>JABSTQ010009155.1:0-560125 GCA_013358835.2 Ixodes persulcatus
CCTCCGTTTTTGCCGCCCTTTTCGAAACAAAACTGATGCACTTCCGATTTCCCCTAAAGCAATGCACGCCGACCAGTTAAAAAAAAAACAACAAAAAAAAAAAACGTTGTATAAGGAATGAAAGGGCATTCCGAAAGAGTGTGTTAAAAATTACTTTTACTTTTGTTTGGAAGTACATTGTATTTATAGTACTTTACTTCAAGTACATTGCACCCGGTGTACTTACTACTTACTTGAAGTACATAACCTCTCATTTACCTTGTACTTCCAAGTAGTTTTTAGACGTACTTTACGCAACACTGTAATCAAGCAAACACTGCCTGCAAAATAAAGCTCAGGCAGTACTAAACCTCAAAGTAGAAATGATACATCCGCAGTACATCCTTGACCAAAAAGAAGTACACAACAATTAGGCATGCAGAAGGAGAACCAGCTATTACAGTATTTCTGTGAAAACACAAGCCGCTTTATATTCGGCTAGCAGAATGTCGCTAACGCATCAAAACCTATGTAAGTACTTTCTTGTTAGCATAGAAGAAATGAAAGTAACTTCAAAAGTAATTCGCTACTTTTTAAGGTAATTAGTAGTTTACTCAATTACTTTCCACTTGAATAATTTCTACCCTACTCAAATTACTTTTGAGGCTAATACTCAGTAACTTAACTTAATTACTTTTTTTGAGTAGCTTGTACATGTCTGCTCCCAGCCCGCCACCACATTCGAAAAAACAAAACAGACAAATAAATGTACAGAATATACACACTACAGAAAGTGCGTAAAAAGGAAAGAAAAAGAGGGAGAAAACATGCATTACATTATGACGAGGATGCCAGCTGCATTCCATACATTCTGGCAAGCTCTCGTGACTTGGCCCCGTTTGACGGCTGTGGGCTGCGCACACTAAACGTAATTGTCAGTTGTCAGTCAATGTTTCAACTTCATCGTTGTATCAATGAAAAGGTCAAATGAAAATCACGTTATCCAGAATGCACCGCATCATTTGCCACTTGCGCAGTGAGCTGCGTAAATTACTGGTTGATCTTCTGTTTTTGAGGCAGATAATATTGAAGAGAACCACATTCGCAAAAGCTCACAAACGTTACCGTGTCGCCTACTCCACACCTCGCCATAACCGCTGGATGTACTAAACTGTGCGATGGTAACCGCGCGACTGCGCGGCGTCCATTTGCAATCCATGGCCCCGTCGCGTTCATGCGCGTGCGCAGACATTTGCCAAATTTTTGCCGAATCTTTGCCGAACTTTCCTTCAAAATTTCGGCATGTGCGAAACTTTGCCGAATCTGAAGTTCGGCAGATTCGGTCCATCACTAACTTTTACGGCGCGTGTGTGTGTAGGCGTTGTAAAAGAGGGAGGGGGGGAGGAGAGGGCCAATCGTGTATGCGCACCGGGCGCTTTGGTCACTGGCTCCTTTTACGGCGCAGGCGATAGACAACTAGCAACGACGCCCACGCTGGATTGGCTGCTCGGCAACGCGCGGAAACTTAAATTTCGGATTCGGACGGCGCCTGTATCACTCGAAGCGCGTTAAGCCACCCCCACGCCTGCGTTCACGCCGCTTCGTGGCGACAGTGTGCGGCTGCTAATTACAAAACTATTAACCCACTCCCCCCCGTACACGCCGCTTTGCGGCGTCCAGCCGGCAACCCAAGCCCCGCTGTCCCCCATGCACCTCCGTAAATAGTCACATACGATTTAGTTCAGCGATGTTTCGTCAACAACATTCGTTTTTTTTTTTATTTTTCAGTGTTAATCGTAAAAAAAGAAATGCCGTAAATATCGCTAAATGCCTCGACAAAACAAAATGTTCGAGGAAGAAACGTAAAAGAAGTAAGTCCACACCATGGATAGAACCCGGGTCTGATACGTATGAGGGTGACATCTTACCACCAAGTTACGCTACCGCTTCGGAAACTCGCATTGTAACCGCTGCCTATGTTGACAGCGTCAGCTCCTATCTCCACGAACCAGCCAATCCGGCGTGAGCACCGCGCCTGCACGTTAAAAATAGGCCCCGCTGGTCGGGGGGCGGTGCGCTTGGTATTCCTTGGGCGCCGCCGGTTAGTGTTTGCCCTGCCCAGTGGCGGCTGTTTCAGAGGGGGCAAAACACATGCCTTGCCTCCCCCCCCCCCCACTCTGAGAAATGGGGGGAGGGCAAGCACCCACCTTGCCCCCCCCCCCCCTCCCCCGGTTGGTACGCCCATGGACACCGTGTTGTGTATTCCAGGTTGCATGAGGCGGTCCGTAGACGTGGCCATTGGGACTCCGAGGGCCAACTTGTACACTTGTCTTATGATGCAATCGAGCTTCTTCTTGTCGGTTGTCGTGAGTCGCATGTAGGGTACCGTGTAGAGGACGTGGCTGGCGACAGACGCGTGCACTATACGCCAAACGTCGACCCAGCAAAATGGAAGATTTCGGAGGGGGGGGGGGGGGGCGGGTCCCATGGCCCCCCCCCCCCCCCTGGCTACGTGCCTGCGTACGACCCCGTTGAAGAACTGCGACTAGACCAACGAACAAGGAAACGGCTCCTAGAAAAATCCTGGTCCCCAGAGGAACACCCTATCCCGAAGGACACATTTCGAAGAAAAGAAATGGTGCTGCTACGGCGCATTCGCACTGGAGGAGCGGTGACTCCTAGTTTCCAAATTAGACCTTTATGCCCTCAAGAAAGAACACCCTTACGCAGTACTACCTGACCCCCGGTGCAAACTTTGCAGGGGAGGAGGACTCGTGCCCCAGTTTGCAGCACATACTCTGGGACCGCGAAGGTCTAAAAACGTACAGGCGCCTCATCTTCAGCAAGATGGAACAAACCGACCGGTCGAGCAATCTCCGGGACTGGACGCACCCGGCGGGTGATTCCCAACGAAAGACTCGGGTGCTCAGATCGCTGTTAGAGTATATCTCTACAGGCGGCCAGACATCCTGCATTTAAACCCACTTCCCTGAATTCCCCAAAAGACGACGCCAGGGCACAAGGTCACCGCGTTGCGATGACTTCGGTCATTGGAGCTCTTTTAGATTTGTTTCTCAATAAACGTTTTCATCTATCCATCCATCCTACCCAGGGACCCAAGACCATGTCTGCGGCAAGGAGGTTATAATTAGTAAAAGGGGGTAGGTTGCAATATTTGTGAATCCTAGTCTTAAGGCCCGTTCACACGATGCATTTTTCTCGCGCATCTAGTGTCGCGAAATGTAGTTTCGCGAAATGGCTGCGCCGTCTGAACGAGTCCGAAAAGGACGCGCGCATCTAAAAAAAGTTGCGCGCACACCTCGCTTCTGGAGCGAGCTTTTGCTGAAACTTTGCCGAGTCCTGTCAATCACTCTGAGGGCGCCGCCAATGGCCGCTCAGAAACGCTCTCACGTGGCCTTTGAGGGCGAGCTGTTTGAGAAGGCCACTTCACTGCCGGTGTTGTAGCCGAGCCAAATCCGAAAAAACCGAAACCACAAACGATGGATACTGCCGGCGCTTCCGCAAGCACGTCAAGCACCACTGAAGGAAAAGTGAGTAGCATATCGGAAAAAAAATCCAGCGATGGACGAAGACAATTAGCGGGAGTTGGCGAGATTAGAATAGTGCTCATAGCGTTGTTGTCGCGACGATACCGCTGGATAAGAGACCATCGAGTAAACTGAAACCAAGTTTGCTTTGTTTACAAGCGAACGTGAAACCATGAGCGCTCCCTGAAACAGTTGGCACAGTAAAATCGGGGCATACATGGGCGCCGAGAAGTAACCAGATTGGGCACGTAGCGTTTCTATGAATACCATGTGCATTGATAGGAGCTTTGGCAATGAATTGGCTGCGTACGGGCTCGGCGCCGGCAGGGGCGGATTTAGAGGGGGGGTCCTGATGTCCTGACCCCCCTCTTGATTTCTGCATCTGTAAAATTTAGGGCGTGAAACGAGGGAGAGGGGGAGGGGGTTCCTAAATAAATGGTACGCTGACCAACACCTGACCCCCCCCCCCCCCCCCCCCCTCAGGAAATTCCTGCATCCGCCCCTGGGCGCCGGCACATGTCCTGCACGTACAGGTTGCCGCCTCAATCGGCTTTGCGCACATGCGAGATCGCTCCAAGTAGTGCAGTATGTGAGAAAACAAAAAATTAAAGTGAATTGACTGCATAAAATGCGCAAAGCAGGTCCCCAGATAAATAGCGATCTGATTCGGAGCGCCACATTATGGTCAACACCGAAACTATTTTCGCGAGTCTAAACGTCATCGTTGTTGCACGTGAAGCGGTACGTGTGAACGAGCACATTTCGCGAAACTTGAGTGTCGCGAAACTGTTGCGCGCCTAAAAGATGCATCGTGTGAACAGACCTTTAAGGCCCCTTCACACGATGCATTTTTCTCGCGCATCTAGTGTCGCGAAATGTAGTTTCGCGAAATGGTTGCGCCGTCTGAACAAGTCCGAAAAGGACGCGCGCATCTAAAAAAAGTTGCGCGCACACCTCGCTTCTGGAGCGAGCTTTTGCTGAAACTTTGCTGAGTCCTGTCAATCACTCTGAGGGCGCCGCCAATGGCCGCTCAGAAACGCTCTCACGTGACCTTTGAGGGGGGAGCGAGCTGTTTGAGAAGACCACTTCACTGCCGGTGTTGTAGCCGAGCCAAATCCGAAAAAACCGAAACCACGAACGATGGATACTGCCGGCGCTTCCGCAAGCACGTCAAGCACCACAGAAGGAAAAGTGAGTACTAGAGCATATCGGAAAAAAATTCAGCGATGGACGAAGACAATTAGCGGGAGTTGGTGAGATTAGAATAGTGCTCATAGCGTTGTTGTCGCGACGATACCGCTGGATAAGAGACCATCGAGTAAACTGAAACCAAGTTTGCTTTGTTTACAAGCGAACGTGAAACCATGTGCGCTCTCTGAAACAGTTGGCACAGTAAAATCGGGGCCGACATGGGCGCCGAGAAGTAACCAGATTGGGCACGTAGCGTTTCTATGAATACCATGTGCATTGATAGGAGCTTTGGCAATGAATTGGCTGCGTACGGTCTCGACGCCGGCACATGTCCTGCACGTATACACGTTGCCGCCTCCATCGGCTTTGCGCACATGCGAGATCGCTCCAAGTAGTGCAGTATATGAGAAAAAAAAATTAAAGTGAATTGACTGCATAAAATGCGCAAAGCAGGTCCCCAGATAAATAGCGATCTGATTCGGAGCGCCACATTATGGTCAACACCGAAACTATTTTCGCGAGTCTAAACGTCATCGTTGTTGCACGTGAAGCGGTACGTGTGAACGAGCACATTTCGCGAAACTTTAGTGTCGCGAAACTGTTGCGCGCCTAAAAGATGCATCGTGTGAACAGACCTTTAGAATGTTTTAATGATTGTTTGGCTAACGTGACCGTGAGATCTCTCTGAAAATATGTGCGCGTGACGTGTCACGTGTGAGATGGGTGGTTGATTGTAGAAAATTTCCTTGCAGGGGTTAGCGCGCGCTCCGTCCGGTAGGTTTTATCAGATCGAAGGCTATGCGTGAAGCAAGCAAGCAAGGAAGCGGTTGAGGCGGATCGCGAACAGACGACACACCGCTGAGCAGCTGGTACACATCGCGACACTGTTAGCGCGAACACGACATCGGCGCATTTTCGCATTTTACTTCTAAATAGTATTAGCGAGCACGAAATTTTATCGCTTACTATATAAAACTAAATGAGCTCTTTCCGTAGCAATAATAACTTTGATGGCATTCCTTGGTTTCAATGAGAAAAACTGGAAAAACCGGCGATCGTTTGTTCGCGTTAACAGTGTCGCGCTCTGTACACGGAAAGATAAGGGTAATCGCCGCAATCGTAACGGAGAAAACGAAAGCCTGGCGTCACCGGGAAGCTAATTTCCGCCGGTTACGGGATGGGCGCTTGCAGTGTAGTCGGCGGCTGCAATCGGACTGGCTTTTCTTCAGCGTGGGTTACCTTTCACGGGTAAGCCCTTTGCGTATTACACACACATATAATTTTAAAATAACAGGAATCGATCAACAATTCTCCTAGATTTCCGACGGTCGCCGAACTGCGGAAACGATGCATTTCGGCCGTTGGTCGCGGCGGTGGCTGGACTCCGTCGAAGTGGAGCGTGGTGTGCTCCGCGCACTTCCAATACTCAATAAAACACCTCCTAACCTCGAGCCAAGTTGAGCTGCTTCAATTCGTCACGACAGCAATAAAACATTCAAGCGGACGACCTGCATAGCGGTCGCAACAAAAAGAAAAGCCAAACGTAATGTAGCGTGACATAACATGAGAGCGATGAGAGCACAGATATCATTTGCAGGCGGGCGCGGAAATCATCGCAGTAAAAATGCCTAAGTATTAGTACAAACTGTCCGGTCGACATAGTTACGCAATCATATGTGTATATAATTTATTCTTATTTTGGCTACTGTAGTAATCAGTGGCCAGGAGATAAAAAGAATACCCCCTGCTGATGCACGGTGTATAAATTACCCAAAACACGCCAACAGCCAATCGTTACAGCGCTGACGTTCCACCAGGGGTTTCCCCAGGAATTGAAATCAGGGGGTGTCTAAATTTTTTTTGGGGGGGGTTAAAGGGGGGGGGGGGGGCATTGCGAATATAGGAGTCGTTGTGAATTAAGGGGGTGCCTTCGGAAAAACGAGGGGGGGGGGGGTCTGGGGAAATCCCTGCGTTCCACGTTGAATACTATCGTTTTCAGGATGGTAACGGTCTGTAGAAAACAGAATGCATTAATATCCGTGCCACACGGGCAACTCGAATGCCATTTACAACGAATGACATTTGAGCGGACGGCCAATCAGAGCGCGACACTCCGGGCGTGGCTCATTCCACGCGCGACAGATTGCGAGCTGATTCGCCGATCACACAAATGTCATTCGTTGTAAATGGCGATCAAGTTGCCCGTGTGGCACGGGTATTACTTTATAGTTGAGGGTACATAACCAAGCGCAGCAGGCGTAGAATCGGTCGGCTGGGCGCGGGCCACAGTTTCTAGCCCTGATGACGATCCCTAACCCTGCCCGTTTCGATCTGGATGAGCATCGTACCGGCGTTAAGTCGTGTATCACTGCTGCGTGATGCACGTTAAAGACCCCAGGCTAGCGGTTGTACTGCACTGGCTGAATTTCTCATCTACAGCTGGGAGACTCGTCGCGCGTTGAGGCAGACCAAATTCTAGGCTGTATGAACATACACACAACCCAATTTTTTTTAGCTGTGATGACTGATAAACTGGCAGATCGTCACGTGACGCGGCCGCCGAAAGTGAAAAGTAGAGCGGCAGACAAGAGGTCATGTAACGGGCGCCCCGCTGCGGCGAGACGCCGAAACACACTTCTCCCGAGCGATGGAATGTCCGCTAGTGCTTCTCGCGTTCCTCGGGCTACCGCTTCTTTTCTCGTCGGGTTTGAAAACCATGTTTCGGGTCCTCGCCGCTGCAAAAGCCGTGCACTGAATACCAGACTCCCCGAGAAATGCTCTGTGATACCAGATCCTCGCGCTCCAAATCTGCGACCGGGCACTCATGACTCCGTCATCGAACTGCCAAACTTTGAAAGTATAGAGGAGGCTATGATCCCGTACGAAAATGTCAGATCGGAGCGGTTCAGTTCGGGTCCGCGCGGTTGTAAACTTGTGGACAGTTCCGATCCATTGGATTCTGGGTGTAACCAGTCGGATCCAGTGAGACGCAACGCACTGGAATCGCACGGTGATGGGTGGATCCGATCCGCTCCCCTTGTTCCACTTCCAGTAGGGTCTGCTCCCAGCCAGCGGGCGCGCACACGCGTGACTGGAGGAGGGGAGGTGGGGGGAGGGGGGGGGGGGTCGGCGGGGAATTTCCTCGCAGGTCACATGTTAGGGACAGGTGCATCCGCTTCGGAGGCGCTGCGAGCGGGCGTTCTCCGCGCGCGCGGTTGGCTTTGTCTGTTCTGTTGCAATCGGCGCCGCGCAACGCTCCGAGAGTTTAGTCAGTTTAGTTTCTTCTGCGCTCTCGTCGGACTGTCGGTTGGCGCTCGCCCGGCGGCGACGTTCGCGCTGCGGGCGCACGGATACAATAGTTAGACAACTCGGATACCGCTTGCCCGCCGGAACTTCCCGATGCACTCAACACTGGATACTGTGCTTGTGCGTGCTGTGTGTGTGTTCCGTGCACCGTGTTTGGCGACGACGCGCGCCTTGCATTGTCTGTTGCAGTCGGGGGCAGCGCATCGAGAGTTTAGGTTTCTCCGCTCCCGTCGGACTGTCGGCCGGCGCTCGCCCGGCGGCGACGTTCGCGCTGCGGGCGCACGGATACTGACGCGCCTATCGTTGCCCTGGGTGGATACCCACTGTCGTCGGCTTTGAATCTTTATATAGTGTGAAGCTGCCGACCCATTGCAGTTTGGCTCGGCATCTGGATGCGCTGGTGTGCTTGGTGACTATACTTGGACAACTCGGATACCGCTTGCCCGCCGAAACTTCCCGAGACACTCAACACTGGATACTGTGCTTGTGCGTGCTGTGTGTGTGTTCCGTGCACCGTGTTTGGTGACGACGCGACGACGCCTGGACGACCGTGTGCGCCGCCGGAATTACCGCTGCGCTCACCACTGGACTCTACAAAAGTATTTCGCGCGATGCCCTGAGCCGTTACAAGCGAGAGATCGTCGCGATTTCACACCAGTCCGCCTGGGTCTGAAATCGCGACGATCTCTTGGTTGTAACAGTTAAGGGCATAGCACGAAATTCTTTTGTAGAGTCCAGTGGTGAGCGGAGCGGGAATTTCGGCGGTTCACCGCCTGGGTCTAAAATTGGGGCTGGAAATCCGCGGTTCCAGGCTGGATACAAACTGGTGCCCCAATTTTGGGTCTAGGCGGAGCCGGCATTTTTCATTCCGGCCTGTATCTGACATTTTCGTACGGGATGGGACTCTATGGGAGACATGAATGGGGAAAACTGCATTGTCTCACCTTAGTAGGTTGTTCTCCGCAATGAAACTTTTATCGTGTTTTCCGTGATTGACGCTTAGTAATCTGCGCGCAAATATTAAAAGCGTTAAAATACCAATCCCTTTAAAATAAATGTTTGTGTGGTTGAGGATCGAGGGTGTCGACTTTGCTGGGCCTAACCTGCATGTGATGCGTTTCAGTGACACAAAGGTTGCCGAGAGTCGATGTGGAGTTGTTTGTGATCTCGAAGTCAAGCTTAGAAGACGAAGGTAGAAGACCTTTACTGGGAAACTGTCGTTTCGGAGCTTGTACAAAGCACTTCTGGTGCAAGCTTTTGCTTCGAATTGCATTGAGGGCGTCTGTGACTAACTAAAACTCGGAGCGTGTCGTTCATTTCTTGAACGTGTCATTTAGTTATATACTGAAGCAAACGATGCCGACACAGTCGGTCGTTTACGGGTTGAGTGGCGTCGCCGTTGGCGTCGGCGTAACCGCGCTCGGGAAAATTAACGTCCCGTGACCTCAACAGCAATTGAATTCCCCGCTAAATTAAGCGGGAAAATCGTCTTCACGGGACCTCAACACCAATTCAGTTTCCCCGCTACATTTAGAGGGGAAAATGACGTCACACGACTTGGTGTCACGTTACCTATGAACAAATTTAGTTTCTCCGCTAGATCTAGCGGGAAAATTGACGTCATGTGTGGAGGAGGAGGATGGAAGGAGGAGGAAGGGAGAGAACGTGGAGGAAGGGAGGAGGAGGAGGGGCATACCCTCCCCCCGTACCCTCCCCTCCTCTTCCTCAAGAGCTGCGCTCTAACTTTGCGTTACGGAGATTTGTGAACGTCTTTAATTTTCTTTTTTAATCGGGGTTTGAACCCTTGACAAATACCGATTTGATCTCCACACACCCGAACTAATGATCGCAGAACATCATAAAAACTTGGTTTCGAGCACCGCGTACAATATTCCTACTTTTATGTGCTTTTCCCATAGACTTGCGTGTAGTATTGCCATGGTGTCAAGCAATGGCCGCCGGTGGTGCCACCGCCGGACTCCCGATCCGCGATCCAGCCTACTACAAGAGAGATCAGTGCGCATGAAGCGGGATTTGTGAAAGTTCGGAGTAGTCAATACATGAATCTTCTCGAATGTCGGCCGGACTGTCTTACCCCTATCGTATTTCACGAGACCTTAGAACGGTGTCTAAATCTTTTCCTCTTTAATCTATTTTCGTTTACTTACGTCCAGATGAATGCACACCTTTCCAGCGCCTTCCATCTAGGCGCAAAGTGTCAAATTACGGGGCAATGGACGCATGCGCGACGTCTCATGTTCCGCTGCTGAAGGCACCTACTGCGTACGTGCATTCCACTGTGCAATAGACTGTTCGCGGCGGGGCTTAGGCCGCACGTCCGGAGGCTTCCTGGCTCATGACGACGACCATTCCCCGAAGAGAAGAACCCAGGGGTCCAGTGGAGGTGGGAGAATTGGTAACGTAACGAACGGTTTAATTACATGGTAGCGATACAGTCGTCAAATCCAAGAGAACAACTCAGCAGCCTCACGCCCCGCCTTATATAGGGGTCCGTTTTCTCCCTCACTCTCCGCCAGGGCAGCAGGTGCGACCGCCAAGTGCGTAGCAGAAAAGCCCGCCGCGTCGTAGCCAGAAATGCGTCATAGCCATGGTTCTCCGCAGTTAGGCCAGGCCTCTCTCCCCTTCCGGAGCGCACGAACCCACACGCACACACACACACGTCCCGTTGACGTCACGGACGCGTTGAGACTCGTTTCGGGCAGACCACGACAGCTGGGCGACGGTCTTGAACACGTCGGGACTCGTTTCGGGCAGACTTCGACAGGTGGGCGACAGTCCAGAAGACGTCGGGACTCGTTTCGGGACTCGTTTCCGCAGCGTTGAAACTCGAAAAAGGTTGCCGAAGGTTCCATTCTTAACAGCCCCGCCGGGGCCAGGGAAACCTCGAATGGCCGGTGGTACAATCGCTGGCCTGAAGAGGTGGGTTTGGAGTAGGCCTTGAGAAGACGCTGCAAGCACCAAACAAACTCCCAAACCTCTCACAACGGAGGCATCAGCGGAAACGTCCCCCACAACACCACGCCACACCGCAGTCAAACGCTCGGAATTCGCCAAAGACCCGCCAGACTGGATTACGGATTACCAAAATTTGGTACAATTCCGGGTATCGAGACCCCCTGTCGCCAAAAAAAAACTCATTTTTCCAACGAGGTCACTAAGAACAAAATACAAAAGACAAAAACTCTTCGCAATTTGTGAGGTCCTTTTGGGGTTTTAACGAAGTGCCCCCACTTAGATCCTCATTCCCGTGGATGACGAAGACCTCTGAGATCATCCCTACTATTTTTCGTGATGTCAGAAAAATCTGCTCAACCCATCGGCATTGCCGTTAAATTTGCCTTTTCTTTTTCTTACGCTGAAGTCACAGTGATCGATTTTCACGTGATTTCTAGACGTGAAAATGCGGACCTTATAGCGCCGATAAAACAATCCGCCTTTTTCATGCCCCGTCACCTTGGTCCTAGCAATCTCCTGAGCGGTACCGCGAAACCCTGACACACTAGGGTCGCTCTTCTGCTCGACTGTCAAAGACACTCTGTCTACTCGTAGCAGAGGACCAAAGTTACGCGACGCCGGAGCTACGAGAGATCTTTCACTGATCCCGTCTTCCTCCGCCTTTTTCGCCGGCGCGTTGGGACGGCGTACGCTTTCTAGTGCTACGAGGTCAGGCTGTTCTACAACCTGGTCCCTCTCATCCCGGTTTTCTGCCTCCAACTCTGGGAGTGCTTGCTCCCCGTCAGCTGCCTCTGGCTCTGGATCACTCGTCAACAAAGGGGCGACCTGACGCGATTTGGACCTCGTACACGACTGAACTAGTCCTTCTCCCAGTTGTTGACCCCTTTCGCGCAGCAGGAAATCTGACCGGTTAGAAAACAAATAAGGATACTCCAACGGGACTGTTTGCGAGACAGCCGCCTCTGTCACTAGCTCTCCGAACGGGCCAGTTATCCTTACTGTCGCCATAGGCAGACAGACACTGTGCTTTTCGAGCAGCTGCTTGATCCAAACTACCTTTCCAGTAAAATCGGAGGTCGTTACATACGACGGATGAACAACGTCCATCGTCGCTGCACTGTCCCGAAGCACCCTGCACGGCTTTCCGTTTACCTGGAGCTCGTGAAGATAGGGACGAAGAAGCTTCAGGTCCTTGTCACTAACGTTCACGTACGAGAACACAACCCGCGGTTTCTTACATCTGGCCGCTGTGTGTCCCGGCTCCTGACAGTTGTAGCACAGGAACGGCTTCCTTGCCTCGAACTGCCCTGTTGGGATTTTCCGCGCCTCGTCTCCGTTCGAGTGTTCTGCGCTCTTTTCTGGGACCTTTTGTCCTGCTTCGGGCTTCTCGGGCCCGTTTTCTCGCGAGCCGTTCCCCTGTCGGAAGGTCTTGCGCTGATCGCTTCGGCCGGATTCGCTTTCCTCTCCGCTCAGCTTTCTACGCGTTGCGTACTCTTCGGCTAGCTCAGCGGCCCTTTCGACAGAGTCGACTCCCACCCTGTCCTGCACCCAGGGCTTGACTGACTGCGGAATGCTACGAAATAACTGTTCGAGGCACACACACTCGACTACCTTGTCTCGGCTTTCGTACACTTCCTCGCTCTTCAACCATTCTATCAGGTTGGTTTTAAGCCCGTACGCGAATTCCGAGTAGCCCTCGCTGCTCTTTTTGGATGCGTTTCTAAACCTTTGACGGAACGCCTCGGCAGAAAGGCGGTACCGCTTCAAAAGGCTGGACTTCACCTTGTCGTAGTCGTCCGCGTCTCCAGCACTGAGGCGCGCGACAACCTCTGCAGCCTCACAGGGCAACAGAGTCCAAAGCCGTTGCGGCCACGTTTCTGGGGCGAAGCTCAACTTCTCACATGTCCTCTCAAAGTTAACTAAGAATAGGCCCACGTCTTCCCCAACTTTAAACGGCTGCATGAGCTTCTTCATTTGATACGACTCGGTCTCACTTGCTCGTACCGGAGCCCCAACTCTACTGTTCTGCGAGTTTAATCGCTGTTGTTCAATTTCGAGCTCTAGCCTTTTCAGCGCTCGCTTCTCTGTCGCCGCAGCCTGCGCTCGCTCTCGTTCCTCTCTTGCTGCAGCTTCACTCTTAGCGTTCTGAAGCAGTTCCCACGCAATTTTAATTTCCTCTGCTTCCGCGCTCTCTGAAATCGCTTTACTGATCTCAGATTTCTTCATCTTTTGCTCCACCTCCACACCCAATTCTTCACATAAACAGAGTAAATCTGTTCTCAGTAACCTCATTAGATCCATGATCGCTGCTCTTTAGCTTTGGCTTTGTTCTAAAACTTGTCGCGAGGTTGTACACAAACCTAGCGCACTAGTCAAACACTAAGGATTCCCAGCAGTTCAAAATTAATTACCCATAATCTGAAGCCTGGCGAATCTCAAAGCAAAGTCCAAACGCTCACCCACAGATGTAGCACGATGTCGCATGGTCCGATCCCAACCGCTGCCAACCAGTTGTTCGAGGCGGGGCTTAGGCCGCACGTCCGGAGGCTTCCTGGCTCATGACGACGACCATTCCCCGAAGAGAAGAACCCAGGGGTCCAGTGGAGGTGGGAGAATTGGTAACGTAACGAACGGTTTAATTACATGGTAGCGATACAGTCGTCAAATCCAAGAGAACAACTCAGCAGCCTCACGCCCCGCCTTATATAGGGGTCCGTTTTCTCCCTCACTCTCCGCCAGGGCAGCAGGTGCGACCGCCAAGTGCGTAGCAGAAAAGCCCGCCGCGTCGTAGCCAGAAATGCGTCATAGCCATGGTTCTCCGCAGTTAGGCCAGGCCTCTCTCCCCTTCCGGAGCGCACGAACCCACACGCACACACACACACGTCCCGTTGACGTCACGGACGCGTTGAGACTCGTTTCGGGCAGACCACGACAGCTGGGCGACGGTCTTGAACACGTCGGGACTCGTTTCGGGCAGACTTCGACAGGTGGGCGACAGTCCAGAGCACGTCGGGACTCGTTTCGGGACTCGTTTCTGCAGCGTTGAAACTCGAAAAAGGTTGCCGAAGGTTCCATTCTTAACAAGACGAAAGATCGTAGCGCGCATAAGGCGGTCACTGGAGCAATCTATAGTTTGTTGCACTCTCGTATAGCTCTATAATACCAGCTACTCCGGCCGCGACTTTTGTGGAGAAAAGGAAACAGTCCGATATTATATGCCGCCCCCCCCCCCCCCCCTGCGAGAAAACCCATCTCGCCATCACGGTGAGACTCTTTCTCCAAAGGCCGCGGGAGTCAAGAAGCCATCATCATTAGGACGTCCAGTCCCAGATCTCTCCTCCGTGAAAGAATGAGCTGCCGAGTCCCATCGTCGTCATTGTCCCCTTCTTCTTCGGACGAGAAAAGATGGCTGACGAATGACACTGCCCTCCGCCTCGCCGGAACACGGCAAACAGCGAAGGCTACGATCCCAGCGAGCCAATCAGCGCGCCGGAAGGAGGCACGTGACCGTGCCCTATCTCACTATAGTGGCTCTGGTGTGAAAACGACGGTTCGGTCGCGCACCAGTCACCTAGCTGTGTATGGAGATTTGTGTTTGTCCTTCGTCCCCTTTTGTTCCCCCTTCTCCACGGCTTATTATTGTCATTCTTGTCCAGCTCGCTTGCACCCTCGCAATGATTGCATTACAATAGGGAGAAAGAGGACAGCCGCTTTTGTACGCATTTTGAGTGACGGATGGAGAGAAAAACGACGTTTGTGACACGCAGAATAGAGTTCGGGTGAAAGGGGAGTTCCTCCTTTACCTTTTCGCCAACTGTTTGGGTTACACTTTCGCCCCTGTATATCTTCAGTAAGAGTGTCACGCACTTCGCCTTCATCACTCTGATTGGCTCGAAGGGGCTCCAGCGTTGGCTCCTTGCCAAGTTACGGTGGAACGAAGTAGAGGCCCCTGGATGGGCGTGGCTAAACCTCGTTTATCCGGACCCTTCATTATCTGGCTAGGATGAATGCGCGGGGGGCGCGGGGCCGTGGCTGGCTCCGCGGAGACCGTGGCTGGCTGCGTCGGCCGTGCCCACGTGTATCCGCTAGATCCGTCATTCGGCACTTTATCTGCTGGGCTTCGTGCGAGCCTCGCGCGCGGCGTCTGGAAGGAAGTCGATGGGAGGGGTGACGTCACGAAGCAAGTAATAAATTTCCTTCGTTACGTCACGCGCCGAGTGTCGGCAGGTGGCGAGAGCTATTATGCACATTTTGGCACGGGGACGCGAGAGCGAGAGAGCTATTAGCGAGTTTTAGAATAGGGGGCCCCACAGTTTGGGTGCCCCAAACAGCTCGGGGCATCGCAGTGGGCATGGGCAGAAGTTCTGCGCATGCGCAGTGGGACGCCCCAAGCTGTGGGGACCCCTATTCTAAAACTCGCTATTTTCCGCTAAACAAGAGAGCGTCAAAATGGATAGTTTTCACACGTTTGTGGCTAGAGGCGGAGGAGAAGAGGAGATAGGAGGGTGCGAAAGACGTGAGGAAAGACGTGACCTGATTGGAAGAATTAGGGGGTACAAACGCAAGTGCCTTTCTATCTACCCACTGTCCGAACGCGTTCGAACGCGAGGCGCTGCGCGAGGTGCTGACGACGCTCTTGTGCGCTTTGATAGAAGCGAGACAACGGGTAGATACAAGGGCAACTGGCCCTTGCGTTTATCCCCTAATCCTTCCAATAAGAGCTCACCGCTCTCCGCTCGATTGCATCTGCTCTCCCTCAGTTTTTCACCATATCATTCAAAGATTCAAGTGACAAAAAAGAAAAGTAGGTGCGTTTTTATTGACATTTCGGTCTCAAAATTATTTAGAGTAGGGTAGTAATTACTCATTTGGAAAGTAATTCAGGAAACTACTAAATACCGTATCGAAGTCGCGAGTTTCTTTTCAAGTTAATAATATTCGACGCTCCGCAGCGGAGGTTCGGTACGGTCGGCTTTGAATTGGGTGTGAGTTACCAGTATCAATGTTATTTTCGACAAGCATCGTTCGGGCTAACGTTTGGGCGAGTCGAAAATGTCTTCGTAAGAGTGGAGTAGAGAGTCCAATTTCTGAAGTTGGTCTGGGAGGAGAGCTGCGTCTGTCATCTTCTGTCTGTGTTCGGTGAAGTTATTGTCGGTGAAGGGCTTGGTATTTGCAGCAGTGGGGACAAGTGTAGCACAACTTTCCTCAATATGCATCTGGAGTGTGGCGATGCGACTGCCTCGAGGAAGTACCTGCGACTGGATTGAAGTGTTGGTGATCCAGATGTTACAACCCATCCATCCATCCAGAGCCTTACAGGTTGGTGGAGGTGCGGGGTAGGAAACCGCTGACCTCCACCAACCTGTAAGGCTCTGGATGGATGGATGGGTTTAATACAATGAATGAAGTTTGATTAAGATAGTGCGTCCACGGTGACCGTTCGATGCAGATCCGAGAGAGCTCAGCACGCGCACTGCCGTCTCAGCCCCCCTTCTTCCTTCTTCCTGGCAGTATATATATATATATATTATATATATATATATATATATATATATATATATATATATATATGTACCTATATATATATATACCGGGTGTTCATTTTTAATTCGAACAGATTTATTACAAAAAATCCGTAAAAGATGCACTAGTACGGTTTCTTCAATGAGTTATACGGCTAGGGGGACATTATGTGGGCGGCTAATCCTTGCGAGAAGTTGGATAAATACTTAAAATTTGTTAATTACCTTTTTAATTAATGAAAATAGACATATGGTTCCAATTAGAAATTTGCTCAGGGTCGTCGAAAACCCCTAGATCAGTCATTTTCAGAAAGACTTTGAGCGCGTGAGAAGCGTAGTAGTGAACTGAAGTTACCGCTCGTGGAGCAGGTACAAAGCTAGAGGTTGCGATAAGGCGCCCGTGCGATTTTTCCGTCTCTTATCTAGCCCCAGCCTTGTACCTGCTCCACGAGTGGTAAATTTAGTGCACTGCTACGCTTCTCACGCGCTCAAAGTCTTTCTGAAAATGACTGAATTAGGGGTTTTCGATGACGCTGAGCAAGTTTCTAATTGGAACCATATGTCTATTTTCATTAAAGGGCAACTCCGCTTCATTTTTGGGTTTGAAAAAACAATGCAGTCTTCTTCAGTATTGCCTAGGAAGACCACACGTGAAATATTACGACGCAGTTCTGCCTAAATGTTTCTTAAACGGTCCGGCAAACTTTGCAACTCGCCTAGTTGTCGAAATCGGCTGACTTGAGCGGGCGAATTCAGGCGCAACCAACAGCGCAGTCAAGGCTACGACATGGGCGGAGCCAACATTGAGCTAAACGTCATTATCATGGCCCCCTTTTGCTTGTTTTCACTTCTCCGGGCGAGCGTAGCGCATGACGTCAGCAACGTTGCCTCTCGGCGCTCAGCGGTGACCACGTGATTGGTGTAACGCGCCTGCTCAGCGCGCTTCTTGGGAGCCGTCCGGCCGCCCGCCGTGGTCCCGCCGTTACCGCCGTCTTCCGCGTCACAACCGCCGTCGTCGTCTCACCGATTGTGATTATTGTCTCTCGGAGTTTCGTCCACACTACGGACACCACGTGCGCAGACTTATGCCGCAGTTGTGCAGACGTCGTCGAATGCCGTAAACACCAAAACGTGGCGAAGAGTGCGGTGCAGACGACACTCGCGCCTGCCACACGCCCGCCCCAATCCCGCCCGTCGTTGGGCCGAGGATCACGTGACATCTCGTACCACGTGATGGCCATGTACTACTTGGCGGCCCGAGGTCAATGTTGCCGGGCGGAGCCGAAGTTTCGGTTTCGATTTCCGCTCGTGTTTAAAATTAGATTTAAAAATATATATCCCATTTTTCGCGAAGCAAACGACGTAGTTGTCTTTACTGGGGCTTTTTAATTCAAAATCACTCATTATCCCGAAATCTTCGGAATTGAGCGGAGTTGCCCTTTAATTAAAAAGTTAATTAACGAATTTTAAGTAATTAGCCAACTTCTCGCAAGGATTAGCCACCCACATAATGTCCCCCTAGCCGTATAACTCACTTGAACAAACCGTACTAGTGCATCTTTTACGGATTTTTTGTAATAAATCTGTTCGAATTAAAAATGAACACCCGGTATATATATATATACTGCCAGGAAGAAGGAAGAAGGGGGGCTGAGACGGCAGTGCGCGTGCTGAGCTCTCTCGGATCTGCATCGAACGGTCACCGTGGACGCACCATCTTAATCAAACTTCATTCATTGTATAAAACCCATCCATCCATCCAGAGCCATACAGGTTGGTGGAGGTCAGCGGTTTCCTACCCCGCACCTCCACCAACCTGTAAGGCTCTGGATGGATGAATGGGTTGTAACATCTGGATCACCAACACTTCAGTCCAGTCGGAGGTACTTCCTCGAGGCAGTCGCATCGCCACACTCCAGATGCATATTGAGGAACGTTTCGCTACACTTGTCCCCACTGCTGCAAATACCAAGCCCCTCACCGACAATAACTTCACCGAACACAGACAGAAGATGATAGACGCAGCTCTCCTCCCAGACCAACTTCAGAATTAAATTGGACTCTCTACTCCACTCTTACGAAGACATTTTCGACTTCAGCGCCCAAACGTTAGCCCCAACGATGCTTGCCGAACGTAACATTCATACCGGTAACTCACACCCAATTCGAAGCCGACCGTACCGAACCTCCGCCGCGGAGCGTCGAATAATTAAACAACAAGTTGATAACATGCTAGAAAAAGGAGTGATCGAGCCTTCGTCCAGTCCTTGGTCGTCCCCCGTCGTCCTTGATCGGAAGAAAGATGACACCTTGCGCTTCTGTGCGAACTATCACCGCCTCAAAAAAGTCACGGAAAAAGACGTCTACCCCCTACCACGAATTGACGATACACTCGACACGCTACAAGGCTCGTCCTACTTCTCATCAATGGACCTTCGAAGCGGTTACTGGCAAGTTCCTCTTGCCCTATAGTGATAAACCTAAGACCCCCTTTATAACGTATGATGGCCTTTACCATTTTAACGTTATGCCTTTTCGGGCTTTGCAATGTGCCTGCCACATTCGAGCGCATGATAGATGCTCTACTTCGTGGCTTATCTTGGAATATTTGTATCTGTTATCTCGACGATATTGTGGTCTTTTCTCCAACATTTGAGGAACACATCTCACGACTCTGCACAGTTCTTGAATGCATTCGTACTGCTGGACTCCAATTGAACAGCAAAAAGTGCATTTTCGGGGCCCAGGAAATCAAAGTGCTCAGCCATCTAGTCAGTGCCGATGGAGTACGCCAAGATTCTGAGGAGGTACGGGCCGTATCAGAATCCCCTGTCCCACGAAACGTCAAACATGTGCGGACATTTCTAGCCTTATGCACCTACTTTCGAAAATTTATTCATCGATTTTCTTACATTGCTGAACCTTTAAAGGGGCGGTGCAACGATATTCAATTGGAATGTTTTTCACTTTACACGAGCTTACTGGCACTAGTGGGACTCAAAGTTACTCGCACGCAACGCCACTGGCCAAGAAACGCCTTTGTTGCGGTGTAATTTCAGAGACAAAAGCGATCATTTTTATTCAATCTCTCCTTTGCAAAATTTGATGACGTAAAGCGGGGATTGCAGTACACCCATATGACGATATTTGAATGCTGTTCATAGATTAGACCCGAGCATTGCGTGGGCACTCGATTTGGGCTCGTGATAATTACTATACTTCGTTTCAACTTATGTGCGAGCGAAGGCAAAACTGGAAGCGCGAGCACGGAAGATCTGTGCGTTCGGGCTTTGCTCGAGCGCGCGAGCTGGGGAGAAATGCAAAAAGCGCTGGTCTCGCGCTTCTAGCTTTGGCTTCGCTCGCAGATAAAGTGAAACGAAGTTAGCTCGAAAAGCATTCGGGTAGTGGCCCGTGTCCAATTGCTGCAACGACGACAATAGCCGAGCCATAACAATGACTGGAACTCAGCGCGTGTCATGTGCTTTGCCAACCCCAGCGCGTGGCTATGATCAACATTGGCGGCATATAGACCTTTCCAATGTTTACAAAATCACAGTCCAACGCGCGATCTTCACAGCCCAGCACGTGCGTGTTCGTCGCTTCGGAAAGCGAGGAAAGCACGCGCCATACGCACAAACACTCAAGATGGCACCGGCCACACGCTCTTTTTTGGAAAGGTCTATAATCGGCTCCAGATCACGTGGCCGCTTGTCATCGGGCAGCAGGCAGCGCATTAGTCAACTTTATCTCTTTTTTTTTTCTTGTTTAGCTGACCGCGTAGGGGGGGGGGGGGGGGGGGGGTCGCTGGGGGGCTGGAGGCCGCATGACATACTGCCTCGCGGGCCGGATCCGGCGCCCGGGCCGCTGGTTGCCGACCACTGATATAGACCAACTCAACTAATCGACGTCACTCCACTGCGGTGGCGCTGCTGTCGGTACTGCGCATGCGTAGACGCTTCACTCCCCCGAATTTGGTTTCTGCGCACCGCACTGCCCACACCTGGTATAGGCAAAGCGGGCTTGTTTGGAAACCATTTCGTTCGTTTACGGTTCTGTTTTCGATTAGGGATGCCGCGAACTTTTTTCGAACCCAAGGTTCGATTATCGAATCAAGCGGTTCGAAAGGTCGAAAGATTTCGAATTTTCGAACTTTCTATATCGAGAAATTCGACGGAAGTCGAATTTTCGGAACTTATTAAACTACGAAGTTCGACGCTTTTTGAAATTTCGAACTTATTACGCTGCAAAATTCGATGCTCGTCGAACTTTCGAACTTGATAGACTAAAAAATTCGATGATTTTCGAAATTTCGAATTTCTTGCACTAAAAAGGTTGAAGCTTTTCGAACTTTCGAACTTCCTGCGCTAAGAAATTCGATAAGTTTCGAACTTTCGAACTTACTAATCTAAAGAATTCGAAAATTGTCGAACTTTCGATTCCTTAAAAATCTAAAGTTCGTCGAACTTCGAAAGACCGGCAGGCGGTTTCATTTGGATTCAAGCAGTGAGGTACATTCGTAATTTTTTTTTTCAATTTTACATGCGGTGCCGCATTCCTTGCGAAAGACAATGCCGTTTATTTCAATTATCTGGCATGCTTGGTTTTAAAGAAATAGATTCCCGAAGGAGCGAGGAAGGACGACAGGTTTTTGACAATTGTCGTTTGTGCCATATTTGAAGCGCGCTATAGCCGAAGCTATTTATGGTAGAGATGTTAAACTTTTTAAGAATGATCTATGTATAGCCTAGGTAAGTGTCGTCTTAAGATATGATTATTGTTATTCAAGACGAGTTTCGAAGACATATCCAAACATGTATCTACGGGCAATTATGCCCTAAACTTGGTAATTTCTTTCGTCTACATTGTTTGAGGTATCGCGTTTGAGGTATCGCATCGCACACCACAGACAGTACATATCATTACCATCTGCAGAATACAAAAGAATGTATTTATTGGTTTTTTCACGTTGAGCAATAAATTAACTCATGGGAGAAGATTTCTAAAATTGTTCAAGTTCACCACGTCATAAAAAAAAAAAAATTAATTTTTTTTTCTCATTTTACGTTCCTGTGACGTGTTTCTTTTGGCCTGTACACAATTTGGTAGGAGAAACTTGTTTCATAGTTTTGGGCCTCTGAATATGCAAGAATACAACACTTCCGGCGGGTTCTTGATAGTTTTTTTTTTGTTTCTCTCCAGCTTTTCATTTTTGCATTTATTGTTATGTTTATTTATTTCTTATTTTTCTACCAATGGCACAGTTATTTAGGTCGAAAACACATAGCTTTGAACTTCCGAGCCACCGAGCATGTGACGAGTAGTGCCTTCTGACAACGAGTTTCTAACAATGACCATCTACGCGATCTTTTATGCAGTGAAGAGCGACAGTAGCTATACATACGCCTAAATAATTTCGGATTAAAATAAGCTCGACCATTCCCTCTTTCCCCGCATTGTTTACTTTAACAGTCCGAAATATCTGGGGGGGGGGGGGGGGGGAGAGAGAGAGAGAGAGAGAGAGAGAGAGAGAGAGAGACTGGAGCCCCCCGTTTTTCATCTTCCGACGCCACTGGTATGGTAGAACGCTCCTCGACCTCAAGTTGTATCAGCTTCTGTGCTTTTTGCTCGGCGTTTCTTCCGTCCCGGAAAATAAACCTCCAAAGAAATTACAAACAAAAAAATTGCCAAGGTGCAGGCGAGCTGATATATGTTGATCATGAAGCAAAATCCCGAGACTGGGAATGAAATTCGCAAGAAATAGTCTAAGAAGAAAGAAAAAAGGGGGACAGGATAACGTCTCGAACTCAGCTGAGTTGAGTTTGAGACGTTGTCCTGAGCTGACTTTTCAGCTGAGTTGAGTTTGAGACGTTGTCCTGAGCTGAGTTTGAGACGTTGTCCTGCCCCCTTTTTTATGTCTTCTTTCACTTTTTCTTTCAAATTTCATTCCCAGAGCTGAGTTCGAGGCGTTATCCTGTCCCCTTTTTTCTGTCTTCTTATACTTTTTCTTTCATATTTCATTCCCAGTCTGAGGGTTTTGCATGATGTACAAGCTAAACTTACTATATGCCAGCGTCACTTGGGCGGCGTTCGATTGGATTACTACCAGCGTGCAAGGGGGTAGGGAGGCAGTTTGCCAGATCGCTTCAAGGTTTTTCTGAGCCTCAACCACCTGCCTGCCCCTGGCCGTTTCAAACTGGATGAGTATCGTTAAACTGTGCGTTCGTGTGATCACTACTTCGTGATGCACGTTAATGACCACCCCAGGCTGGCTGTCACAATTACTGATCTATGGTCAAACGTCACTCTGCACTGGCAAATATTCCAACACATCCGGGAAACTCGTCGTCTCATTTAATTGCCTGACCAACTTCGCGCAGTCTAAATATCACACCCGAACTTTTCTAAACCTGATTTCGTGAAAACCAGTGAGGCGTGAAAACGTTATTAGAAACTGAAACTGAAACTGTGGCGGAACATTAAAACCGGACCTCGAACTTTGCGCACTTGGACGTCAAAGAAATTAGAAACCTTCAAAGTTTTTTTTTTTTTTTTTCATAATTTGCTCTGAAAGAGAATCGAAACTTTCGACCTTTTCGAACTTTATGTAGAAAGAAATTCGAAATCTTCGAACTCATCGACCTTTATGTTTATAAGAATTCGAAACGTTCGAATTTTTCGAATTTCAGATCCAAAGAAATTCGAAACATTCGAATCTTTCGATTTTCAAGTTAGGAAAGTTCGAAATCTTCGAATTTCTCAAACCTCAACTAAAACAATATTCGAAATAATCGAACCCGAACTTTTAGAAACCGTGAAAGCTTCGAACTTTTCGAATTCAAAACTCCACGATTTTTGAAAGTTGCGAATTTTTCGATTTCGAACCTCCGTACGCTCGAAAATATCGAAACCTTTCGATTTCGAACATCAGTTCGGTTCGAAAATATCGAAACCTTTTGAATTCGAACCTAGGGTGGTTCGTGGCATCCCTATTTTCGATTCCAGTTTGACATTTTACTCCCAAGGACTGATGCTGGACGCGTGGCGACATCTGCTAAGTAGTTGGGGAGCTTCTAACCCAGCGCCTACGTGATCACGCGGCAGATGGCAGCACCCTGGTTTTTAAATTTCGTTTGCGTGTTTGTGTGATGTGTGTTGCCATTTAAAGTGTCTCCGCTCATTTGTTTTTGGGGCAATATCTTAACGATTGACGCGCATTTGTTCCCCGTAATTCATCCTAGCCCTGTTCTAGGCAAGTTTACTTCGATTCACCCGACAGATTTGGTTGTTTGACGTTTCGTGAACCCGTTTTGCGACGTCTCCTAATGTTTCCTTTTTTGGGAGGTGCCGCGACCACGATCAAGTATCCTCACACGCGTGTTTTCATGCTTACAGTTCAGCTGTTGCTTTAATATGGATCTCGATTTATCGATGCGACAAGTGTACGTGCCGAAAGAGCCCACGTTTGTAGCCTCCTCACTGTTTGTTGAATTCCACTGTTGTGTTCCTTTGACAGTGATCCTTCGCCGGCGTCACAGTACTCGATGGGGGGAACCGGCAAAAAAGGTTCCAAGAAACTGGCCTCACAAGACGCACAGAAGTTGAAGGAACTCTTGGATCAAGTACTAGACAGTAAGTCTCTTTTTTTTTTTTTTTTCAATATTTCCTATTTTCAATATTGGGAGACTCGGCGATAGTTCTGCCGTTCAGCGCAACCTTTTCTCAATGGAGCTCGATCGCTGTTCCTGTGGCAGCAGTTTTCATCCGAATGACTCGATTCACATTCTTTATGTTCGCAAGGTACACGGGCTATCACTGTTTACAATGTGAGCTCTTCTTGGCTTTTCTTATGAAGACTGGTTCACACATATCTGCGTTTGAGTCTGACCGAGCACCTACCGATTGATTGATTGATTGAAACGTTTTTTTATTAGCAGAAAATGATATGACCGCCGTGCCGCTTGAACTGTATTCATCTGTTCTCTGAGCACCTGCCGAGAACACACACTGGCACGCTGGCGCCATCTATCGCATGGTCCTGAAACACTTCCGACTTGCATATAAGTAGACCGAGGGTTTTGCAACATTTGCGTGATAAAATGTACTACATACCGCATATGAGAAATGGCTACTTATAACGTCATGAAACTTCTTTCATGTCCAAAGTAAAATAGTGATGCGTGAAAAAACTTGGGAAATGTATGGAGACCAAAAATGTTCAAGGACTGCCCGATAGACGCCACTAGTGTGTTCTCATCTCTTAAAGCGCTGAATATCCTGACTAATCCATGTAGCGTTATCGTTTGACCGTGCCACTGAGTGCTCCTAGTAGATGCTGGTGATGCGTTGCCATTTTTGGCTCAGTGGAGTAGTCCACATCCAGACGCACACACTTCTTTGCGGAGTGCAAGTTCGTCTGCTTCTTTCACAGGGGTTGCAATGATGCCAGACTGGCAAACTCTTATTGGCTAAATTGAAAAAAATAGTGGGTAGAACTCGGGGCACCTAGCATTGAGGTCTACCCACTATCCTTTCTTCAAATCCAATCAGAGCTCGATGTCGTTCTGACGTCACCTCAACTCCTGTGCGAGAAGCAGATGACTTGCTCTCTGCATTGGTCTGCTGTGGCTGGTGGTGATGCACCGCCGTTTGCGAGCATGCTCCTATTAGTCTACAGTAGATGCCATCGCCGTGCCGCCGCGACACATTACACAGCGTTGACGCACTGCCATTTTTGGCTCAGGCGCGTCCCGGCATGCACCAGCTCGGCGGTACTTTCAAACTTAATAAAATCTACCTGTCACTTTACGCTCGTCGTAAGAAGTGATGAGCGGTCACAATGCGCTTGGTTGCACTCGGACGCAAATGTGAGAGCCAACCTTTAAGTTGCCCGCTCCAAACTTTCCGAATATGATGCGTGAATAAATTTGTCAATTTATTTCTTATCATTGTGATTTCTTTTTTTTCCTAGAGTGCACCACATTACCTTCCGGAAATGCCAAGAAAGAATGGGAAGACTTTCTGGAAGTTCGCAGCCTCCTGGAAAAAGTCAGGGAGTTGGAGAAACGTAAGTTCTCGGATGATCCAATTGGTCCCGTAGGCCTCTGTAGGACGAAAATGGGACTCTACATTGTCTTGAGGACATCCAGGAAACATTATGATGTCCACGTGGGAACTCTCCAGGTAATTTATATGCCGATCAAATATTTGGATGTCCTCAACTATGGTTACTGACCAGGTGAAAATGGCAGGAAGGAGCTGCAGTTGTCTCGCCTCCAGTGCGGGCTTCCGACCTTCAACGACGCTTCATCGTCTCATGCACATCGAGCGCTTTCGCATGGCCATTGCTCGGCGGAAGGCGGGGGACGCATGCTACAGTCAGGCTTTCGAAAGACATGCTCTGTCGTTCAGTGTGAATGAACTAACTAAACAATGCTCATTCTTTCTCAAACATGTGGAAGTAAGTTCCTGTTTTGCACGGCAGGAACTTAGCTCTACTTGTGTTGCTATTGTGCCGTTACCATTGCGATAAGACACCAAAGCTTAAAGGCTAGATGTTTCTTCATTGTAGGTTAATAAAGGAGAAATAACTTGTTGGACGATGTTGAGGTCATGTGATCATGATGCCAAGACCGGTCGGAGAAAAGCCGTGTGCTCTGCACAAAAGCTTCAGTGTTTTCTCGTGAAATCGTGACTTGCTCACTGAGAAGATATCAAATGGAGTGGTCAGCTCCACCTTTATAGTAGCGCCATCTCTATTTAGTTTCTCACATGTGGAAGGTGTAGAAGAGAAAAAATATCAACAGGTCGCCTTTACATTTTATGCCTTCTGCTATTTAGTATGTTTCTCCTGTCGACCTGTTGAATTGCCTGGGAATCAACTGTTGCATAGCCGTAATGAACTGTGACATTTCGTTTGGCCTGTATTCATAACAGCGGACATAGGCACACATTTTCAATCTCTTGTTAGGTGATGTCACCTAGAAGGTTACTTTGCCAGTTTTCCCCCTTAGATCCATAATTCATGCCTAAACAGAGCAAAAGCCTTTTGTTAATTTTTTTTCTGCTGGTGTATTTTGTGGCATTGGAAGAGTCATGGCTTTTTCTTTGTCCATGCTAGGCCTGACACCTGAACTACCAGATCGAGCCGACAAGTGGCCAGTTTTTTTCAAGTGGTGTCTGGACAACGGGGCTGTCACTAATGGCATCACCCTCCAGGCACTACCTGACGACGAGTATGGTTTCGCTGCGGAACACGATATCCAGGTGAGACCCATTGTCGGCAGTTTGTTTGGTCTCTCGGCACAAGGCCCGATTCCGACAGTTCAACATCGTGTATCAAGTTTAATCGCGTGGGTCTCAGATTCTAATGAAATTTTTCAAACGAAGTTTATTCGGCACATTGATGTGTAGATAAGATACCGCAAGAGGCAAGGACGAGATAAGGTAAACAAAACGCAGCGACTTTCCCCGTTTTTGTCTCTTTCAGCACCTTTTCTGCCTGTTGCTATGACCCAACTGGCCGAATTACCCAGTCTGCAGTCCTTTGGCATGTTGCATTATCTTTTTATGTATCGGTTCGTATAACCTAATATTAAAGCTACTTATACTGGAAACATGGTGTGAAAAAATGAGCTTGGCATATTTCACCGTTTACCACCTTGATTTGCGATTCTAGTGAAACTGTTTTTTCTGACCCGTTTGACATTTTGGCCATTGGTTGCTGTGAATATTCACTGCGCCGTGGATAAAGTCTCGTACCCGTACCCGCAACGCCACATTCCGACGCAAAGCCGAAACGGCCTGTCCGAAATCACGAAGTTGTTCGTTCGTTTGTGGGAGCACCGAAAGCCTGCAGCACCTGGTGTTCAAAACATATAACTGTGAGAGCAGCCCAGAAAAGAAGGTCTTTCCCTAGTCACCAATAGTGTCGGTCGACTATAAAAAATCTAGCCAGGTGGTGCAAGTCACTGCATGGTTCCAAGGATTCAGCCGCATTCATCCATCTATCCGTCTAGTCACCATGGCGTGTGTGGCGTTCTTCTGATTGTTCTGACAGGAGGGTGACCAGTTTTTGGGCGTCCCCCTGGGGATGATGATGACGACCGTCGGAGCTCGCAAGTCGAAGCTCGGCGCTCTCCTGAGAGACGACCCCATCATGAAGAGCATGGAGAATGTGGCGCTCTCCATGTTCCTCATCCTCGAACTGTGTGCGGGCGGTGCGTCCTTCTGGCATCCTTACATCTGTATCCTTTTCGGCATCTTGTTTGCTCTTGCCAGGCTTGCTCAATATGCCTGACAGGTGGCCTGTTTATTTATCTTATTATTTTATACAGGGTGTTTCAGCTAACTTGTGCCAAGTTCTAGAAAAAGCTCGTGCACGCTGTGCTTGTCGCACCAATGCAGTATTTTTCATGGGCCTATTGAGCAAGTCAAGATATTTTTTACATTGTGTCACACTGGCTAATTACTTGGACTAATTAGCTAACTTCTTAAATATTAATTTGTGTGCAAACCCTCCAATACAAAAATGTAGAGCGGGTTGAGAAACGTCTCTTCGTGTTGTTTGTTTATTTATTTATTTATGTGAGATACTGTCGACCTTGCAGTCTAAACAGAAGGGAAAAAAATGAAAGACGTTTACAAGTCTCTGTAATACGAAATTAGAGTGCAGCTCTTGAGGAAGAGGAGGAGAGGGTACTGAGGGAGGGTATGCTTCTCCTCCTTGTCCATACCCTTTCCTCCTCCCCTGCTCATTTTCTCCTCCTCCTCCTCCTCCTCCTGCACACCCTCCCATCCTTTGTACCCTCCCTCCTCCTCCTCCTCCTCCCACAGTTCCCACGCTAAATTTAGCTGAAACATTGACGCCAAGTGACCTCAACACCAATTCAGTTTCCCTGCTAAATTTAGAGGGGAAAATGACGTCACACGACTTGGTGTCACGTCACCTATGAACAAATTCAGTTTCTCCGCTAGATTTAGCGGGAAACTTGACGTCACCTGACCTCAACACCAATTCAATTCTTTGCTAAATTTAGTGGGGAATTGAATTGGTGTTGAAGTCACGTGACATCAATGTTTCCGCTACATTTAGCGCGGTTACGCCGACGCCACGAAACCCGGAAATGGGTGCCCAAGAGCTGCGCTCTAAAACAGAAAAAGACCATAAATATTAACCATGCACTCAAAATTTAAACTAAAACAGTATGCATTACATTTATTCAGACATGCACTCAAATTGTTTAACTGAGCAATTAGCTCAGCTGGAAAATAAATAATTGAAAACTCCAGCTCTGCCAAAAAAGAAAAGAGAGGTGTTTAAAGATGTGATTTCTGTGCTGGAACGGAGCAATTGCTTTACTGTTGCTCGTCCTCTTGGAGAGCGACACTAAGGGTGACATGCACAGTTCAAGATTAATCTTAAAGGGGTACTCCGGCGATTTCTTCATGGTCCCCGATTTGCTTGAAATTTTGCTAAACTCGCCAAACAACATCGCTAAAATTGTATTCGAAATATTAGGTCAAAATAATTTTTTTTTCACGAAGTTATTGAATTTACAGTTTTCATCCTCACCGTGTTTTTCAAACTGAAAGTATCTACTGGCAACAACGAAAAAGTTACGTCAGTGGAAGGCAGGGGTTCACTTTTTGGACTGCAGAATTTGTTCCCAACTGATTCGAAGCAGTTTCATGGTGTCAAATGAATGCTTTGGAAGCTCGCTCCAGCACGGAACTAATGATTGGCATATTCTATCTTTTAGACTGCTTGCTCGACTGGCAAGCCTGCCCGCCACTGACGTCACGGCACTGAAAAGTGCGGGTATATTTGAATGTTGGTTCTTGCACCATTTCCATTTGCCTGATTTCACAATAACTATTATGAATATCGAGATACTAAATAGCATACCGGAAAGGGTAAAGGCCGGGGAGTCAGAAAATAGTTAGTTGAGGTAGCTCAAAAATCGCCGGAGTACCCCTTTAAGCCATTTGCCATAGCGTATAACTTTTTAAATCTGGAAGTTTTTTTGTTTTTTTCTATACGATCAAGCCGCACCTCATTTCTCCATGCTGTGACTTACTCCGTCCGTCCGTATTCAGAAATAGTTAACCGAAGTGCAAGAGGTTTTATCTGCTTTATTTTGTGCGATTGGCTGTTTTCTGTGAGGATCCCGTATGCAACCTGGGTACTCCAATATTGGACACATAATATTTATATGCGATTAATTGTACAGCTACGTTTGCTTGTCTAAGGAGCCTTCTGGGGAATGCTAACTTCTGGTGTGCCCTTGTGCACATGTAATCCACATCGCATAACATAACCCACGTAGCAATCTGGGATGTTAATGCCCTTGGTCACAAAGCTTTTTAAAAAAAAAATCTTGTGTGCCTTCTTAAGCTAAAAAAGGAAAGTAGGCACACAATGTCTACCTTGATGGCAATAACACGATGAGATGTTTCTCAACACACTCCACAACTTTTGTATTGGAGGGTTCGCACAGAAATTAATAATTAAAGAGTGAGCTATAGTTAATTTGTGTGTTTGGCACATCGCAAAAAAACATCTTGACTTGCTGAATAGGGCTGTCAACAATACTGCACTGGCTCGACGCGTGGTGCTTACACCAGCTTTTTTTTTTTTAGTCTTAAGAGAGATCCTACTGCTATTGCAGACTTGAGATGCTCAGAAAGGAAGATATGAATAAAGTTTCTTGTTAAAACTTTATTGCGAAGCCAATGTTCGATATCCAGGAGTTCAGTCCTGGGTTGACCGCTGTCGAACAAAATGACACAGCTCTTCATACAACTCAAACATCGGGGAAGCTCTCTACTGTTGGGCCACAGTGATGCATTTCACCCTCGCTGCTTTCTGCCCCCACCATGCGTAATGACATTTTATCTGCCATAATGATGTCTGCTTGATATTTTGTGACGACAATACGCCTGCATTTATCGTACGTCCTCTTTGACTCGCAATGACAGCAATCCTTCCGCGCTCGTTCAACACGGTCCTCTACTTCTCGGTTGATGAGCTGCAACTTCTCACCGGTTCCTCGGTGCTCGGTGAGTCTCGTGCTCTTCTTAGACCACGTCGCACAAATTTGCCATAAGTTTTGCGTCGGGTGCATTGGACGCATCGAGACATTCCTTGCAAAGTTTTTCTCGTTTCTAGTAATGGCGTTTCTAAAAGAAATTCCTTCAGTACCAACTATTCCTAATCCAAACGCTTTTAGTCGGATTTCCAACGTATGATCGATCTGCTCTCTGATTGCTTGCATAACATCATAAGTTGGTTGCCACTATCGCTTAATGCTTTGGGAGCACAATTGATGTCAGCGCTGGTTTGATGAATTTCGATAACCTCAGTCTACTTTGGCCTTCTCCGTTTGTAATTTCAGTGGAGCAGAGATGCAAATATGTTCTAGTTTTCAACTGCTATTGCCAGAGGGAAAGAAACTCCCTTTCTATTGATGCACTTTGTATTTTATTTATTGCAGATGAGGCTCTAAAGCTTCACAGAAGCATTGCGCGGCAGTACGCCTACTTTCACAAGATATTTCGGGTAAGCTATTTTGATGTTTTTTTTGGGACGGGAATACAGTGCAATCCACTTATAACGATACAACATATAGCGATGTACCGCTTATAACGATAAGTTTTTAGAGTAGTTTCTAGGCTAGGAACGATCAGTTAATTTTTGGGTTTTCTCATTATCGTTATAAGTGGATTGCACTGTATTGTTAGTTTAATTAGCAATAATTCATATGTTTGTGTTGTCCTTTTTTGCACTGTTAATCATTGATTGGAGTAATAGAGTGGCCCTCGAAATTATGGTTAGATTCCACGGTGTTGTTACGAGGCAGTGTGATCACCCCAATTGGCAGGTTAATTCCATTATCTCTATGAACAAAAATATTAATCGATACATTTGTCTGCATCGGCAAGCACTTTGGGTCATTCTTTGCGTGAGCCTTCTTGTTTGGTTGTCAGCCACTCTTAAGAAAAAAATAATGTGGGTTTTGTTTCTATTTATCATTTTATTATTGGCAGTTTTTAATCTCTTATATTCTCAAGCAATTAGAAGACTTAACTTTGAAGCACCGTTTTGTGTTGCAAAAACAAAGAGCAACTGCACTTTCAAAGTTATGACCTGTTTTACATTTCTTAGGTGCATACTTGACACATTCATAATGTTTATTACTTATTCTTAAGGAATCAACCAGGTTTGTTTCTTGACATTGTGATTTGAAGTTCGCAATCATTAAAAAATTAACTAAAAGTAATAATTGTTATGAGCGCATGAGCATTTGGAACTATTGTGACTATCATAAATGTCAATGGCACTCATGGTGGAATATATTCAACAGTCACTCACCTTCAGTACTCCTTTTAAATTGCACATCAAGTGCCCTGACCCACTGCCGAAATGAAGCCATGCTGCCTTCATCTTAACAGTACCAAAGTCTAGCTATATCCCGTTATGATCAGCCAAGATACTGGTGCTAGTATTATGGAGTCTTGGTGGGGTCATTCTGGACCTGCCAAATTGTTAGCCAAGAAAATAGACTAAGATCAGTGGTCCCAATTAATGAATGCCCGAGGAAATCCTTATAGAATAACAATCTTAAAAAAATAAGTTTCAAAAATATATCTTTTTTTAGTTTTCTGCATCTGGCTAAACATGGGACTAGCTTTTTTAAGGCAGCAGGCGCATTACGAAATGCCACAATGTGCAGGATTCCCAGTTATAACGATTATGACGATTATTATGATTATGATTATGAAATTTAAATGTTTTGCTTAGCTGGGCGGGTTTCATTGTACAGACGCATCCCCTGGCAAAAAGTCTTCCGTACAAAGACTGCTTCACATACGACTTGTATCGGTGAGTGGAACCTTTTTTTTTTAATGAAACTTTTCCGTTTTTTTATAATAGACCAATATCGAGTTCGTTCTGGTCATTCATTGATCAAATGAACAATGTTGAATGAAAACAACTTTATATGGTGTGTTGCACAAAAAGGTAGTCTTTATTGACATGTAGGTCGACGTTTATTGTTTTTTCTTTTTCTTTCTGGTTTTGTTTTTTAGGGGTCTGCCTCTAATTGTCTTTAAGAGAAGGTCGATCTGTAAAAGGGAGCAACAGTTCCGATCCCCTTTTGGTTTAACCGAAATGCTCCCCCGTGTCATCCGTTTCACCGAGCGCACCAGCGCAAAGTGGTGGAGCTCGACGCGAGCGGGGCAGTACGAGTGCCGAGGTCGGAGCTTGTCCGTTCTGGAAGTTTGGACGATGGCGTGGCTAGCGCGGTCAATGAGTGAGTTTTATGTAGGGTCACTAGGGGGGGGGGGGGGGGACGATGCAATATAAATGTTTTTACAAAATTTATTTCTTTTTAAATTAAAAAAAGCTCACAAAAAAAAAAACAGTATAGATTTATATTCAAATGTTTTTTTTTTTTACCCGATCTTCTGCTGTTTCCCTCTGGCAATTAATTTCTTAGTTCTCAGACTTTTTCGGTGCGTACAAAGTTTTTTTTCCCCTGTAAAAGGAAATAACAAATTCTGTTCACCGATTTTTGCTTTCATTCTGCTGTGTATGTCTGTTGATAAACTTACTGCAAGCTTACAAGAAGTGCCTACACTTTTCCATTACTTACCTGCTGCGGTTCTGTTGTCGTATGGCCCGTGAAGAACTGAGACTTCACTCACAATGCGTTAAGATTTTCTTTTATTTGGCACTGTGGAAATTTCCCGGGTAATGCCCAGATATGGAGTCCTTAGACGGTAGTAACAAATGAAAGGAAATTACGCATATGATTGGATGTTCTACATTTAAACTAATAAAAAATACTGCACTCCAATTTCTTTTTAAAGCTGCTTGGATAGGACGTTTACGTAAAGCATCCCCCCCCCCCCCCTAAAAAAAAAAAAAGCTCGTTAATTAACGTGATATTTATGCTGCGACTTCCCTCTTCGCAGAGGAGAGGAGATTTTGCGGCGGTACGCACAAACAAATCTATCTCTCCACCACGCTCCTTTCTACCAATGGGAAGAATTATAAAGTGGCTCCTATTCTGATGTCACTATGGCGTTGACCTGGAAAGCGAAGCTACTTTTCGGCCCCTATTACGGAATTGCTCTGAACTAAAATTGCGTGTCGCTAAGTAAACATTTCAATACAATTTTTTTTTTTAGAGGGGAGGAGGGGGTGTGTGCATTTTGTAGAATGCATTAATGGCACAAGCGGGGAGCTATCTTGCGTTTATGACCGAGATGAACTAGAAGGCGACATGCTGGGAGATCTGTTTCTTTGGCTCCGGCAATGAGATACGCGACTGAGGGCCTGTTTTCACCACAGTGACTGATCCTCATCGTTGAACTTTGGGGAATCGTCTGGATGGTGTGACGGGACCATTTTTCTATAAGGGGGCATGCATTAAAGTACTAGTTTAAGGTGCAAATCTTATGAGGTACATTAGCTTTTACGCTCTTATTATATTGACCAAAGATGTTAAAGAAACTGTTTGAAGCGATGTCAAAAAGACTAATGGATAGCAACTTTCCTCAAACCACTTCTGAATCGTGATGCGGGCTTTCTGTAGTCATGGTACAGTTAGTTCGATACTACCACGAATTAAACTAATTTTGCAAAGTAGAATGCCTGGACCTCTTGCTCTTTTGACACAAAAGGTACATAAATTGAAAGCTCCATGATCATCCCCTTGTCTGCTTCTCTCAGTCCTCACCTCGAGCAGTTTAACTAGGCCGCCATCATGCTTCTTCATTCCGGGGTCCTTATATCAGTAACGTAAAATGATCAAGATTCGAGTTAGATGGCAGCTTTCTGCCTTAAGGTTACCCAGTTCTTCAGGCTCGTGGAAACTCGTGCAGTCTTGAGTGTCCAACCATGTCTTCCCGGCTGGACTAGAAGTTTTGATGCCACATCCCATCCGCCGGACGAATGCGTCAGTTCACGGGTTTCGCCTTGGACCGAAAGGTCGTATCGGAAGCACCGTCTTGGCGGCTGTGGTTTGCATCATGTCCTGAAGAACGCGATGCGATGGCGCCAGAAAGCGCTTCCGCCTCTGCCTGTACCGACAGGCCGCTAGAAGACAGGCGAAGAACAGCACGGCCGCGCCAGAGATGACACCGCAGAACGCTAGGGTCCAAATAGTTGACGCGGACAGCACTGTCTCACTGGGGACTGTGTCGTTGTCTTGGTCATGGTCGCCATCACCACCATCATCGTCATCTTGGGATGCCCTTGTTCCCTCCGTGGTCCTCGGAAACTGAGTCCAAGACAGCTTAGGACGCGCAGGACGTCTGTCAAGGACACTAGGATGCTTCGGACGGCGATCGGCTTGATGAGGTTTGCTGGGTTGACTCCCGCCTTCGGGGCTACCTTCTGAAACCTTGTCAAAGGGAGGTCTTGGACGTTGAGGCTTAGTGGGGTCCTCAGGTTGGTTGGGGACGTAGCCTCCCCTGCTGGGGAAGATGGGTCTAGAAGGACCGGGTAAAAGCCGGTACCAGGGGGGCCGGGCCACCGGGACGTCGCCTTCGATAGGATCGAGGGTGGGGGGCCGACGTCGGTACGGGGGTCTTGCCGGCGTAGGTACTCGGACCGGGGGCGGGGGACTTCCCTCGCGGAGGTGTACGAAGGGGTTGTGCCCTGTTTGGGGGTCTGTGAAGTCGCTGATATGGGGATGCGGGGGTTGGGAGGAAGACGGCGGCCAGGCGTCGATGTCCGCAAGGTGGAGTAGGAGTACCAGGAGTGTCACTGGTGCGGAACACCATGGCTTGTTTGTTTTCTTTGCTATTTCCTGCGCTGTTGGCGTTAGGCTCGTGGAGGCAGCAGCCGCTTGCGATAGACCTGCGAAGGCACAGTAGAAATATGCTGCGTTATGCCATGCACGCGCTGAAGCGGAAAGCCACTCGGTGTTGATAACATTGTGCACAAGACGCGGGTCACATTGAAGTTGCGGTGCAAGATTTTAACGGCTCCGTTGAGCATCGCATGACTGCCGTTATTAGTCGCTTGTCTGCGTTGAATGCAGAGTTTTGTTTTTGTTTTATTTAGTCGGCGTCACGGTCGTGCAAGTGTACGCCGTGCTACCATCGTGTTTCCAACCCTACTATATCAAATATTAATCGAGGAAATTAGGATAGCCGTGCTTAGCCAACAGAAATGAGTGTACGATCCTCATGAACGTTGTAGAAGGGTTCTAAATACTACTCTGAAAACTTTGCGGTATGTCATGAGTTGTTCGGCCTTTTATAATATTCAGTGTTAATGAGGATTTGTATAGGTGGGTCCGCTTACAAAGCTTACTGATTCAATTGTTTCAGAAACTTCCATAGCCCTCTCCAAAGACACCTTTTAAAAAATCCGGCGTACAAGGTTGTTTGGCACACTAATGCCTTGTTGCCATTGCACCACTAAACCTGCACTCATCATCATGGAGATAGTCGCCATTGCAATTGAATTACGTTTCCGAAGAAACTTGCAATTAAAACTAATTTTCTCTTAAAACTCATCGATCACGTAGTTCTAGTCGTAACTAAATTAAATCTACGAAGTAACTTTCCTAAGAATAATGCCCGGTGCAAAGTTGTTTAGAGGTTAAAAAAAAGTTCTTAAAACTGGTAGAGTTAGGATGAAGTATTTCCTATTTTTGTGAGACGATTCTTAATATATGATGTCCGCTTGTAGTTAAATTTTTAGTTATAATTTTGACACATAAGTTCTACCAAAAATGTAATCGATGAATAACTACCTAAATTAATTAATTTGCACAAGGGCCTCTACATTTTAGGTTTCAGCTTAGAAACGCAGGAAGTGGGTTATGCGGAGCGCAAGTTCGTCTGCGTCTTGCACAGAGGTTGCGATGATGTCAGAACGCCAAACTCTTATTGGCTGATCGAAAAAAAAAAAAAAATAGTGGGTGGACCTTGACGCATCTAGCATCGAGGTCTACCCACCATCCTTCCAATCAAAGCCAGTCGGAGCTTGGTGGCGTTCTGACGTCACCGCTAATGCCGCATTCTTATTGGCTGCGAAGCGATGTGGAGTATGACGTCACGCCACTGCGGTAGTTCTGCTACGGGCACTGCGCATGCGCAGAGGAATCACTTCTCTCGGATCTGGTGTCAGCGCACCTTGGGGGGAGGTACACGCGGACCTGTTTGTAAACGGTGCGTTGGTGGATACCATGTTTCGTGCTTTGTTTTTTCTTTCTGTTTTCTCTTTTAACGCACCAAAAATATATACTTCATAAACAACATTTCTAGATTGTCCGCGGGAAAAAAACAACAACAACATGGCAAGCGACTTTTGGGTGGACCATACGAACCTCGTGGCCGCAGCGTGAACTAGCTCACCATACACCTTTTTTTTTTTTATTAAACGTGTTTTATTCTTTTTTTAATTTTCTCTTTTAGTGGACAGTCATAACTCTAAGGAACCTAAACAAAGAAAGCAAGAGCGATCCTGCCAAACGCCCCGCGCGGTGTTGTTTATCTGCTGAGTGATAGGTCTGTTTCCAAGGTTTGACATGCGGGCCAACCTAGCCTCGGTTCCGAACCCGAGTTCAGGGGCCTCTAAGCTAACTGCTAAGTGCCATCCGCGGACCCGAGCTCACTTACGGTAGTTGTTCGGACGATTGGGAGTACGGGGGAGGATGGTAAAGCCACGTGCCAAACATCGATCAGCAATTAAGTTTGATAGATTGAGTGTTTGGGACGCCGCGAGCGGCTCGGAACCCGGCGTCGGAGGACGGCTTTTATGTGAACGACGCCGGTTGTGATTGATGGAGCTCGGAGGTCAATATGGCCGACTGGACGGCGCGTGGCGTCGGTCTAGCGGACGAGTATAATTGTAATGACGGTCCATCGCGTACATGTGGTCCCCAGAGGGGCTACTCACATCTGGTCAGTCTATCCCCGATGGCAGACTGGGCGGGTTAATCTGGCTCGTTTTTCCACAATGGGTTTAGGCGACCTTTTCCGAAGTGCTTCAAGGTTGCTGGGCTGGCGGCCCTCCATAAGTGGGGAACAACTCTGTCGTCTGCTAGCGGATCCGTCATGTTACCTCGCGCTCATAGGTAGCGGTTTATGAGCTGTTCGCGCTTTTATGGAGCATTACTACTCGTGGAATGATGCAGGCTAACCTTAAAGAGGCCATGCAACGATGTTGGGCAGGAATGCTTCTCACCTTACTCAAGCCTATACTGGCTCTAGTGGGACCCAAAAAGTGTATACTCGCACGCAGCGCCACTACCCAAGAAGCTTCTTTATGCACGAAATAATAATAATAAAAAATCAGAAGTAAACTTTTTTTTTTTTTTTTTTAGTTTTTCGCGAACTTTGATGACAAAGTTGCGGGGATCGCATTGTGGGCGTTGTCAACATTGCGATCCCAAGGATTTCGTCACAGAGCATTGCGATCCCCGTGGTGACTATATATTTAAACGCGGCTCGTACAGTGGACACGAACACTGCGTGAGCATTCGACTAAAGCTCGTGCCACGTACTCATTAGGGAGTTTTAGAATTGGGGGCCTCAACGGTTAAGGTGTTCATATGATCGCTTTTGTTGACTCGAATAAGGAGCCTCTTGGTGCGTTTTGTGTTCGCAAGTAGCGTGAAATCTGTCATTGCACGAGGTGGACGCGGCGTGCAGTCCTTGGAAGCAAATATAGCGGTTCATGGATGCACTGAATCTTGCGGCCCTCGGAAGCGAATGGTGGCGGCGCACACTCGTTCGTGATGCGTGTCTCGCGCGTTCCCATAACGATGGTTGGCAGTACTTAGAAAACTTGTAAGAAGCGCCAAGCGAAAATTTTATCGAGGGACTTCAGTCTCAACAATTTTCAGAACAAGAAAAAAAAAAAAAAGTCGAATGCCGGCAATAGATTTTTTTTTTTTTTTTCAAAAGTCGATCAAGCGGCATTGACGATGATCATTTTCTCGCGCGTGAAACGTGTGATTAGATTTGAGTCCTCACCGAACACTGAGACGCAGCATTGGGTTTCGAGCCGAGCCGGGTTCACGCCCGTACGCTGACACAACCCTCGTGTTTAGGACACCCTCAGGGTGCGTGCTCTATAAACAATGGCGGACAGGCAAAATGGCGCGCACTTTTGAGAAAGAGTCTGTGTCAGTATCCTGGTTTCAGCTTGCCGTTTAGTTTGGGAGCTTGCAACTTACGAAGAAACAGTGACACAAAAGCGAGGAAGTAATCTTTTTTTTTTTCTTTTTTTTTTCATCGTTTCTGCAGTTTTGTATAAAAATGGTGGCAGTTCTATACTTCGTTTCACCCCGAATCCAGGGGGGCTATGTTGCACGTTTTGGACTCCCAGGAGACTAGGGAGAAGGAAGTGACGTCAACAACGCTCTTTGGATGCTGATTGGTGGAGTCGCTGATGACGGTATCTGCTAAGATACGTTCATTCACACCTACGTCACTTCCTTCCCCCTAGTCTCCTGGGAGTCCAAAACGTGCAACATAGCCCCCCTGAACGCAGTCGACGATACGAGCTAATGGGGCAAATCAAGCAGCGTGAAAAGCGCGAGTCACTGGGCCTTTTTCTGTTTACGATTGATTGGTTCAGCGATGATCGAACGCGTACAGAAATGTGACGAACATCATAATGCTGATGATGTCTGACTGCCTTTATGGGCCACGACGGTGAGCTTTTGAGACTCTCTGATTGCACCCATCAGGTGGTATAGCATCGGCTGCGTCTGGACTCGAGGTGAAACGAAGTGTACGGTATTGTCCGGTACGCACCCGGTGTGCAGACGCTTTGCGCACGCGCCGGATTACAGTCGCCATTGCTGACCTCCTCTAGTCTTAACCGGGATAGCACGCCACTGAAACGAGCGTTGACGAGCCTCCACAATGGCCAGTGCTGGGGAGAAGGACTCTATAGAATCTAAGATGGCTATGACCTTGCCTGCTATATGGTAATGATAAAGTGGTGTAAACGAAAATACGAGGTAACAATAACTGAAGGCCAGTTATGGCGGCGCCCATGCACCGCCTGCAAAGCGTATATATGTAGACCGTAAGGAAAGACAGATTTCTGCAAAAAAGACAATATTTTTATTGAGATTGTCCGAATCCGGTGCATATAGTCCTCACTAGTGCCACTAAATAAGCTACGCTTCAGAGTAACGACACTTGGCCATATTGTGGCTTAAAATCATGGTTGCCAGTCATCTGAAGCTTTATCTGAAATCACAGGAAACGCGTTTTTCCGTCCTCCACAAAGGTTTACACAGTCCGCGACAAAGAAAAGCAATATTACATGAGCTTCCTAACACCGAATCGAATGCTGAGGAAGTCGCACTTTTGAATCATGACGATCTGCAGTTGCGTCTGCCCTGCACAAGCCCCAATATGGCGGCGCCCACAACAATGTCGAAGAACGGAGTGCCGATACTCTAAGCGCAGCTCATTTAGTGGCTCTAGTCCTCACCTTGTGCGCGTACAGTTGGTGTCTAACACATATACTTTGCACGTAAAAAAAAAGTAAAAAAAGAATAATATTATACACAGCACACTTTGAATATGCCCGCTCCCTTATCGCACAAAGCTTGTATCATACTGAAATTACCACTCTCACGCGCAAAATCCGTCACGTCTGCTCATAACGAACCATTTTGAAAAGAACAAATTATAGTATATATTTTGCATCCGTTAGATCGTCGGCAGGCCGTAAAATTTCAAACTTTTATGCATGTATAGAGACCACGGAGTGTGTATAGTCCGGGAACTACGGTACACTACAGTGTACATATGTGCGCCATGATCAGACCTGTACGCGGTGGTACTCGTTAGAAGTAATCAAATTACTTACAATCCATTACTTTTTGGAGTAATTTCGTAATCATTGGAATACGTATACGAGAAAGAAATCTCGAGGGTAATCTGATTATTTTTGGAAGTACTCAGAAATTTCTCGTAAGCGTTGCTATTTTCCCCTCCCCTTTTCTAATGGCGCCTTTTGCTTCTTCGAGTTTCTTACCGAGGAATGCTCGAACCAAGTCTCCGACGGGAGAACGGTTTATCAATAGGGAGTTTTAGGGAACCGTTTTTGCACGTCCGATACCGTACGATGGGCCTTCCGGTATGCGAACTGCGCATGCGCTACAACAGAAGACTCGCAGATGCGCAGTTGTATGTGATAATCCGTATGTGATGTGCGAGAACGGTTCCCTAAAACTCCCTAAATGGACAGTTTTTTTTTTTTTTTTTTCAAATCGGCAAAGAAATCTGTCGTTTTTTTGTTTTTTTTTTGAATTGTGAAGTAATCGGAAAAGTACAGGGGTTACTTTTTTGAGTAATGGCCAGTTATTTTTCTCCTCAAGTAATCGAGTAATCTAATTGAATACTCGATTACTTTTTTTTGTCTTCTTCGAGTAACGTGTACAAGACTGGTCATGATGTTCGTTACGACAAGGTTACACGTTTACCTTAGTCGCGTCATAGCCTCCTCTATACTCGTGTTAAGAATGGAACCTTCGGCAACCTTCTTCCGAGTTTCAACGCTGCGGAAACGAGTCCCAAAACGAGTCCCGACGTGTTCAGGACTGACGCCCACCTGTCGAAGGCTGCCCAAAACGTGTCTCAACGCGTCCGTGACGTCAACGGGACGTGTGTGTGTGTGCGTGTGGGTTCGTGCGCTCCGGAAGGGGAGAGAGGCCTGGCCTAACTGCGGAGAACCTTGGCTATGACTCATTTCTGACTACGTCGCGACGGACCCAGCTGCAAAGCACGTGGCTGTCGCACCTGCTGCCCTGGCGGAGAGAGAGGGAGAAAACGGACCCCTATATAAGGCGGGGCGTGAGAGCTCCATTTGTTCTCTTGGATTTGACGACTGTATCGCTACCATGTAATTAAACCGTTCGTTACGTTACCAATTCTCCCACCTCCACGGGACCCCTGGGTTCTTCACTTCGGGGAATGGTCGTCGTCACGAGCCAGGAAGCTCCCGGACGTGCGGCCTAAGCCCCGCCTCGAACAACTGGTTGGCAGCGGTTGGGATCGGACCATGCGACATCGTGCTACATCTGCGGGTGAGCGTTTGGACTTTGCTTTGGGATTCGCCAGGCTTCAGATTATGGGTAATTAATTTTGAACTGCTGGGAATCCTTAGTGTTTGACTCGTGCGCTAGGTTTGTGTACAACCTCGCGACAAGTTTTATTGAAAAAATGGTCAGAGTGCAGGCGAGCTGGTGTAAGTTGAACATGATTGTAAACCTGAGACTGGGGCAGAAAGAGAACACATCAGAAGGTAGAAAAAGAGGAGGCAACGTCTCAAACTCAGCTGCAAAGTTTATTTCGTAGACGCCTTTTATACCACAATTCCAACGCCGTCTCTTTTTTTTTTTGTAGAGACGGCGTTGGAATTGTGGTATAAAAGGCGTCTACGAAATAAACTTTGCAGCTGAGTTTGAGACGTTGCCTCCTCTTTTTCTACCTTCTGATGTGTTCTCTTTCTGCCCCAGTCTCAGGTTTACAATCATGTTCAAGTTTTATTGCAAAGCCAAAGCTAAAGAGCAGCGATCATGGATCTGATGAGGTTACTGAGAACAGATTTACTCTGTTTATGTGAAGAATTGGGTGTGGAGGTGGAGCAAAAGATGAAGAAATCTGAGATCAGTAAAGCGATTTCAGAGAGCGCGGAAGCAGAGGAAATTAAAAATACGTGGGAACTGCTTCAGAACGCTAAGAGTGAAGCTGCAGCAAGAGAGGAACGAGAACAGGCTGCAGCGAAAGAGGAACAGGCTGCAGCTAGAGAGGAACGAGCACAGACTGCAGCGAAAGAGGAACGAGAACAGGCTGCAGCTAGAGAGGAACGAGCACAGACTGCAGCGAAAGAGGAACGAGACCAGGAGCGAGCGCTGAAAAGGCTAGAGCTCGAAATTGAACAACAGCGATTAAACTCGCAGAGCAGTAGAGTTGGGGCTCCGGTACGAGCAAGTGAGACCGAGTCGTATCAAATGAAGAAGCTCATGCAGCCGTTTAAAGTTGGGGAAGACGTGGGCCTATTCTTAGTTAACTTTGAGAGGACATGTGAGAAGTTGAGCTTCGCCCCAGAAACGTGGCCGCAACGGCTTTTGACTCTGTTGCCCTGTGAGGCTGCAGAGGTTGTCGCGCGCCTTAGTGCTGGAGACGCGGACGACTACGACAAGGTGAAGTCCAGCCTTTTGAAGCGGTACCGCCTTTCTGCCGAGGCGTTCCGTCAAAGGTTTAGAAACGCATCCAAAAAGAGCAGCGAGGGCTACTCGGAATTCGCGTACGGGCTTAAAACCAACCTGATAGAATGGTTGAAGAGCGAGGAAGTGTACGAAAGCCGAGACAAGGTAGTCGAGTGTGTGTGCCTCGAACAGTTCTTTCGTAGCATTCCGCAGTCAGTCAAGCTCTGGGTGCAGGACAGGGTGGGAGTCGACTCTGTCGAAAGGGCCGCTGAGCTAGCCGAAGAGTACGCAACGCGTAGAAAGCTGAGCGGAGAGGAAAGCGAATCCGGCCGAAGCGATCAGCGCAAGACCTTCCGACAGGGTAACGGCTCGCGAGAAAACGGGCCCGAGAAGCCCGAAGCAGGACAAAAGGTCCCAGAAAAGAGCGCAGAACACTCGAACGGAGACGAGGCGCGGAAAAGCCCAACAGGGCAGTTCGAGGCAAGGAAGCCGTTCCTGTGCTACAACTGTCAGAAGCCGGGACACACAGCGGCCAGATGTAAGAAACCGCGGGTGGTGTTCTCGTACGTGAACGGTAGTGACGAGGACCTGAAGCTCCTTCGTCCCTATCTTCACGAGCTCCAGGTAAACGGAAAGCCGTGCAGGGTGCTTCGTGACAGTGCAGCGACGATGGACGTTGTTCATCCGTCGTATGTAACGACATCCGATTTTACCGGAAAGGTAGTTTGGATCAAGCAGCTGCTTGAAAAGCACAGTGTCTGTCTGCCTATGGCGACGGTAAGGGTAACTGGCCCGTTCGGAGAGCTAGTGACAGAGGCGGCTGTCTCGCAAACAGTCCCGTTGGAATATCCCTATTTGTTTTCTAACCGGTCAGATTTCCTGCTGCGCGAAAGGGGTCAACAACTGGGAGAAGGGCTAGTTCAGTCATGTACGAGGTCCAAATCGCGTCAGGTCGCCCCTGTGTTGACGAGGGATCCAGAGCCAGAGGCAGCTGACGGGGAGCAAGCACTCCCAGAGTTGGAGGCAGAAAACCGGGATGAGAGGAACCAGGTTGTAGAACAGCCTGATCTCGTAGCACTAGGAAGCGTACACCGTCCCAACGCGCCGGCGGAAAAGGCGGAGGAAGAGGGGATCAGTGAAAGATCTCTCGTAGCTCCGGCGTCGCATAACTTTGGTCCTCTGCTACGAGTAGACAGAGTCGAGCAGAAGAGCGACCCTAGTGTGTCAGGGTTTCGCGATACAGCTCAGGAGATTGCTAGGACCAATGTGACGGGGCATGAAAAAGGCGGATTGTTTTATCGGCGCTATAAGGACCGTATTTTCACGTCTAGAAATCACGTGAAAATCGATCACTATGACTTCAGCGTAAGAAAAAGGAAAGGCAAATTTAACGGCAATGCCGATGGGTTGAGCAGATTTTTCTGATATCACCAAAACAGTAGGGTTGATCTCAGAGGTTTTCGTCATCCACGGGAATGAGGATCTAAGTGGGGGCACTTCGTTGAAACCCCAAATTGACCTCACAAATTGCGAAGAGTTTTTGTCTTTTGTATTTTGTTCTTAGTGACCTCGTTGGAAAAGTGAGTTTTTTTGGCGACAGGGGGTCTCGATACCCGGAATTGTACCAAATTTTGGTAATCCGTAATCCAGTCTGGCGGGTCTTTGGCGAATTCCGAGCGTTTGACTGCGGTGTGGCGTGGTGTTGTGGGGGACGTTTCCGCTAATGCCTCCGTTGTGAGAGGTTTGGGAGTTTGTTTGGTGCTTGCAGCGTCTTCTCAAGGCCTACTCCAAGCCCACCTCTTCAGGCCAGTGATTGTACCACCGGCCATTCGAGGTTTCCCTGGCCCCGGAGGGGCTGTTAAGAATGGAACCTTCGGCAACCTTCTTCCGAGTTTCAACGCTGCGGAAACGAGTCCCAAAACGAGTCCCGACGTGTTCAGGACTGACGCCCACCTGTCGAAGGCTGCCCAAAACGTGTCTCAACGCGTCCGTGACGTCAACGGGACGTGTGTGTGTGTGCGTGTGGGTTCGTGCGCTCCGGAAGGGGAGAGAGGCCTGGCCTAACTGCGGAGAACCTTGGCTATGACTCATTTCTGACTACGTCGCGACGGACCCAGCTGCAAAGCACGTGGCTGTCGCACCTGCTGCCCTGGCGGAGAGAGAGGGAGAAAACGGACCCCTATATAAGGCGGGGCGTGAGAGCTCCATTTGTTCTCTTGGATTTGACGACTGTATCGCTACCATGTAATTAAACCGTTCGTTACGTTACCAATTCTCCCACCTCCACGGGACCCCTGGGTTCTTCACTTCGGGGAATGGTCGTCGTCACGAGCCAGGAAGCTCCCGGACGTGCGGCCTAAGCCCCGCCTCGAACACTCGCAAAGCCTGGAAGTTCGATGACGGAGCCATAGAGTGCCCGGTCGCAGATTTGGAGCGCGAGGATCTGGTAGCACAGATCATTTCTCGGGTAAGGCCTATATAGGGGCCTTATTCTCGGGGAGTCTAATTATACCCCATTCACACGGTCAACATAAAGGTACCTTTAACATAGGTCCCTTTGCTATCGGCGAATCAGCCCGTGCTCTCGGGTCGCGAGCACACGCCTCGCGCGGAGGATCGTGAATTGATTGGCCGCAGAGAATAAAGGTCCCTTAGCTAAAGGTACCTTTACAGTCGTGTGAATGGGGTATCCTCTATCCTGGGAAAAGTGGCGCCATTCATTGTTGTGGAAATGCTCGAGACACGTGCCGCGCGCTACTTCTGGGAAGAACATGGCGTCTGGAAATCTAGGGCTGCGCTGTGCCTCCATGATCTTCCCAAGGGCTGCACGTCGCACGTGCCTCGTGCATCGACGCACCTTGCGCTACGTTTGAAGCATGAAGGGGCTTTAAGGGAGTCTAGAGTTCCTGTATAGACCTTTTCTGTTTCCTGTCGTTCTCAGTCACGTGGGTTCCATATCTGGTATGCTGGGTGAAAAAATAATAAAACGTTTGAACCTGGAATATGCGAGAAAATATAGGTGAGGCAAATCAAGAATGTGTGACAATCACGCATTTTTCGTAAACACCTTCCAGCTGCGGGGAGAGATCAAAAAGATGTTTTACCGCATACCAGAAGTGACGATATTCAAGATGGCAGCGCGCTTGTGGAAAAGGTGTATAGACCTTTCCAAAAAAGGACACTTGGCAGGTTCCATTTTCAGTGTTCGTGCGTATGGCGCGTGATTTGCTCGCTTTCCGAAGCGACGAACGTGCGCGTTCTGGACTGTGATTTAACACGTGTGGACTGTGATTTTTGTAAACAGTAGAAACGTCTATAGGCTCCCTATGGGAGCCAGAGTTGCGCGTCTGTTTTCCACGTGCCGCCGCGCCGCTATTCGCCGAGATCCGATCACGTGAGGAGCCGGATCAAGTGCCGTGCAGGAAAGTAGACGTTACACGCGCCCCGGCGTACGTTCCCCTGCTTTTGAGCGCGCCGCGCTCCTCGAACGCGCGGCGCCGCTATTTGCCGAATTCAGTCACGTGACGAGCGGGATGAACACGCCGTGCAGGAAAGACGGCGCTACGGAGTTGAACGCGCAACTCTGGCTCCCGTAGGGTGCCTATACAGAAACTCTAGGGGAGTCTGGTATTCAGCGCACGACTTTTGCAGCGGCGAGGACCCGAAACATGGTTTTCAAACCCGACGAGAAAAGAAGCGGTAGCCAGAGGAACGCGAGAAGCACGAGCGGACATTCCATCGCTCGTTACAAGTGTGTTTCGGCGTCTCGCCGCAGCGGGGCGCCCGTTACATGCCTCTTGTTTGCCGCTCTACCTTTTCCCTTACGGCGGCCGCGTCTCGTGGCGATCTGCCAGGCTTTGTCAGTATAGAGGAGGCTATGGTCGTGTAGTAGGAGCTTATTGAGAAACAGAAATAAAAGCAGCTTGCTTTCGAGTCATTTATTTCTTCGATTAAGAGGGTACGCATAAGTGGGCAAATGAAGCGTGCGCGCGAAACGGGAAGATGAGAATATTTCTGACTCTAGTTAATATATGCGCCGGATATTCTCCTTTTATATTCAAATTAGCGGACGGACGAAACATAGCAACGCGACGTGAGAATCAGAACATTAATAGTAATGGCCATAAAAATCGAGACGTTTACAATTCTCTGTAATGCCGAATTATAGCCCAGCTCTTGAGGAGGAGGAGGGGAGAGTACAAAGAGGAGGGTATGCCCCCCCCCCCCCCCCCCCGTACCGCCCCCTTCTCTTTGCCTGCTGCCGTCCCATTTAGCGGGAAAGTTTCGCTACATTTCCCGCTAAATTTTGCGGGGAAACTGAATTGGCGTTGAGGACACGTGGCGTTAATTTCCCATAATGCAACGCGCGCGATTACACCGACGCCGGCTGCGACGCAGCTCAACCCGGAAACGGGCGCCTAAGAGCTGCGCTCTAAAACTAATTGGAACTGAATTTCAAATGACCCACTTCTTTTTGTTGTTTTTGATGTTCGTTATTATTTTTTTCTCTCTAGGGTTTTGCTCCTATTCTAAAGTTCTTCAAAGATGCACGCACGAATAAAAAGAAAAAAAAAAAAGAAATGTAGCAGTTGCTTTAATGCATTCTTGAATTCATTAAAGCAGTGATAGAGTGCAGGCGAGCTGGTAATTAATCGACATCTTGGAAACCCTGAGATGGGGAACGATAAGAGAGTTTGAGATTTTGTTGTGTTCGTCCGTTTTTTTATCGTTCCCCATCTCAGGGTTTCCAAGATGTCATTAAAGCAACCGCTATGAATTAACTTCCCTTTCTGATTTGGGCGCTCCGAGCTAATTATTCGTTCTCGATTCTATGCAGGAACTGTTTCATTGCCAGCAATTAAAAGGAAACGTGAGAGTATGAGAAGAACAGAAGCGTAGTATAATCTCTCATTAACAATTAAGATATGGCATTAGGAAGGAGATTCGATCAAAAAGGGCAGATCTAATGCAACCTTGTTTTTTCTTTAAAAGTATTTCTCGTCTAATAAAAACACAATTTGACTCGTGTTCGTTTTTTTTTTTTTCCTTCCCTCTTTATGCGATGTTCGCGTAAGGGGAATATTTTAATTTACAATTGGACCTACTTTTCGGCCATAAAAAACGAGCGTTTTTTTTTAGGTGATTGGCTTGATGTTCTGTCAGCATTATGCCACTATACGTAGCAACGAACCAATGCCTCAATTGTTTTACCTATACTCGCAGTCACACCAAAAAAAAAAAAAAGGAAGTTTTGCACAGTATTTACGCGCTGCGCAAAGTAGTTCTTACAAGATTTTGTTGTGGAAGAAAAAAAACAAACAAAAAAACGAGGATTTTGGAGTTTGAAACATGTAGACGTCCCGATGAAATAACGTAAATCTAATCTAACATGCACCTACATATATCTTAATTCAACACATGGAAGGGGGAAACTAAGTACCGTTCCGCAAAAAACTGAACTACTTTTTTTTTTTTTTACTACATAAACGTAAAAACAGTACGCCACAGAACAAAAAGATATAGCTCAAGCTTCCGGACAGCGTACCCGAAGCTCAGGAAGTCGCATTTTTTAAAATTCTAACGGTCGCAATAGACCCTTTCCATCCATCAAGCAACATTGGCCGCCGCCATTTTTATGTTCTAACCCTGCTAATCTTAAATGTTACACTTAAAATTATAGTGTCAAATATTCGTGTTTTTTTTTTTTTTTTTTATGCGAATACGCGGGAAGATTTACGAGGTTTGCACGCCTTCTGGAAACTGCGATTCCTCCTCCACGTGTAAAATAAAATCCCAGCTTTCCGAACTACTTTTATATGCCTTTTTCGTTTCCCCTCGCCTCCAGCCACGGAGTTGACAAATCAGGTATGCGAAATTCGAAATAAAAAAAAAAAAAATAAATAAAAAGCAAGGAGCAAATAAAAAATAATTTAAAAGGCAAAACAAGAACGATAGACTCTCGCAAATAAAACGGGAGCATATCCCACTGGTGTGGCGAGAGAAAAACGACGTTTTCCCGCACACTGTGAGTTCCGCGATTCAAGATGGCGGCGCCCGCGTAAGCATCTGACGTCACGCTTCTGCGGTGGCACTGTAGTCGTCACTGCGCATGCCCAGACGCTTCGCCTCGGGCGAGTCTGGCTTCTGCGCACGCGGAATGCCCTCACACCTGGTGTGCGCAAACGGGGGCTTGCTTGTAGGCAGCGCGACTCCAACTCACTATAGGTGGAGCCACTCGTTTTTCAAGATGGCGGTTATAGGGAGGGCCTGAGATGCGTGCGAGTATACCAGTTGCTGGGCCTGTCTAGTGTGCTGGCTTTACTGAGTGGCACGAATTATTCCTGCTTACAAGGAAGCTAGAGCGTTTTGGGCGCAGGTCACCTCTTTACCCTGAAAAAAAAAAACAACACAAAAAAACGGTGTTTAACGTAATATCTACGCCAGGAGGCGCGTTTTAATTCTGGAACGAAACCGAAACTAACCACTATTTTGGATTATATTTCTCGGTACAGGTGCTAATTTGGGATTCTTTCATAACTCAAGATGTTGCTGCATTTTCTTGCTGCCTTTTCTCGCTGTCTTTTCTCGCTTAGATTATTGTCATGTGAAATAATGAACTGCGGACCTTTTAGTGGATTTTTGGGCGTTTAGACGATTAGTGGCTTTAACAGTATTTCCAGCACAAGAATAACATAATGAATCCAAACTTTACGAAATATCGCCACGGGCGTTGAGTTTAGAATGTCTTCACAAAACGTATAAATTAAGAAACTCTGTCACTACAAAAACTCAAAAAAGGAATCCGAGTCACACAGTAGAAGTGTGTGTGTTTTTTTAAAGCAACGCGTGACGCATAGGATTTTATATTACTTTCAGTATTTTACTGTTTGTCTATTTTGGTAACGATGTCAGAGTTTTTCATATGCTAAAAAAATGGGACCTTTCTGGAAATACTGTTATGGTTAAATGGCGTATTTTCGTGATCGTGACATATACGAGGGGCGTTCATAAAGTTCGTATTATTGTCACGAAGAAATAGAGATTCAGCAATCAAACTCGAGCAGGAGTTGAGACATTCTCTACATGTTCGCCACCAAAAGTTACCCACTTTTTCCAGCGACGCACCACATGCCGGAGGCTATTGATTGTAGAACTCCTCGTTTTGAGCGTTCAGGAATCGCTCCACTTCAGCAATCACTTGGTCGCCGTCCTTGAAATGCTTTCCCCTTATTTGGCCACGCTGGAAGCGTCTGCACCATTTAACCGAAGTGTCATAAACTGGGGCGTTGTCCCCGAACAACGCTCCCAGATTTGAATGAATATCCTTAGCATTGCTTCCCTTCAAATGAAAAAAAAAAAAAAAAAAACAAAAAAACTGATCACTTCATGTGCTTGGCACCGATGGGCGGTGCCATTTTTGTTTCGACTCCCTAGCAGGCGTTCCGAGCTACTATAGCATGCGATGTTTATACTGTGCGGAAACTTGAGGGACCCGCTTTCATGATGATGCCTGTTTTGTTTCGTTTTATTCAATTTTTTGTGCCGATAATACGAAATTTATGAACGCCTCTCGTATTCGGGGGCCTATATTGCCGCAATTAGTATTAAAATAATACAAGTAAGATACTTGAATATGTAGTTTTTCAAGCTCTAATATAATATATTGCTTGATCTAACTTCAAACGCGCGAACAAGTATGGCAATCAAAAGTGTGCAAATTATCATCACTGGTGCCCATTGCGGCATTTTTAATTAACAAGCTATAAAATAAAAATAGTCTAAAATCAACGAAAACATTGTACCTAAGCTGACAGGGGAGGAAGTGGCCGAGTGGGCTAACGCGTCTCAGCTCGGAGCGTGGAGCGAAAGCATGCGCTGGGAACCTCCTGGGTTCGATTCCCCACCACCCCCGCCCGTTTCGATCTGGATGAGTTTCGTACCGGCACGCGTTAGTGTAATCACTACTGCGTGATGCACGTTAAAAATCCCAGGTTAGCGGTTGTACTGCATTGGCTAAATTTCTCATCTACAGCTAAGAGACCGATTACCCGTTGTGGCGTATCTCCATCAAGGCATGTATAAACATGCAGAGCAAACCAATTTTTAGCTAAACTGCGAAATCCACGTCAAATTACAGTAATTGTGGGTAAAGCATACGGTGCTATCAAAGTCGCGACGTTTGACAATCGGTAAAATTTCGAAATTCGCCGCCCCCACCCTCCCCCCCCCCCAAAAAAAAAAAAAAGAAAAGAAACCAAATAGAAAAAAAGCGTTATGTATTTTTTTAATCATAAATCTTCCCAAAACATTTATTTTCTTTAATTTTGACGCGCCGTCGTTTTTACAATCTTAGCCTTTCCAGTTCGTAGGAATGCCTATCCGCTTGGACGTCTGCTCACTGCAGCACGTTTCGTTGGCGTTGGCAAGCGGTGAAAGAGTAGAGTTTTAGTATTGCGTATACGAGCGAACGCAAGCACTGTGTGTTTGCGTGTTCCACACTGCGCGTGCCCATGGCGACGACGCGCATGCGCAACGTGGAGCACGCAACTCTAACGCAAACGCACAGCACTTGCTTCTATACGGAATATTAAAACTCTCTAATAATCTACAATCCCATGCCGGCTGCAGCACTACATTGGGACAGTGAAGAGTGCTGTTTGCATTTCGGAAATGATATTTCGCGAGCCATGATAACGACCAGTTCCGCCGTGTCCGCTGAGCGGGAGAACCGGGGGACCCTCACTAGAGCGCTTTCCGTTTCGGCCGCGGGAGGGCGAGCTGCAAGCTGGAGACGCGTCCGGGCACATGAAAGCTGCGCGCACTGCACATATGCAGACGGCTATCAGGGTTGCCAGGTTGGGCTATTAATAGCCAAATTGGGCTACTTTGTCATGCATTTCGCGTCGAAATTTGGCGGTTGGCTATGTGGCTATTTTTGGGCTATTTCAAATCCTAACGCGGCACTTTTTTTTTGCTTGGTTTAGAGTAGATGTACAAGACATTTCAGCATGAACACAAAGCGACAGTCCACCTTTTCTGGATTTCCGCTTTCAGGGATTTTCTGCCTGAAGGTTCGTGGGCGTGATGTCAGAACCTATTAGCTCAAGTGAGCTACCGTGACCTAGATTCAGCTCCGACGACATCGCTTTTGTATTAATTGTAAAAAAGAGGCTTTTCCGGGAAACATGAAAGTGTCTTAAAGCGCAGTGAGCCACAACAAAAGACAACAGATTTGAGACAATGAATATTTCGAACAAGGCCAAGATCAATGCGCAGGAGCAGCCCTGTTTCCGTTGCTCTCCGAGCTTGCCATCGCGCTCCCGACACTGCCCATGCCGAATGCCGCCGTGGAGAGAGTATTCAGTCACGTGTTCCTCACAAAGTCAGGCCTAAGGAATAACATGTCCCTTCCAACTCTTCGAAACGTCCTCTATGTAAAGTTTGCTTTCCTTGGGAAGAACGAGCTCTGTAAGGACATCAACCGCACTGAAGAAGCTTTTGCCTGTTTTAACACGGAAATCATGTATGAGGCGAGTAAGCCGGGTACGAGCGAGTGCTTCATAACTATGTGACTGTAAAAACGCGTGTGGAAATTTTTTTGTACTTTTGTGTTTGAAATAAAACGTTCGATACATTTCAAGCTGTCGTAGATCGTTCAAGCTGCTCCTAAACCCTAGATATGCAGACACAGTGCCTTCGAATTGAGCTCGCACATTCGAGCGCACAATGTTTGGGCTCTGCAGAATATGGCTACTTTTGGGCTACATAAATCTCTTGCATTTGGCTACTTTTGGGCTACACCGTCTGGCTTTTGGCGGTTTGAGATACAAACTACCTGGCAACCCTGACGGCTATCTCTACGTCACCGTAAAGGCTGGTTTTGACAATGTCTGGAACTCGGCGCGCGCCCTGTGCCTCACCAACCCTCAGCAGCGTGTGGCTATGGTAAATAACTTTGGCGGCATAGAATCGACTACAGATAACGTGGCCGCTTGTTCTGGCTGCGAGTTGAGGAGGTAAACGCTGCTCGTTAATTGCATTTTTTTTTATTTCTGATTTTGCCTTTGCGTAGGAAAAGAAAAGACACCTAACGTGTGTTTTATAGTTTATGGATGGATCTAGGTATAGGCCGACCGATATCACTAAGCGTTTCACGCATGCGTGTCGCCGCCATAACTGTAGTTTACAGATGCAGGCACCAGTGCACGAGATTGCTCGTGTCGTCTCGTGCTGGGCTCGCGAAGAGCGACTGCGGGGCAGGGCCGTATATTGGGAGAGTCTGGCCACCGGGTGTGGCGACGCAGGCGCTCGAGAGGAGGGAAGTGAAGGAGAGGGAGGAGGGCGCTGGAGGAGCGAGGGAGGAAGCAAGATGAGAAGACCGCCATTTTGACGCAACACTCTTTAGTGAAAAACCTGAGACTGAGGTAATGACAGACGACGACAAGAAAGAGAAGAAGAGCGACAGCAGCGCGTGGCTATGATAAATGCCCGAGCACAAAAAGTTTGTAGTCGTACCGTTCTTTCATAAGATTTCACACAACCTGAAATCAGTCGGTGATAAGTTTGGTTTACGCATGGCGTTTAGCACAGGTAGCAGTTTGAAACGGTTAACTCCGTTCGGTTCCGCCCAGAAAAATTGTTTAAAAAAACACAGGGAAAAGTGTGTTACATGTGTTTCAGGTATAGTCTACAAGATCCTTTTTGATTTTGGTTTGTGCTATATAGGTCAAACGAAGCGTTGTCTTAATGATAGACTAGGCGAACATAAACCATGTGTCAAAAACAAGGATGCATAGTCCGAGGTATCCAAGCATATTCAGGAATGTAGGAATTGCGTGCCATTATGGAACTCGACGACCCCAATTGTAACAGAAAGAAACGACCACAAGCGCCTGCTGAAAGAGTCAATCGTGATAACGAAACCTGGGAATGCAGTGAACAAGCCCTCTTTGTCTTTAGATGCGGAATGGAAGCGATTTCTATATCTGTAGTGGTATTGTTAGCATAATTTTTTTTCCTTTCTTTGTGTAGTCCTAGCTAACTCCCTCAGTGAAAGGTCCAGTGCAATCTGTGGTTTCCTTGCGTTTTTTTCTTTTTGTGAATGATGTGTCGTTCTTGGTGTCGTCAGTTGTTTTCTTGGTTTGGCCCCATTGTTAGAGGTCCGGTGCCGTGTCTTTTGTGGAAAGAGGTAGTGTGAAGAAGGGTTCCCTTTCCTTCCTTCTTGTTTCAACCCTATATAAGGGGTCCTGTCCTCAATAAAGGTTTAGCTGTGTTTGAAACGTTCTCCTTCTCTTCCTTGTCGTCGTCTGTCATTACCTCAGTCTCGGGTTTTTCACTAAAATGTTTGATATACACCAGCTCACTTGCGCCCTTATACGTTCTGCTCAGTAACACTCTCTCCGTACAGAGCATTGTTGAAGCTACGCGTTGTGTGCTACGGCCCGACTATTCTTTTTCGCCCGAATAAAAGTTTGCGGTCGGCAAACGTCGAGAAAACTTAATTTGTTAGCTTTTTTTAACCCACCGAGGGATAACAGTATATAATTTTCTTGCCAGAGCCACCGACATAAAAGGAAATAAGCGAAATTTAGATGCCGATCCCATGCATTCCACCGGGCGAACGAATGAAAATGGCGGCCCGCCCCGCTCAGTTGGAAGCAGCCAGGAGTTCACGCGCATGCGCTCACGCTTCTCATTCTGCGCCGCGTTCTGATTCGCTCACTTGGGAGGGGAGCGTCACGGCGGCAAGATCATAAACTGGCCATACTCTCCCAATATACGGCTCTGCAGTGGGGGTTGTCACGCGTGCAGAACGACTCTACAGTTACAGTGGCCTAGAGAGTTGTAGTGGGCTGACGGGACGGCTCGACCTGATGCGTTTGATGTCGACGCGACGGTGGCGCTGTAAGCGTTTCCTCCTGAAACTTTCCAGCGCGCATTGGCCAGACCAGGTTGGCTAGGCGGCTCTTATCGCGGGTGGACCAATCGCGGGCAGCGGGCGGGAGAAGTTTCAGGAGGAATCTACTGTACTGTACTGCACGAGTCATGGGAACTGTACTACAGTTCCCATGACTCGTGCCGGCAGCGGCGGCGTAGCGAAACTAACTGGTGAGATAGGTCTATCCTATCTCCTCGACGGTCTTCAAAAGTGGGTATTGCCTAACCTTAGGCCGTAAATGGGGAAATGGCCCCTCACGTTCAATGCTATCAAAAAAGCCCCATTGCGTTCAGCTGGCTTCCAGCACTTTAATTTTTTTGAAAAATGAATTATTATTTTTCTTAATATAGCTCTTGAACTCGGTTACTGGCGGTATAGCAAGAAGCACGAGGTTACACAAGAAGCTGGTCCCATATGAAATTTCGTACAATGGCCATCCTTTGTGTGCATCTTTCTTGCGTCCGTTCCCCCCAAAAAGAAGGCTTCGTTATAATGGTCTCAACCGTAGACTCGGTCCCCTTTTTTCCCGGCAATCCGGCCATGTCTTCCATGGTTGCGCGCTCCCAAGCCCCTCCCGGGGCTAGATTTAGCCGTAGAGTCAGCCACATCTTGATTTGGCCGGCTCGTGTCTGGGGGGAGGGGGTGGGGGGGGGGGGGGGGGCTACCTGGGGTTTTGTAAACGCCGCAGGCAGCTGCACGTCTTCGCGGTGCCTAATATGCCCATGGGGTCGCGCTTCAAAATCCTTTGCTCAGAATGTGGACGGATATGTTAGGTTACTTTCATTGTATTTACTGTTAGTAGTGTTTGTTATTCGTGGTAGTATTTGTTATTCGTTGTTTTTCTTATTTGTTGTTTTTGCCTATTCGCTGTATTCTTCATTCGGTGTGCTTGTTTATCTTTGTACTTGTTATTCGCCGTATTTATTGTTCGTTGTATTTGATATTCATTGTGTTTCTGTTGCCTTGCATTTGTAATTCGTCTTTATTCGTTATTCGTCTTTATTCGTTATTCGTTGTATTCGCTACGCGTTGTTTTTTTTAAAATTAGTTTGATTTGTTTTTCGTCGTATTTTCTGTTCGTTGCATTTGTTATTCGCTATTCGTGGTATTTGCTATTTGTCGTATATGTTATTCGTTATATTTGTAATTCGTTGTACTTGTTATTCGTTGCGTTTGTTCGTGATGCGGGTTCGTTTACATGCGTTCCGTCTTTGTGCGCGTACGCGAACGTGCGGGACAACTCGGCTTCTAACGGATTGCGTTTGTATGGGTGCTTGCGTTTGCGCACGTAGCTGCAGTTCTCGAATCTTCGATGAAGTCTTCGGGCCCTTAGGGTCTACTACGCAATATCTTCGGCCTATCTGCGTGCGCGGATTCGCGTGCACGTTCCCGGATTTAATGAGGGGACTTCTTATGTGTATAGTTGTAATGACCTCGCGTCTGATCCGGGAATAACTAGAAATGTTTTTGTTAATTTTTTTTGTTTTGTTTTGCTGCTGTCGCGGCATTCTTGCACCATACTTACTCGGGGTCCTTTGTCGTTATATGCGTTCTTCGACAAAGTTAAATGCGCAGCCACTTACGAAGTGGCTCGTCTCCTTTGCGCCCTCTAAATTTTTTCTCCGTACTCGTTTCACCTCAAGAACCTGATTAAAAAACAGTTGTGTTCCTCGTTACTAATGTCCCCGTTTTGGTGGTGAATCGAGATACTTCTATACGCGCGTTCATTTACGGTAGGGTATTCGCTGATTTACTCACACGTTTTCAAACGCAAAAGGGCATCGGTCTTTTCCTGACAACAGAACCTTGCCAGAACTATGCTACCTCGTGCTGTGTCATAGCCTCCTTTATACTGAAAATGCCTGCCACATGGTTTCTTTGTCGTCGTCGCGCCGACTTCACATATTTGCTACTAGGGGCGCCAAAACCCCATACAGAAAAGAAGACGACGCTTGTCCGCTGTCTGCTACTACAGTTCACTGTAGCTAGTGTAAGCTACGTTATCACGTTAAGCTATGTGATAACGTAAGTTTTCCATGTTAGGTTACGCGGTAACGTGACCTTACGCGTTTAAATAGGTCACGTGATCACGTAATGTTTTTGCGACACGAGTAACTTCTTTCGGTTGTCGTTTGATTCTCAGAGCTCTAGAGCGCTTAGCCATAGCCGGCATAGCTCAATAGCACGAGGCTGTCTGCAGCTCCCGGCACGCACACCGTGACGCCACACGGTGTGCGTGTGCGTCACGTAGTAGAAGGTGGATATTTGGCACGGGTGGTGAATGAACATGTCAACTGCAGTGACTGCTTCCTACTGGTTATTAAGCAGGCTTCTACGGCTCACAGTGATTCCATCATCAGGCACCAGGACAGGGCAGGACTATACTATCCATCGGAGAAGCTAGTGAGGGTGCTGTATGCGCTGAAGAACTTCGTAGAGGTTTTACTAAAAAAAAAAACGAAATATGCTGAAAACGCCTTTGTATGTAGCTGATGAGACTTGCGTAGATACACTTATACACCATGGCGTTCTGAAATGCGCAAAGGCAGATAAAGATGTAAACCATTACAAAGATTTCCTGCAAATTCTGTCTACTAAGTATTTCAGGCCAATTTCCTCAAACTACTCTGCATCCGTGTCTTACAAGAGTGACCTCAAGAAGATCTTCTTCAACAAGCCACTATCTAGGAAATTGTTAAAGCTCTAGAACTGCATCCATGAAAAACAGTGCAGACCAGAAGAAACCGGTCAAAAAAAAAAAAAAAAACTGTAAGCTTTAAAAAAAAGATTTAAAATTGAAAAAATGTATTTTAAGATCCCCGGTCAGTGCGTTGCCGACGGGTGCGCAGGTTTTCGGTCAGCGATGGCTCGTTCGCGGTCCTGAGAAAAATCCCTTGACTGCCGCATGTGGTCCGCGGGTCGTATGTTGTCCGGCTCTGCTCCAGAAGCAATAAAAACGCCAAGTGACTGCTGTTGCAACGTCGTGAACGTCCGCCAGCCTCTCTGTCTCCTTTTTAATTTGGTTTGACTATTACAGTTGTCGCTGTGACAAGCACCAGAGGTCTGGTAACATTTCAGCATAGAAACAAAACCAAGAAGTGAAAACTAAAAGAAAGGTTAAGACTTCTTTTATATATGAAAACTATACTGACGGTGCCCTGCGCTAGTTATGTAGCACGGGTTACAAATGTATTCAATTCACAAATGGCGTCACAGTGGACTGTAGCAGCGGGCAGCGGAAAAGCGTCGTCTGCATTTTTGTATGGGGTTTTGGCGCCTCTAGTGGCAAATTTGGGAAGCAGGCGCAACGACGACGAAGCATGGGGAAGCGCACCATTGGGCAGGCATTATCAGTATAAAGGAGGCTATGGCTGTGTTTAACCTTGCGCGGGACCTCTTTTTAGTTTTTAGCTAACAATGATTATGACTTTTTTTTTTTTTTTTTGCTTGTGTGCTTCGCAGAACTGCTCACACGGCGCACCCGAATCTTTACAAACGAGCTCTTAGAAATATTGGCATTCGCTCACAAGACGTGTGGGTTCTGCGCACGCTCTGAGAAAGTCGTTTTCTAAGGCACGAAACATCTGCGAACGCGCGCCGCCTGACAGCCAGTTCAACCGCATTTAACAGTGCCCGGGGGAGGGGGAGCAGCAGCTCAGTAAAAATTGGCGTCTTGAACGCTTAATTTGTTTACTTATGGCAGCAACAACTTTCTATATGAACGATTGCCACATCACTTGCTCCGACTTGTCGGGAAAGCTGACTCGCTCGTCCGACCTTCATGACTCGCCAGAATTTGAAAGGGATCCCCACTGATCTCTATTGTAGTAGGCTGGATCGCGGATCGGGAGCCCGTCGGTGTCGCCACCGGCGGCCATTGCTTGACACCAGGCAATACACGCAAGTCTACGGGAGAAACGCACAAAAGTAAGAACATTGAAGCATGTACGCTATGCTCGGAGGCGAGTATTTTATGGTGTGCTGCGATTCTTATGTCGGGTGTTTGGAGATCGAATCGGTATTTGTCAAACGTTCGAACGCCGATTAAAAAAATCAAACGAACTGGAGCACCAACGGCTGAGCTGACAAGCTTGCTCTCGTAGTGGAGAAACAAAGGAACTTGCCGTCAATGAGACCGTTCTCGGGGAAGCCCAGAAGTTCATGAATGACAAAGAAGTTCCATCTCGGCAGCGGCTTTCCGGGAGTGAGCGAATTCCGCGTAGCAAAGCCTTCGAGCTTGTCGTCTGCTAAACCCAACTCAACGAAACCGCCACAGACTCCGCGGTAACTCTAGGTAACTCTCGCCTCATTGAGCTGCACTACAGCGGAGTCACTCTCGACCACAAAATATTTATTTATAAGAACTGCGAGGGCTGTCAGTTCTAATGTTTGTACGCAAGCTATGTGACGGGCTTATCGAAAAACACCCAAAATGTTTCAGTGCCGACAACAACTTAGAAACGAGGGAAACGGCACTTTTTCTCGTTCTTCCCATTGAGTCCCATGCATTGGCTGGTGTCAATCAATGGCTGCCGGTGGCGACAGTCGGCCCCAGCTGCCGATGCCGCGGTCCGCGATCCAGCCTACTACAATAGAGATCAGTGGGGATCCCTTCTGGACGCGTCAGAGTGGTGGTCGACATTTCGCTGAGACAGCTTCTTCAGGGCTGAAGAAGCTGTCTTAGCTTTGTCAGGGCCGAAGGGCCGAAGACGTTTTCTTAGCTACGTCAAGGCTGAAGGGCTGAAGAAGCTGTTTTAGCCTTGTCAGGGCTGAAGGACTGAAGAAATTTTCTTAGATTTGTCGAGGCTGAAAACTTCCTAGTTTCGTCACGGCTGACGAAGATGTCTTAGCTTCATCAGAGCTGAAGGATCAAGCTGTCCGAACTCCGCCAGAGCTAAAGGGCCGAATAAGTTTCTTAGCTTTGTCAGTTGGCTGAAGGGCTGAAGACGCTGTCTTAGCTTCACCAGGGCTGAAGGATTAAGCCCTCTCAGCTCCACCAGGGCTGAAGGGCTGAAGGAAAGTGGGCGGTCACTCAGAGGTTTGCTGGAATTTTATTATTTTCCAGTCCTTTCTACCAAACTTTGACGCCTTCGTGTTTTGTTATTGACCTTTAAATTCTTTGATTACTTGTAGCGCCACCGCAGAGAGCTACATGACATGACGAGGTGCATTGTTTTGCGCCACAGCGTGTGACGTGCCACAGCAACTGTGCCGCCTTCACGCACCCCGACAGCTTTTAATTAACCCTGGTGCTAGCATTACACGAATTCCCGATGCCCGACTCATGTGTTTGTTGGACGCACGGTTTATTAAAACCTAAAAACTGATTTATTGTCTTTTAATGACACCCCAGATCTTAGCACTCCGGGAAGCCCCATCTGAATAGTGTAAAGCAATATTGTCCTCATAACTTAAAATAATAATAAAAACGTACTTTTTGTCGGGAGAGGGTGTCTCTTGGATCGTTTAATTAATCATACCGTCGCTCCTCTTTCAGCTTCAGGGGAAAATTCCAAAGGTTTTTCTTTACTGTTCTTAGTCCGCTAGAAGACCGCGGCTTGGATCCTGTAATTTGTGGAGGAGATCCAACCGTCGCGCTCCTAGCGGCTAACTTTAAAACTACACCCATGGCGACAACAGCAACAACAACGACGCAGCACTCGGCTGACGTTGCCAAACGGCACGGCGGCGTTCGGCTGGGGCTCGCGGCTTCTTCCGTCGTCCGAGGAGGGGTTCTTTTGTTGCCACTCCGGCCCGGCGTTAACAGTGCAGCATGCACCGTGCATGTGTCCAGCACCTGCTCAGCACGAGGGCCGAAGTGGGTCAAGCTCACATCCTCCTCTGACGAGACCAGAGGGCCTCTGACGAGTGCTTTCGACAGAGATCCGGCTTGTCGCTTTCGCTAACGTCATTAAGTTTATCGTTGACACTTTTTACGTTACACCGTGCCTTGCGCTCCATCCACGGAAGATGGTGCAAAGAATCAAGTCCGCATGTCTTTTGTGGGGTCAAAAACCATGCTCTGTGAAAAAAAAAAAAAAAGAGAAGAAAACCTATAGTCCGTTGATACTCAAGAACAGCGGGAGACGGAGTCCTTCCGTCTTTCCACATTAGCAGAGCGAATGCTGGAGAGGAGGAGAGCAAACTCCAGCTTTGGCTGTGCTAATGTGGAAAGAGGGAAGGGCTTCGTCTCCTGTTCTTCTTGAGTTGCAACGTACTATGGGCAGAGTGCTCCCTATCGATCGACTTCCTCGCCAATAGCAAACATACCTATACTGAAAAAAAAAAAAAAAAAAACATGCACAGATACGATCTATACCTCATATAACACCGTACGAAAGGTTCGTACGAAGAAAAATCTCAGAATTAAGTGGTTAAAGACCATCTCCCTTATTTCATACATGTGTATTATACGCATACAACACATACAGCGCAGAAAATATTGTCGTTGCTGTCCGCTACAACTATTTAATTAAAATGTCGCTAATTATAAAATTATTATAGACAGGTGAAAGGATACAATCTTTTTTTTTTTTTTATTTCTCATATGCCAGGGAAAGTAGAGGAGACAATCATGGTCAAGCATAAAATTGTCCTGCGCGTTCTTAATTGAGAAAAATACATATATGTCATATGGTGCTTTTATATATATATATGATACTATGGGATATGAGTCGTCTGCTTATGTTTTCTTTTTCTTTTGTAGGGAAGTACAACGTGCGAGAGATATATCTTGAGTTGTATGCCAATACCTAAAGTTCGTGATAGCTGTCACTCCAAAGGCATGATTCGCACACTTAGGAACCCTTACGACCGGGTGCCGTAACACCTCTTAACATCCTTACGACCGGAAAGCACACGGGCCATCCATCTGGAAGCCTTTAATACTTTCAGTTTTCGTATAATTCCTTTTTTTTTTTCGCGCATATCCTTTTTTTTTTAACTTCCGACATTGCGTATAAACGACTATTTATTATAGATAGTATATGTGCCTTCAATCTCGCAAATACCGCCAAACCTTATCGCTACAGTGAACTGCAGTTTCAGGGTGACTTCATAGATGGCGCCACCGTGACAGTGTGTTCTCTCTCGTCGTAAGCAGTCTTGTACACGCTACTCGAAAATAGTAATCAATTATAATTACAGTTACTCTTCCTCAAGGTGTATTCAATTAAATTATTTGATTACCTGAGAAGAAAAGAAACTGGCCGTTACCTGAAAAAGTAACCAAAGCTTTTCCAATTACTTTAGATTTCTAAAAACGACATATTTTTTTGTAAATTTGAATAAAGTGCGGTCGTTAGAGATCACAAGAACTCGGTGGTAAGCAAACGCAAGTGTGCGAAAACGGGCCTTCTATGCGCGCGCCTTTCCGTTGAAAGGAACGATATATTTTACTCGTTGTTGTCAAACAACGCATACGACGGGGCTTTGAGCGACGCTGTCTGTGTTCTCCTCCGGCCTATTCGCCACGATTAGAACTTCTAAAGCGCCTCCGCGTTCATGTCCGCAAACGTACAAAGAAGAAAGTGGAGGTACGTATTTCCGCAGAAAGTCCCCGGCCAGGATGCGTCGCTGAACGTATATTGGCATTGTGATCGTGAAAATAGTCTGGGCGCGATCCGCTAAACACGGCATAATAGACCATATGCAAAAAGAAGCGCCATCTAGTGTATTCATGATCAACGATCAGATTTCCTCCATATTGGGGGGTTCCCGTACCGACGATTTCGCCCGAAAAACAATAGTCCCGGCAAAGTGTAAGTCGTAGAACTAAAATATGATCACCTGCTGCAAGTCCAGTACGAACCCTTCAGAGGACGTCTTCGAGAAATACCGTTCATTGACCTGGATGGCCAAGTTCACTGCTTGAGTGACGAGTCTTGCGACCTCGTTGCTGACAATTCCTTTTCCTGAATTTGGCGGCCGTCTTTCTTTTCTTCTTTGATCCGAAACTAACCAGCAACCCATTGAGTGTCCAAATAAACTGCCCTAATATCATGAAAACCGAGTTAAATGCAGATGCGCCTCGTCCACAGCTGGAAGATGTGATAAACCCCCCAATATGGCGGCTCCTAATGGCATGATGATGATAGCTGGCAAGGATTTCGCATATGGCCTATAACCGTTTTTTTTTTTAATATAAACATAATAAGAGGACAACGCTTTAGAATTTAACCACGCTATGCACCGTTTCGCTTTACAACTAACCGCAGCGGTCGATATACATAATCATCTCTAACACAAAAAATAAAATAAAATAAAAAAACTTTGGAATTTTGTTTGCTCTGGTAGTTTATCATTAATTTTTTGGGGGTCGAAAGAAAATGAATCAATAATAGTTTAGTCCGTCATGTAACTAGGTATTAGCAATTCCCGACGTAAAGCTGCCTTGCAGCTCAATGCGCGGAAGCATTGCGTAGGTAATTTTAAGCAGTTTCGATTAGTAGCGGGAACGTTTTATTTTTATCTTTTTTTCTTTAGAAAAAAAGGGGGGGGGGGGGGGGTCGTTTTTGGAGTTTATTTATGCGACACGGCAGACAGCTCTGTCCCAAGCTTAACTGAAAAAATAAAATTAAAAAAGAAATCGTGCACAAGACGTTTTTGTGGGAATTTTTAAAGGAGTACACCTGGCGACGTTTTGAGATACCCTAACTAACTACATTTTCGAAATCACCGGCTTTTACGTTTTTCGGTATCGCGAAATTCAGAGTAGTTATTGCGAAACCGGCAAATGAAAATGATGCCAAAACCAACATTCAAATATTCCCGCGCTTTTCAGTGCCGTGACGTCAGGGGAAGGCAGGCTTGCAGGTCGAGCGGGCAGTCTCAAAATGGACAATGCCGAGCATTCGTTTCATGCCGCTGCGTGGGTGCTGGAGCGAGCTTCCAAAGCATTCATTTGACAGCATGAAACTGCTTGGATTCAGTTGGGAACAGTCTACAGTCCAAAGAGTGAACCCCTGCCTTGCGCTGACGTCACTTTTTCATTGTTGCCAGCAGTCTTTCACTTTGGAAAACACGGCGAGGACCAAAATTGTAAATTCAACAACCCCCCTCCCCCCAAAAAAAAACAACAACAAAAAACAAAAAAAAAACAAAAAAAAAACCGAATTGGGTTACTGTTGTAGCGAAGTTTGTTGGTGTGTTTAGCACATTTTAAGGCGAATCAGGGGACTATGAAGAAAACGCCGGAGTACCCCTTTAACCCAGCTTTTTTTTTTTTTTCAGGCTCATTGTTAAACCGAAAAGCTATTTAATTTTAAACGGACTTAAAGGAGCGGTGCAACAATTTTTGTACTTCGCGCGAAGTCCACTTAGAACGAATCGCTAACGTTTATGAAACACGCGTTCGTTTTTCTCGCCAAGCCATAACCGTCGCAGAAATAATTACGGGAAAAAGAGCAGCGTTCACCTTCTCAACGCCTCAACTCGCAGCCAGAAGAAGAGGCCACGTGATCTGGAGCCGATTCTATGCCGCCAGTGTTGATCGTAGCCACGCGCTGAGGATGGCAATTGGGCACGCGCTGAGTTCCAGACATTGTTGGGGTTCGGTTATTGTCGTCATCGCCGTTATTGGACACGAGCTACTCGCGCTACCCGAATGCTTGACCGTTAATTATTACTTCTTATTTATTCATTCAGTGTGTTCTTTTAGAATAGGAAGCCGTAATTACAAACAACCGTGTTTAGCTTTTTTTCTCCTGTTTTTTTAGTAAGTTTTATTTCTTTGTGAAGAGGATATGGTTCTGTTTTAATGAGGCATTATATATACGCGGGAGGTCGCACTCGCACGTACGGTCCTAAAGTAAATGTATTCAGATTACCTTGTCGGACGCGGAATTTTAAAACAATTCTTCGGAGTGTTTGTTCTTGGCATTTCTCCGAAAAACTCAGAATTTCCGAGGTCAAAACGACAAAAGAAAGAGCAAAAAAAAGCTGATACCTTACATATAAATTTCATAAAAGCACAGGGTCGGTGGTTCTTTGGAGACGCCACTTCAGTTGTCTTTAAAATCTCGGAACTATACCGACAAAAGGGCTTTGCCTTTTTAGCTCGCGAAGTTTCCTTTAGGACAACGGGTCATAGTACCCGTGCCTTATTTTCTTTTTGGAAATTGGGAACACCGTAAAATACGCTTGGAATTTCAGAGAATGGGAATTTAACAAAAAATAAAGCACTTAAAAAAGTGAAAGCCGTTTACAACTCATGTAACGCCGAATTAGAGCGCAGCTCTTGAGGAGGAGGGAAGAGTACTGAGGGGAACGTTCATGTGACCTTGGGGAGGGGGTGACGTGACCTCGGGGGGGGGGGGGGGGGGGGGGTCACCGAAGTTACCCGAGGTCCTCCCGAGGTCCTCCCGAAGGAACCCGAGGTCCTCTCGAAGGAACCCGAGGTCCTCGGGGGGGGGGGGGAGTCGCAGTTACGCCGACGCCGACGCCGCTCAAGCCGGAAACGGGCGCCTAAGAGCTGCGCTCTAAAAACAATATATATATGTAAATATATTTTTCATTTTCTTTTTTTTTTTTTTTTTGCTGAAGGTGGATTTGGAGTACCGCTCTCCTGATTTCACGAGAAATGTACTCCGAAAACACGGAATCCTAGTCATAGGCAAGGGCCAGACGGTCATAATTAGTTAAGGGGGGGGGGGGGGAGGGAATAACAGCTGATAGAAGAGAAAATTGTGAAAGCGAAAAGGGGAAAAGCTTCGCTACTGTGGAGATGTCGCGGCGGCGGACCTGAGCCGCAGTCGGGAACGACCGAAGACGCGGCGGTACAGGAGCCGATGAAGGAGGAGGCGGAGGTCACAGCCCCCGTGTTGGTAGGGTCCGTTGTTGTAAAGCAGGCGTAGCAGACGGTGGCCGAGTTGTCCAAGCATCCTCACCAAGTACACGAGTCCCAAGCAGCATTTATCCGACCCGTAGCGCAATCGGCCGGCGTAGACCCTTTGAAGACGCAGAAGGGGAGGTTTAGTAATAGATTCCCTTTCCTTAAAGGAGGCGGCCGAGCCTATTATTACGTGTTTAAGGGACCTTCCGTAGAACGATTCCGAGAGACCAATCTTGTCTTGTTCGCTCGGCTGTTCTGGCCACGCTGGAGTCGCGTGGTTATACCAACCACGGTCGGGCGGATATTCTTTCCACTTATGACATCGTTTATTTCCCCAACGATTTTTTAGGGAAGGGCGAGAAGTACGAGCAGATGCGGGAGAGAGAAGGCGAGAGAGAATGGGCTCGGCGGAGTGTTCCTGGCGGTCCTACACCATTGGAATAAACAATGTTGCGAGTTCCTTGGTTTCTGGCTTGGTGTGTAACGTGAGCGACAGACTGTGGTTTCTGGCGGACGTGAGCATAAAGGCTTTCTAAATGCTCTACGCTCAGAACGCCTTTAGAAAATGCGAAAGGGACCGGAAATTTCCATTCGCTCGGTCGAATTACTATGTCGAACTAAAGCTGCTTCGGTACTGACTTCATTTTCTAAGGTTTCAACAATTTCGGCCCAGGCTAAGGATCGCAAGAATCTGGATAACGGGATGTCCTCGCTCGAGGCGGGGGAGAGCAGCGCGCATTGGGACAGGGTGCTAGGAGAAAGAGAAAGAGGAAGAGAGAATAAAATATACGAAGGAAAGGAAAAAGGGGGGGGGGGGGGTGGAGCGGTTGAGACAGTGTGGCCTGGCATCTGGGAATTGTCGAGATAAGAAACCGACGGGAGGGCCGTTTGCGCGACCTTGTAGTGTGCTTCGTTTGTCGTCGTCGGACCGTTAAAGAGGAATCCCTTGGCGGAGGGTAAACAATACATGGGGTGCTCGGTAATTGGGGGTTCTTCCCTGCAAGATGGTTTCTGTTTCATGTGATCGCGACTGCGATTCGCGAACTCGCATTCGCCAGAACCCCACGCTACGCGCAGACCACATTTGTTAAGAAACCCAAAATGTGTGGCAAAACACAAAAAAACGAAAAAAAATTATTTTGCAGTAATTTTTAGAGGCAATGGATACACGAAATATATTGTGTTTTGTTTCACGGTAACGATTTACAGACGAACTTTATACCACGATCGACGGCGTGAATATTGGTTATGCATATATAGGCTCTGTTCAGATAAGACCGTGCACGCGAGTCCGGACGTATTTTTTGTATTTGTTAATTATTTGATATGTTACTCATCAACATGGGTAGGGAACGTAAAGTTTTGCGCAAAGCCAGTATTTAAATAAAAAAAAAAATTAGTGCTCCATAACGGCATACTCGATTTTTAAAGTTTTCTTTATGTCACGTTTGGTGACATCTACTACGCGAACTACAAATATAAAAAAAAAATCTAAAATATTTTGCACTGTTAATAGGTCATGGGAACTATTGTGTGATGTATGTACAGCATTGTGGAGGTCATATATATCGCGTAAACAAACGCGCGAACATGGCTCCTTTGACGTTTTGTCACTAGATTTCTGAGCTGTTATCTACAAAAACAATAACTACAATGTTTAAATTTATGTCATATACTATATTGAAGCGTTCTTTCGAATGATATATTAATCTTTATCTCAACGATTTAAATTTTTATTTCGCTCCAAACGTGTTCTAAATTACAAAGCTAAAATATTTCAAAAATAAATAAAACAACATAAAAAAAAAACAACAACAACACCACACATTGATTTTTCTGAAGTTTATAGTGATAGTTCTCAGTCATACTCTCGCGTTTATTCATGAAAAACACGTCGCGTCATTTTGTTTCCTTCAAAGTAAGAGCGCTGCAAAGTGCAGCATCCTCGCCGGCATTTTTGCTCAAACACCTCGGACGAGATTTTCTTTTGATACCCTGTATTTTATGACTAGATATATTTTTTTTTGTGCTGTATTCGGGTATTGGGCTCAAGTTCAAGTATTCTACCAATTAAAACAGTATACCCGCGTTCCTCGTCATTTTTATTAATTTAAGCCAAAATCCTGTTTTGCCCTTTAAAATGGCAAGTGCTATGAGCTAGCTAGCTGAACTTTTTCCACAAAAGCGGGACGAAAACTTGTAATCTCTACTACAACATTTTTTTTCTTTTTTTTTTACAGAAAGTAGTAGAAAAGTAAGTACAGTGGTGGAAATCATATAAAGATATTTACACCTCTATTCGCTATGAAGTCGGAATGTTTGAGCCACCAAGCTTGATAGATTGCTATTCATGAAGGTTGTACGTCCGGTTGACCAAGGTAATCCTGCGACTTCATTGGCACTTTCAGCAAGACGTCCGTTAAGATTAAAAATATTTGAAGTTATTTATTTTACTAAGAAAAGCATGAAATAAAGTAAAGTAAAAAACAAAACAAAAAACGAGTAAAGATATCGAGCGCACTATAATTGTCCGCGTTGGCAGGAGGGCCTCTTGAGAAGTCCGTCTTTTGTCCCTCTTCAAACCAGACTGACGAATTCCGCGAAGCACTCACCCGGGTTGCAATAATTCCAGCGAGTGCGAGAAAACCGGTCAACTCCGAATGTGGCTACAAATAGGCAATGCATGAACTGGAGGATTTTGCCCGATCCTCTTCGGAGAATTAAGATCCGGATCTACACACTGCGAAACTTTCTCCGCTTTCCTGTCTTCTTTCTGTGTTTGCTAAGATAGCACAAAATATTCTACGGACGCTGTAAGTCGCTGCCATGGTTGAAGACGTTCTGTCAAGACGCAACTACACGGGACTGGCAACCACTTCGTTTGTTTATGACCGCAGCGCGCGTGTTGTTTTGTCTCGCGATCGCAATCGTCCGCGAACTCCCGAAAGGATGACAGGAGAGAGAAAGAAGGAAAGCTAATGCGTTATTAGCTTTTTTTTTTTTTTTATGAAGCAACGTACAGAGTAAGTCTAAGCACGTGGCAATCAGTTCCTCCGAAAACAAAAGTGCACCAGGAGAGAATAGGCGATAACCGCGTGTGCTTTGCGGTCCATGCCGTCTCTGGTTCCCATAAAGCCCCTCTTCAGGTTTACGAGAGGGGCCACCGTCGGCTCGTGGGGTTGGCTTTCTGGCTGAGCTTTTCTGATTTAGCGCTGATTCGGTCGGTGCCGATATTATTGCGCGCGTCGCTTTTAGGGCTCGCGACATTTTGATTTTGACGCCGGCGTTGGCTCCTGGGGACTATAGTATATTGTCAAAAGAGTTGCTTAACACCGGTCCCCCAGCGAGTCAAAGCGATAGCGTATCCCTCTGTAAACTGCGTGCACGTGGTGACAGGGTTACATCGGATGCACTTCAAACATCGGGACTCTGAAATTGCTTTTATGGGTGGGGGTCGTGTGGGTCTTTGGCCTTAGCGGTTTTGCTCTGCTTTCCGATCTGTAACGTCGAACTATGCAAGGCGACAAAACAGCTTCCGCATCCGCAGAACGCCATCCTTTAAATGCAAGGACAACGTGATTATCGACCGTTTTGCCGAGATAAATTCAGGCCTAGTTTTGTCTGCTGTTTCAAGAAGGGTTCGCTGCGACGTACCTAAGCTATGACAATAAGAGAGCCGGAGTTGAGCTCGCTCCACGAGGGATTTCGAATTCTCCTCCCGGAACGCTGCGGCCGTGAGACAGGTTCGTGCATACCCTATTTGCCTCATTCGGAGTTGACCGACGTTCTCGCACGTTGGAATTATTGCAATACATACGAGTGCATAGAAGAATTTGTCAGTCTGGTTTAAAGAGGGGCCAAAAACTCACTTCTCAATACACCCTCGTGCCAACGCGGGCTACTAGTGCGCTCAATATCTTTTGTCATTATTATTTTTTTTTTACTTTTTCAATTTTATATATTTTTTATTTTACTCGATTAAATAATCCCGATTGCTTTCAATTTTAACGGACGTCTTACTTAAACTGGAGCCCAATACCCGAATCGATCACAAAAATATACCTGGTCATGTAATACACGGAATCAAGAGGTATAACCTTGTCCGTGGTATTGGGCAAACATGCCGGCGAGGTAGACATTTCAGCGCTTTAACTTTGAAGGAAACAAAATGATGCAACATGTTATACATGAATAAACACAAGAGTGGTGGAGAACTATCTCTATAAATCTGAAAAAAAAATACCGAAGATGGTATATATATATATTTTTTCATCCACCCTTGAAATATTTTAACTTTGTAATGTAGAACAAGTTTGGAGCGACATAAAAATTTCAGTCTTCGAGATAAAGCAATGATTTATATATCATTCGAAAGAACGTTTAAATAACAATATATGACATAAATGTTCATATTGTAGCTATTCAAGTTTTGTAGATGACGGCTCAGAAATCTAGTGACAAAACGTCAAAGGAGCCATGTTTTCGCATTTTTGACGCGAAGTATACACCAACTCATGTTTACAAACAAACCGGAGCGCCCCTTGCGGACACCACCGGCGCCGCGCATGCGCGATGGGGGTGTGGGCAAGAAGCTCGCCGTCGCCCATAAACAAACCATTGAAATGCGATGTTGTCGGCCTCTGTGTGAGACCCCCTGCCCTTTTTCGCGTTCGAATTGTTGATTCTACGTCGTCCTGGCAATGTCTGACTACTTGAGCGGCGTCAGCGAAATTACCGGGGCTCGTTACACCGCAAAACATCGCGTGAATACCGTGACATGCGGCGATTCATTCCGCGTGTACGCCGCAGAATGTACGCTAAAGCCTGATTCGCATGGTGAGATTTCGCTCGCAATTTTCAGTCGCGACGTTGCTGGGGCTGCAAAAGCGTGAACCGTAGCTGGGATGGTCGACGTCAGTACTGAAAATCGCAAGCAGAATCGGACCAAGTGAATCAGGCATAACAAGTCGGTGATGGCCACTGGTAACAATAATCAACGTCTCCTTGTATCTATTGTTTACATCGAGCCTGCTTCCCACCCTTCAAACATAACTCTTTTGAGGCCTGCACTTACTTCTTATCGCAAGTACCGGGCGAACATTTGGGCTACGGGCCGGTGTCGTCTGAAAGAGCAGACGACAAGTAGAAACGTTTGAAAGAGCAGACGACAGTTCGATCGATCGGGCGGCCGTTTGAACTTGGAACTTGAAGACGCACTGAACGTAGTCCGCTGCTGGTGCTGGTCCGTACAACTTGACGGTTTCCCGGCGTTCATGTTGGAACAAAACAAATAAATGTGTTGACCACAAATATCCGTGAATTCAACCCAAAGTGCTTCCCGCCCAAGCAATCGTGGTCCGACGGCGTCTGGTTTTCCCTTTTCACGGCACATATCCACGTTCTTGGACGAACCGAACACATGAAAACTGACCTTCAAACCTTTCTCGACTCTTTTGGTACAGTCCCAGTCGCGGCTTTTGACAAGAAGGCAGGTTTTTGTCTGGTTCCTTTCAAAACAACGCAGGAATACACGTCCCAAATGGGGCCTTCCGCCCACAGCCCCAGACCGGAAGTGCGACCGACGCTCCACCACCGCGCCGTGACGTAACAGAGATGAGTTCGTGTATATGAGCTCCAGAATGCTGTGCATATATTTCAATTCAATTCAGTGTTTATTTACCATCTTTTTACAATGGCGGGGGCTGGGAAAAAAAAGCTGCATGGACAGCTTGACGATAGTTCCCATGATCTATCATAAGTTCAAAATATTCGAGATTTCTCATTTTTGTTGTTTGCGTAGTAGGCGTCACCAAACATGACATAAACGAAAACTTCAAAAATTGAAATCGCCGTTCTGGCGCTTTAAAAATATTTTTCTGTTTAGATATTATCTTTTTCGCAAAATCTTTTTATGATTACGTTCCCTACACACGCTGAGGAGTAATTAATATATATATATATAAAGCAAAAAAATACTTTTGGACTCGCGTGCTTGGTAACTTTCCCCTCGCTTCATGTACGCTTCTCCCACCATATATATGTGCGTTCGCGCTCGTTGTCTTGTGACATTTTAGACTCTATTTTTCCGCGTGCTATCTTGGCGTTGTGGGTGGATTCAGCCAATAGACCCTTTTTTAAATTTAGAAATGATGCATAGATTATGTGCGGCCGCCATTAGTTGGTCATGCACTGTGAGCACGCACTGGACGCGAGCGCTGCGTCAGTGCTCGGCGCGAACTCGGTACCAATCACGGGCTTCAAGAATGGCTGCTGCGCATAATATATGCATCATTTCACAATTTCGGAACGGGTCTACACCACTTAGCAGACAAGACCTGCGGATGACGTCATTGTTAGTAGATCCCCTACCCGCCTCAAGTGGCAAAAAAGGCCGAAGCTCGACGAATTGCCGCAAACCTACAGTCGCGTCCGTCGTGGCGTAGCCACGCACTAGCGTAGCGCTAGTACGCGGCGGCGATGACGCTTACGTCATCAACCTTAGAAGTCTGCATCCTTCCATACAGCGCAGTCTTTGTGTGACAGTGACGTCATCGTGGTTCGCGTGTCCGCCGCCAGTCGGCGCTTTAAGCGCGAGACACATGCGCGAAAAATCCATCCGATCCGACGTCCGATCCGGCAGTACGACTGCCTGATCCGAAAAATTTGGTCGCTTCAGACGTCGGATCGGCGATCCGACGTGCGTCCAACGTGCCAAATAGTTTCGCACGGCGGACGGACTGTTGGACGCGTCCAGCCAATGACAGCACAGCTTGCGCGAACGTCATGATCACGTACTGGGTCTGGCGGGACGAACAAGAAAACGGGACGGGCGACGGGAAGCCGGACGCGTGGATCCCGCTGACCCATTCGAAAAAGATGGCCCCGGCAAAGAATGCACGCGCTAGCGAGAACGACCTCCTAACTTTGCTCGTGCGAGCTATTAGCCCCGTGCGCGACCGAAAGCGTCGCTGTGGTCGGCCTTCCACGATTGGCCGAACGCTGACTATGACGTCGGAAAGGGGATTTATCAAATTATCATCGACGGAAATAAGAGGAATGAAAGAACTTTAATTTTGACGGTGTTGGCAGTGTTCCTTTGAGAGCGCAATGATTTCAAGCTTCCACCATGCTAATAACAAACTCCATCGAACTTGTTGTTTGCAAGGTAATGACGTCACAAGGGGGAACCACAGGAGGGCGCCACCAAAACATCTCGCCGCTAATACTGTCAATCTGGGACCAGAGATCTATGAACGCGGACCTCCGCCATGGAGTGCTTGGATCTCCTGGGCGGAGCCGAACGGATCGTCGTGTCGCATGCAAGATCGAAAGCGTGTGTCTCAAACTGTCGCGTGCGGCAATTCGGAGTGGCGTTCGGACTGTCGGGTCGGACGTCGGATCGGACGGTTCTGGCGTCCATGTGTCTCGCGCTTTAGCCCGAACTGAGAGCAGTCTCAACTTTTGACCGACGAAAAAACTGAATGAAGAGATATATGAGATGTAGGTATGCAGACTAAATCAGTCTTGGACACCGATGGATTGATTAAGACTGCTAGGGGAAGTGCATATGATAATAGAACCTTTCACAAATTCAGTGCCATCTAGTGTCTGAAATAGCAGTTCAAATTGCTGTATGCTAATGGCGGATAAAATCTGGTGCCTTTTCATCAACGGTAGGCGTACGAAAGTTAGGGTGTTTTCCGTTGAACGGTTATTTGTCTATCTGCTTCAGTTTCGATGGTGTCAAGAAACTACCGCTCTGCACTCTCACTAAAACTAACATTTCATTGTCATGAGCTGTCATGGGGCGTGCTGAAGCCGAGCATTCCAAAGACTTGCATGACAGCCTCAAATGCGTAATGCATATAAGCTTATAAGTCTAGATGCTCAGGCTCCGCATCGGTTTCTGTCTTCAAGTTCTTCCTTCACCAGCCATAGAAAGGCCGCCATTCGCATGTACAGATGATACACACTTAGGTGATGATAGCTATCGAGGTGTCCAGACTGAATTTATGGAAGGGTCTATTACAAGGGGAGCTCGTGGTCGTTCCAGTCCAGCATGGGAGTACATTGCGAGCGGAAAGGGTTGCAAAGTGGAGCTCCTGTTTCAGGAATCCCAATTTTTAGTAGTATTCCTATTAAACGGCTTTACCTCAGTGTTCTAGGCAGTAACTATGTGTTAACTCTTGAAATTAAAAAAAACAAACAAAAAAACATTGGCCAAATGGCGCAAGAAGGCGTCCTATTGGAATGATTCAGTCGTGTGTATTCATCCATTCATACAACGTTTATTTTCAGGAACCACAATGACTCTTATGGAACGGTGTTCTTCTTTTCTCACGTGTTCAGCATTATTTCTTGGATACCGTGGAGCAAGCCGATTGGAGTTTGGCGCAGTATGGTCCTTATTGCTGTTGTGCTACTATTATACAATTAATCATCCTCATTATCATCGTCGTAATGTACACCGTCACAGTTATAGCGAACTCAAATGACGTCACATACGGGGCACGCCCACTATGTCCCCGCGCAATGGATCTGCGTTCTCTCTAAAGGAACCGTGTTTTATCGTTCGTTTTTGTTTCTTCGTAAACTATACTTCTGCTAGAAAATTTCCTCCAGACAATGGGAATGCTCTTTTTTCTTCTAGAAGGCGTTTTCTTTTGCCTTCTAAACGACTTCTCTTTTTTTTTTCCTCCGGAGAGGCGAAACAAATTTTAAAAGTATCTCATTAACGTTGAAGTTTTGGTTAGTTTGAATAGACGTAATAAATACAAAAAGCAGCTCGAAGACGACGCGAAGAGAAGCAATCTAGACTAGGTGCCAACATAAATAAACTTCAGTCGAGAGTCATCGCTCTGTCCTGTCGGTAAACTTTTACTTTGTCCTCGTCTTGGCGCTTTTTTTTGTTTTTATTATTGCGAGTATCTGTACTTTCAGTTTATCACGGACGCTGACGATTTTCTGAACGTATAAGCCATTTTCTCTGAGTCGTTGAGCTGGAGAGAATATTTTTCGAAATATGAAGAAGACGAACGTGATCATGGGGAGTGTGGTCGTCCCCCTTTTTTTTTTGTTTTTGTTCAACAGAAATTTTAAATTCCTCAATTTTTCGCTCAGTACGATCCTCAAGGCGAAGGAAGGAAACCAAGATACATTGTGACCAAAAATATGACACCGTCATACGCTGGCCAATTGTTAAGCGCTTGAGCAAGAAGAAACGTATAGATGCACGTCACGAGGCACATAAATGTGCACTTTATGATACAAAACATCCAAGAGTTAGCCCCCCCAACGTCGACCCCTCGAGTGTACACGCGCGCACACTATGCCAAGACTACATTGTCGAATCAAGTTCGCAGCAAGATTTGTCATCGCCGAATTGCTTGTACAAAGAAACTCTAAAAGTGAACTCGAAACTGCACGACACAAAAGCAACGAGCACGAGCGATTTCTCGCCGACGCCACTTTTCTTGCGCCTGGATTACATCCCTGTCACCGTCGTAAGGAGTTTCGATTTTGTTGCGGGGGAAAAGGGGGAGGGGGGAAGAAACAAGTCGACATGCCCAAAAGTGGATCAATCATCGGCGGCGACTAGCGAAGCAGCAAAAGCAGCCGACCATGCATCGGTCCTCCCTACATCAATTCGACAGCGGAACGCATCAGCTCTTCTCCACCTCGCCGTAACTTGGCAAACGGAGAAGGCTGCGGTTTCAGTGAACTAATCAACGCGTCGGAGGAAGACACGGGACTGTGCTCTGTCTCAAAGCCACGGCAAGGACTTTGAGTGACGGCCGGGCTAATCTCCGAGGGGAAGACGTCTGGTACAGGCTAGAGAGAGTCCGGCATCTTCTCCAACTGCTTTGGTTGCCCTCCTGCAGCCCTGTTGTACCTTTGTTGAGGGCTGTCACGTGTTTTTCCTCCGTGGCTCTGATTGGCTCGAAAATTGCCGTAGCGTTTGCTCTTTGCCAAGTTACGGTGGAACGAAGTTTACTGGGTGTGGAGATGCATTGGGCCACTGGGCGGCGGCGTTAGGGTTCAAAGGGTCGTCACAGACGGATCCGCGTAAGTATTTTTGAAGTGTGGTCAGCGCGGCCGCTGACCTTACGCGCTCTTCAAGGACGTCCGGTCGCTGCGCTTCTTGCTCCCGGGTATAACCCCTTCCTGTCTTTGTTGTTTCCGCCGCCGCTTCTTATGCAGGCTTTTGTCGCGGTCGGTTGCTTCTCTCGTTGTTTGACGGTGGTTGCGTTTTTGTACACTCCCTCTTGGGTTGTACAGACTGATTGGCTGTTGTCACATTCCGGTTAGCTGGGCTCGCTATTGGGTTACTAAGGCAGTGTTCAGGTGCGCTAGTTTTCGCTTTGTTATGTCCTTTTGGCGCTCTTGGGCGCTCTGTCTTCTTTGCCCCTCTTCCGACTGTAGCGAAAGCGGCGAGTTAGAGTTGATTGCTTTGGACTAGTGACATTGTGAGGGCTCGTGACCTTTATGGTCGCTGACCGCCAAGAACGCTTGACTAAACAAAACGTTGGCAAACTTTTGCAAGCTTTGAACTGTTTTTTTTTTTTTCATGCCCTTCATGCAACATCTAGTTGCATGTTTTAGAAAGTTGGTGTGGCTAAAAGGATAAAGGAATGTTAGACATGTGAGGTCTTCTAGTGGACCGTGGAAATTCCAACATCGACTAAAAAGAAGTCTAGTTCCGTCGTTTCGTTTGTGATGCCTGTCAGGCTGCCAGAGCTTGTCAACAAGACTACAGTTCTTCCAGAAAAAGACGCCTGACTCATCAGTTGTACCAATCAATCCCTTCTTCTGTGGTCCAATTATCGTTTCTATATATTGCATTCCGATGTCTTGGCTGTTGACTCCACCTTGTGGCTATGCTTCGGCGCTTCGACTGAAGAACTCACTAACGTTTCAGTGGATGGTAATGCAAAGGACACAGGACCTTCGTCTCCAAAAGAGACATCACCACGAATAATCGCCACCTTGTGGTGCACGCTCGTGGCTTCGCTCCTGGCAAGACCTGGCTTCTTGCATTTCCTTCGAGTTGGGTTCTCACCAAGGCAACCTTAGCATGGTTTTGAATATGGGAACGCATTCACTGAATGATATATATTCGAGCGCGTTCTTTACAGTGCATGCTCAGCATGAGCTCGCATTCATCATATGCGAAGAGTGACAGTCTTGACGGCGTGGAATGTAGGTTGGTGAAGCTCGACGCCAGTTCTTGCATTCAGCCTGAACTGACTCAACGACAGCCGCGAGCGAATTTAAAAAATTCGCTCGCGGCCGTTGTTAAAGGTTTGCGAACCTCCGTGCACCACATTGCAAAAGAATCTCGATCTTCGTGATCCTGGAGACCAAATAAATACGATTTAAGTGTTCTTCCTCAAATACAGAACCGCTTCAATTTCCCTTTAAGCGTGACCGTAGCAGAAGCTACAAATAGCGAGCTCCGGGCTTTCGGCGTCTCTGCCAAGCACGCGCGCTCGTGTAGTGCAAGCATTGTTCGGGGCCACATGCTCGTGCTTGTAGCTTCGGCCTCGCTCGCACATCAAATGAAACATTGTATTAGCGGCGAGATGTTTTGGTGGCGCCCTCCTGTGGTTCCCCCTTGGTACGTCATTACCTTGCAAACAACAAGTTTGATGGTGTTTGTTATTAGCATGGTGGAAGCTTGAAATCATTGCGCTCTCAAAGGAACACTGCCAACACCGTCAAAATTAAAGTTCTTTCATTCCTCTTATTTCCGTCGATGATAAATCCCCTTTCCGACGTCATAGTCAGCGTTCGGCCAATCGTGGAAGGCCGACCACAGCGACGCTTTCGGTCGTGCACGGGGCTAATAGAACGACAGCGGGGTTGACCAGTCTGTCTATTATTTTTTTGACATTTTATCAGGCCTTATTTGTTAGAGTGAATAATTGAATGAAGTGAAGAATTTTGTCGCAGCACCATTGGGAAGTACGTGATCCTGGTGGTGCCTTGATTTTTCCTTTGACCAGTCTGTCGCCTGCTATCAGCATCAGAACTACTTGTGTGTGTGTGTCCTCTCTCTTTCTATGTCTGCTTGTCTGTGTGTGTGTTTTCATGTATGTGTCTTCCTGCCTGCTTGTCTGTGCGTGGGTGCGTTTGTGTGTGTAAGGGGGGGGGGGGGGTGAGGAGGGGGCTGGGGGTGGATATGGTACCAAGTCCTCTTAGTCACCGTTTATCAGCAGGGGTCGGCTCCATTTCTGTCTCATTCACACTTTGAATCGGAAGAGTCGATGCCTTCCATCACAGTGACCCTACACTGCCCCAGTCTTTCCAGTGGTGTTTACAGCGGGGATGTCAGTGAGGCGGGAGACTTTTTTTACGATAGAGAAAAATCTCTACCAATACGCTCGTTTTGTACCTAGAAAAATATTGTTTTCTGCTTCCTTGCCGTCGCCGTACAACTCGTCTTTTTTAAATTTTATTTCGTGGAAGCTCGCGGAGCGTGTGTCTTTCGTTTGCCCGCGCGCATTTCCAGTTGTTCGATCATGTGTGGATTTGACTTCTCTACATCACGATTTCTCGCCGATTCGATTGCTTCGCTTTCTTGGGTTGTGTTTGGTCTGTGTGGTTTGGGTGCGGTGTAGAGAAGGGAAAAGTATGGAGGGTGGAAGGAAGGGGAGGAGGAGGAGAGAGTAGGAGGAGACGTTTTTGCACGACGGCCTTTCTTGTCTGACCAGGAACAGCGAGAACTGATGCCGGTTTTCGGGGTAGATGGTCGATGCGGAACGCGCATTCTGCGAGTCAGTGAGAGTGCATCTGGCAAGAAAGGGGAGGGGGGGGGGGGGGGCGGTATTTCGAACACCGTCCGTGGCGATCTTTGGATAAAGTGGAAATGGTTAAGGGGGAGGGTCGGGGGTGCTGGGGCAGGGGCGGCCAGGCAGGCTGTTTGTCGGTGGAGCAGGAGAGGGAAGGGCGACGTCTTGCTGCGCGGGCATCTTTTTCCGGATGACGATGATGTTGTTTTGCCCGGTTTTTAAAGAAGCAAATTTGCTTCCTTTTTTTTATGAATGGAAGAAACGTCTTTTTTTATGATTGACGACAATTGATGTGAGCCGATTTGGCGGGTTTGGTCGGGAGGTCGTTGTCGTGCCGAATGTTGGAGCCTGTAATAGGATAACTCAGCAGTTATTTAAATATATATAGATATATTTATAAAGAGGCAATTCTCTTCTTTCTGGTTACCTCGTTTAACCCTGTTACCAGTTCACTGCTCCGCGGGAACCGGCCGGGGTGAGTTGAAATGCTGTAGCATGTCCTACCGTGCAGATAATACACGCTATGTATAACGAAATGTTCCGATATAGCGAGATGGACGCTATAGCGAGAGCTGATGTGCCGGTGTGGCTTCTTATCTTTTACGAACGTGTACTTTCAGTATGTGTCTGGCACAATTGTTCGTGGTAAATATACATTATGCATATAATTAGGGTACGGATTTTTCGTTTTAAACCGATAAAAGTACGCCGAATCAATTTTCGGAAATTCGGTTTTAACCGAAAAAGGTCAGTTTGTAGGTTCGGCATTTTCGATTTAAACCGATAAAAGTACGTCTAATCCATCTTCTAAAATTCATTTTTAACCGGAAAATGTCACTTTGACCTTCCAGTTGTACCGCAGAGCCGTGGCGAAAAAGTGGAACGACAGTGTCTATCGAAACGTGTCCGAATGTCTGGGATACACGGGTGCCATCACGACGTTTTGGTTGAATGTGCGCATCATCGATCGGAACGTGAAGTCCGAAATGCCCCATGACTTCGCCATGTACGAGCGTGTTTTCAAACTTGTTGTAAGGAAGACTGACTTGATGCAAGCTCTGCATGTTGTGTTGTGCTTCAAACCGTCGCACCGGGTCTCTTTTGGCGGTCACAATTGGTTGATTGGCCGATTATGGCTCGGGCAGCGCTTCATCTCCTCAGCCTGCCAGTGTCCAGTGTTAGCGTTGAGAGGGCATTCTCGAAGCTCAGGGTCATAGTAACAGGAAAGAAAGAGTGCGGATCAACGAGGAGAACCTGCGCAAGTACATGTGTGTGCGTACTATAATAAGATCACGTAATCCTGATATACAGAATTTGAAGGTCCACGATTTTGGGCACAGGCTTCATATCTGACTTTTTTGTACTTGTGTTTCTTTTCTTGTTTCTTTTACAGTTGCACACATTTGCCAAATGAAGTGTCCATTTCTTTTTCAGTGTATCTGTGCCGTACTTCTTTGGGTAATCACAAATATCTACAAGCTACAAGCTTGTAGATATTTGTAGATATTATTCACCGAAAAAAGCCGACAAACTTTTGTGGGCATAAATATACGCCGAAAAAAAAAACGAAAATTGATTTTTAAAATAAACACCGAAAGAAGTATGCCGAATTTTGAAAAAATAGAAACCGAAAAATCCGAACCCTATATATATATATATTTTTTTTTTTTTGCGCCGTTATAGTTTATGTATAAATTCAGGACGTATGGGCCTTAATGTTTGAGAATAAATATTTAGACATAAAATAATATGTAAATCCCGAAGACAGCGTCTATCGGTCCAAAGCAGCGGTTAACACGGATAATCGTAAAAAAAAAAAGACATTTGTAGGTTTTTTTATGCGTTCTTTGACGCCCGTGTTCTGGAGACGCGACCGCAACCTACGTGTGTCCGCTGGTGGTGAATTTTTACGAAGAGAAACTTATGAGTATGATCCTGATCAACATCCACACTGACGCAACATCGTTTTTTTTATGGTTTTTGCATTTGGTTTTTGGTCTAGGGCAAGTTTGATAACACAGACCTGGAAGAACCCTTAAATTATACTTCTTTAATGAGATATCATTAGAGTAAAAACCTGGTAAGAAGCATACCGTCAGCTTACTTCGGACGGTATATGTTGTTCTTCCCTTTTGTAAGTGAAAAGTTTTTCACCAGGGACGCTCATGTCACCAGGGACGCTGATGTGTAACGGTCGACCGCTTCATCAATTACCTAACGCCTCGCTCTAAAAAGTTCTGGGCGTCTCCTTTCCCGTAAAGGACACAAAAAACCAGTTTGTTTATAAAAAAAAGAAAAGAGAAAGAATACGCTTCGTTGTGGCACTGAGGTTCACGGTAAAACGTCATGCACAAAGCCTCAGCGAACTGTTTTTATTTTATGTTTAAACATTTCTTTTTTTTAAATTTCGTCATTGGCCGAGCTTCCTTCGTAAATTGCAACGATTGGCTCTCCTACGTGATTTACAGGAAAGTAAGCGCTCCAGATTTCTTAAACTGTGGGCAAATCACTCCCCCCCCCCCCCCCCCCCTTGCCCCTAATAAGCGCGCGAGCACAGCTCACACTAGACGAACGACTCAGCAAGCTGCGTGCATTTCGGCGAGGCCTGCAGCTTCCAAGAGCGCCTCAATGTCCTTCCTTTCAAAAAAGGTCTGTCCTGGGAAACGAATTGTCGACAGTATAATCGAGTTTCTGCAGTCTTCGGATGACACCGCACACTCCGTTTCACCTTATACGATGGAGCGTTAACGGACGTGACGAGCCCTCGAAGCCTATATCATAGCGCGTGAGTGACGCGTAAGCTTCGGGGGCGCCCCAGCGACACTCGGGGTGCCTTGTCACGTGACACGTTCGCTGCGCTGATTGGCTGGGTTCGTCCGCTGTGGTCCGTCGTTAGGTAAAAACGGAGTGCATACCACTGGGCTCTCTCGAGAGAGCACGCCGTGTCCATGTCACATTCCTTCATTCTTTTTCTTTGTCGAAACTCTCTCCCTCTCTCGTGCTCCCTCTTTATCTCTCTTTTTCTCCGAAATACGACACATCCTTCTATGACTCTTTGTAGAGAGCAGCACATCGATCTTTGGAGGGTGACCGTCGGGGACAGTCTTCGAGAAGCCAGCTTTTGAAGTCGACAGTGAGCCGAAAGCTACGCAGTTTGAAGACCCAATCAACCGCGTCAGTTTTCGCACCACGCGACCCCCTCCTTGCGCAGGCGCGGAGAGCAGCCCCCGGTCATGTGATACAGGGCCGAATGCTGATTGGTGCACAACAGGCGGCGGGTTGTTTTGCTTGCGTTCCAAGTGTCAGCTTGGGAATAACTTGGAAGGGAGGGGAGAAGGAGGGAAAGAGGGGGGGGGGGGAGGAGACGTTAGGTCCTGGAGCAACTCAAGACGTCCGTTGTCAACGAGGTTTCCAGATGCGCAGCTTGGGGGCTTCGACGCGGAGTTGGGTTACGAAGTGTCGTCTGCGCTGTTGGCTTCCCTGTAGAGCCGACCTGAGTTTGGATCTCGCCTCAGTGAGAGACCGACCGACCGAATAAACGCAATAACCACCCACTCACTGTTTTTTTTTTTAAGCTCTCATAGTTTCATTTGAGTTTGATTTTTAATGAATTGTGCGTCACTAACGTTGGGCACTGACACCGCGTAGTGTTGCCGGGATATATCGTATTTTGCTAGCTTCTGCTGACTCAAAAAAAAAAAAAAAGAACAGATGAAGTTTATCTTTTCAACTTCTGCGTTCGTGTTTTTTTTTTTTTTTTTTTTTTTTTTGCGCCGTTTAACGAGTGCGCGAAAGGAGTCAACTTTTTGGTTGCTGTTTTTTTTTCGGCTATATTAGCGCCCGTTGAAGGAGCCAAGTCGCGAAGTTTCGTTCTCGAACGATGCGTTTGCTCCGCCTTTCTCTAAAATTTAAGCGAAGCGCAAGTTCGCCTGCTTCTAAAATTCGAGCGGAGCACAGGGTTACGATGATGTCAGAACGCCGAGCTCTTTTTGGCTGATTGAAAAAAAATAGTGGGTACACCTCGAGGCATCTATAGCATCGAGGTCTACCCACTATCCTTTCAATCAAAGCCAATCAGAGCTCGGCGTCGGTCTGACGTCACCGCAGCTCCTGCGTGCGCAAGAAGCGGACGACTTGCTCTCCGCATAGGCATTTTTTTCGGTAGGAGGCGCGTTGTCCCAGGTATACAAAGGCTTCGCACTGGAATTGAAGAGCGGAGGTATGCCGGAAAGCCCGATGTTTGACTCGTGCATCGAGCTGCTTCTTTGTCGACACGGGCTATATAGACCTTTCCAATGTTTACAAAATCACAGCCCCACGTGCGATCTTCACAGCTCCGCACGTGCGTGTTCGTCGCTTCGGCAAGCGAGGAAAGCACGCGCCATACGCACGAACAGTCAAGATGGCACCGGCCACACGCTCTTTTTTGGAAAGGTCTATAGACATTTCCAAAAAAGGACGCTTGGCAGGTTCCATTTTCAGTGTTCGTGCGTATGGCGCGTGATTTGCTCGCTTTCCGAAGCGACGAACGTGCGCGTTCTGGACTGTGATTTAACACGTGTGGACTGTGATGTTTGTAAACAGTGGAAACGTCTATAGACCTTTCCAAAAACGAGCTTGTGGCCGGTGCCATTTTGAGCGTTCGTGCGTATGGCGCGTGCTTTGCTCGCTTTCCGAAGCGACGAACACGCACGTGCTGGGCTGTGAAGATCGCACGCTGGACTGTGACTTTGTAAACATTGGAAAGGTCTATAGACCTTTCCAATGTTTACAAAGTCACAGTCCAGCGTGCGATCTTCACAGTCCAGCACGTGCGTGTTCGTCGCTTCGGAAAGCGAGCAAAGCACGCGCCATACGCACGAACGCTCAAAATGGCACCGGCCACAAGCTCGTTCGTGGAAAGGTCTAGCGCTAGGTCCTTGCTCTAGGGCACAGTCTCGGCGGCACGAGCTCTCGTGCGCTATAAAGGCAGCGGTAGTGCCACTAAATAAGCGCAGCTCATTTAGTGGCTCTAGGCAGCGGTACACATCCATGCGGCGTCATTTTCCGCTCAAGGAGGAGGAGAAAGCACTTTTAACGCTGCTTGATGTGGTCCCATAGAATGGTAGCCTCGGTTCGCGGTCGGACTTTGAGCGAAGCTGAGTTTGGCATATCTCCGATTAACCTTTGGCATCTCCGATTAACCTTTGGCAACTTGGAGCTTGAGCCTCTTTGAGTCTTAGGAAAAATGCCTCCTCTGTTGTGTTTTTTACGTTTACATTTTGGTTACTTGACCGCGGGATTTTTTGTATTGTTTCCGTGGTTTGGTACATAGTTGTCTAGGTTAGTATTTGTAGCGCACGAATCGTTAGGTTTTTCTTTTTTTTTTTTGGGGGGGGGGGGGGGGGGGAATGTGGGACACAAATTGAATACCGATATATATTTGGGCTTTAAGATATGTGAGGTATGCTCCAGCTCGCCCGCGTACGGGTCATGTTCTTGAACTACACACTTTAAAGGGGTCATGAAACGGTTTTCCTACTTTTTCCTCCTTAGCTTTAATCCTCAACTCAAATGCGAATTGTGAAATCACGTCGTCGTGACATTCTGCGGCACCGGTGCGATGACTCCTAGCTTCCACCGTGCTTTTTATGCACACCATAGAACTTGTCATTCGCCAGTGACGATAAGTTCCGTCAGGGCACTCATTGGCCACGAACGCGAATCCAAAATTTCGTCGACGGATTGATTCTTGACGAGCGCATACGTCCGAGTGATGCAGTTCTCGTGTCCAATGCGTGAGCTGGGCTCGGCTGACATCAGGTTGGCACCGCTGACGTGCTTTGGGAACCGCGGATGTATCATAGTGAAAAGGCGGAGAGCTTTCGAAGGAAAGAAGGTACGAAATAGTCCGGTATATTTTCAAATGTTCGTACCGAAAAGCTAGCTTTTGACTTTCTACCCTCCTCCTTTTGGCCAACTAAGCGATATGCGATTAGTAAAGTCCCAATTTAAAATCATTTATCCCAGCCCAAAATTCGTTTCATGGCCCCTTTAACTGCTTACAGGGTTACGTGCGTCCAGTGTTAGAATATGCGTGTGCCATATGAAATCCATAAAGGAAATATCGAGCTTCACCTAATTGAAAGAATATAAAATTTGGCCCTTCTATTTATCTTTTCTAAATACAAGCGGACGAAATCTGTTTCTGCAGTGGGGAGTGAGGCAGTGCTGGACTCGCTGACAGCGCGAAGACAAATATCCCGATTAAAAGAAATGCTTTCTATTTCCAACGGTTTGACAAAGATAGAGCAGCAATCGTACTTGCGCCCTTCAACGTCACGTTCTCAGAGGACATATGTCGAGACCGGTTATAACGAAGTCGGTTATAACGAAATAGCGGCTACGGCGAAGCGATCACGATTTCCCATTCCCTTTTGCACTTCGTTCCCCGAAGTCGGTTATAACGAAATAGCGGCTGTAGCGAAGTGATTTTCGATTCCCGTTGACTTCGTTATAACCTGTCTCGACACTATACAACGTTAGGGCAATTAACCTTATTGTTACAGAAATGACGCCTTTAGATACTTTTTTTTTCTTTTGTAGAACAATAGTCGAATGTAACGCTTTGCCTAATGAAGTCGTCGGAGGCACCGATATGAAGTCGTTTGAGTCAAGACTACGCGATTGTTTGCCTCCTCAATGTTTGCGTGCTCGCAGAATATTACATTTTGTGCAGGTTGACCACCCTGCTGTATACAAGTCTGAGGACAGGTACGAGTGTGTGAATGTGGTATTGTTTTTGTTTTGCTAAACAAATTTTTTCCTCTCCTGCGTTGATTGGAAGGTTCGCAATATTGTAAAGAAAAAAAAAACAAAAAAACGTAGGCAGTGGCGCCATATATACTTTCCTGGAAATCGATTCGGAAAGCCAATCACTTCAATCTGTGGATGGAGCTCGGCGAACGACGGAGCTTAAAATATGTTTGAACATAAAAAAAAAGAGAAGAAAGTCTACGTTGTGACACTGAGCATGACGTCAGTAAGCACCTGAACAGACTTTCTGTCTCAGCGCAGACCGATACATATATTTTTAGGTCTGAACATATTTTCAGCATCCGTCGCCCAGCTTGCTCCGTAGATTGGAGCGATTTGCTCTCTCCAGAGTGCTTTAAAATAAAAGTAGAGACTAGAGATTTCTCGGAGTGTACAAGATCGATAACGTAGACTTTCGGTCTTGTTTTTTATTTGTTATTATTGTAATGCATAAAAATATACCCTTTAGCAAAGTGCGCGCGCCATTACCTGTCCGCCATTGCTCGGGCGCGCGTCCTCCTTTGAATGTATCGGACACGAGGGCTGGCTGCGACATCGTTCGGCAATGACTCGTGTCCAATCAGACGCTTCGTGCCCAAGAAATGGCGACTACCACCGTTGCTCGATGAACTTCTGAAAACGATCTATTCCTCCGTCCGCGAGTTCATTGTCCTCTTCCGTGCCATTATGAAATTCCTTTAGGGGGAGGGGGGGCAACCCGGGGAAGGGGCCGAATTCGAAGTCGACGCCGTGCTTTATTTTTGCCGGTGTTGGTGTTGTGGCGGGTGTGGGGGGTGTGAGCTGTGTCCACACGGGGAAGGCGGACGAGCAGTGCATGCGGCGAGACCCGACACCCTGGGAAGCGGCTCACCGCGGAGGTGTTCGTCGTGCGCGACGTCCTGTTGACGACGACGGCGGCTAGCCGTGGGAAACACGCGGGCCCGGTTCAGACGGAGAAATATTTCCGACTGTAGACCTTTTCCAAAAATGTGCGGAACCTACACACACAAAAAAAAAAAAAACTGTTTTTGAAAGGATCTTTGACGCCCCGAGGACTCTTTCAGCTCGTGAAGAAGGGTTTCGGCTCAAGCATTATCGCCCCCTGGCGTACTTTAAAGGCAACTGAGCGATGAAGAACTCTATCGCATTATAAAAGGAGCTTAAAAGCAACCATTATATGTTTTTTTTTTTTTTCACGGAGTACCCTTTAAGGGGGTGTTTAAAATAACTTTTTTAGGGTGCAAAATATGGACAAGCCCAAGAACCCATAAAAGTTATTTTACGACCAGATCTTTTCTTTTTTTTTCTTAGAATGTATACTTGTTTTCACCTCAGGTACCGTAGTAAAAAAAAAGTCCGGCTCCTCGCGGAGCTCTACTAATATCCCCCTTTTGTAAGTAATTAAATAACATATATGTAGGTGCATTTTAGATTTGATATACGTTGTCCTATCGTGACTTACACGTTTCAGACGCCAAAAGCATCACTTGAAATTCTTTCGACAACCACATTTTTTTTTGTTTTTTTTAAGAACTACTTTGCACGGCGTATGAGCAATGCGCAAACCTTTCTTTTTGTCTTGAGGTGGAAACGAGTGTAGCAGCTTCTGCGTCAATTATACGAGTTCGCCATTGTTTGGGGGCACGTGTTCTGAGCGTGTATCTAAAACAAGTGCTGTGTCAGCGCTTGGTGAGGACTCGGTTGTAATCACCCGCGTCGTGCCGAGAAATCGCCGCCACCAATGTTGATCGATGGTGTGGCATCTTGAATATAGAAGGCGATGGCTAACGCCAAAGGCAGTCTAGCGCGTAAATAAATGTAAACGTACCACAGAGGCCGTTTCTAAAAGGATCTATTAACGAGTTTTAGAATAGCGTATACCCAAAAGGTTTATGTAGTCAAAGAATTTGCGTAGTCTCCGCTGCGCATATTCCGAGCCCAAGCCGCGTTTGGAATTGGCGCATAACTACAGCGCACTGTTTTTTGTTTTTTTTTTTGCTTACGCAGTCGTTTTGCGTAGGCTATTCTAAAACTCTTGACTAGAGTTTTAGTAGATTGTTCCGATAGCTCCGATAACGATTCCCAATACTCCGCCGACGCCTTTTCTCATGCAGCGTATTGTTATCGGGTATCGTTATCGGAGGTATCGTAACGATCTACTAAAGCTCCGTAATATACATTTTCGAAGCCCCATTAACGTGTGTTTGGATCCGAGTCCCCACCGAAGGTTGACGTAGCATTCGTTTTCGATACACGCTGAGAGACTGTCAGAGTACGTTTCCAAAGAGTGGCGGGCTCAGATGGCGCGTACTTTCGAAAAAGGGTCTATTCCAAGGAGTTGTTGGTGAGAGTGGTCAGTCGCCGCGATGTGGATTCACGGAGTCTGTCCGGATCGAAACTACGACGAGATGGCTGTTGCAGCTTGGGAACGCTCGAGGCGCTGCAGCAGCCAATCAGAGACGCGGTACTTTGGTGTGACCCGCTGTACTTTAAGAAATCTGGACCGTCTGCTCTCCGCACTGCAAGCATGCACACGCACTGGATTTTTTTTAGGATGTGTGGTTGCGACGATAACAATTAAAAACAGGGTTTGACTTTTTTTTTATTGTTTTCGCGGGTTGGTGATTTCTCGAGGGGGTCGTTTGGTATTGACAATATTACTTAATCGACAATGCATTTGGACTACGTACGTTAATGTCGAGATCAGTGGTCTCAAACTCATTTGAGTGTGGGGGCCAGATTGCCCGAACCGGAAAGGTCGAGGGCTAAGGCTAGACGAGGGGGGGGGGGGGGGGGGGGGAGCTGAATGATTTCAAGGAGGAGAGATCTCGTGCTCTATGCTTTTTGTAAACTCACTTTTTTTTTGAGTGACATCTTTAGATTTTACTCTGGGCCCTGACCTGGTGTGAGAACAAGAATTAAGATAACACCGCCCCTCCAACGTGCTGGCATTTCTAATACAACAAGAAAAGAAGTGCACTGTCGTTCGCGCTGCTCAGTTCACCCAGGAATTAACCGAGCTCAACATATATCTAAAAGACAATCAGTTAATTTGACAGCTCTTACTTTTCTGACGAATTTTACTACAACATTGCAAACAACTACTTGGCTTTTAAACGTCTTTATTTTTTTTGTGCGAGAATTTCGAGGTTGTAGCTTTATCTGTGGCAGTTGTTTATGCTGATCGAGAGTTCGCTGAGCCGAGATGCATCCATGGAAATCAGTGACGAAGTGCTCGCGCTTGCAGCCCAGTAGCGGAATTGTTGTACATTACGAAAAGCTGGGAAGCAAAAAATAAATCGAAACAAATGGCAAATGAACACAGATAAGTGTAAATAATGTGAATACTTTAAAAGAGCAGAGCTACTTTTCGAGCAAAAATGAATCGACGAGATGAGATCCTTATGGCACATATTATTTCTAGCGCTCGAAACTTGGGAACCGGGACTCGTAGCCGGTTGCCTGCGGGCCGCGTCCCGAGCAAGTCGCGGGCCGCGTGTTTGAGACCCCTGGTCTAGATATTTCAATTTTTAAGGTTGGTGATGGCAAAGCGAAGTGCGTCTTTATTACCGCTGTCTCGACATTAGGACGCTGGGAAACTTTTTCTTGTGTGAAGTCTGTGCGTGCTTAATTGAAGCGGGGCAATTTAATTGGAATTCGGCGGGTGTCCTTGGCGAGTCATGCAACACAAGCGCATTGGATCGATCCTGTTGTAAATCGCAAAGACTCGGTTGCCGCGACTAACAATTAACGCGGCAACTTTTGAGGCTGTGTCAGCCAATCAGCGAAGAGGTATCTTCAAATGATTGATGATGATGACGATGATAACCGAAACAGTGACTTCAAATATCACTGTCCTTGTTCTGGTCTCCAGTTGGATCGTGTCCGGAGCCTAGTGATTTCAGATGCGCCAAATAATATTCAGGACGATACTTAGAAATATCAAATGGCATTTTGATATTTTTGTTGCAGCGGTTGTCGCGCGTTACTGTCTGGAGAACCGAGGTGCACCAAGAGGTGCATGAAGTCAAATCGGTGGGATGAGCGATTTCTACGGATGAATCCAGCTTTATGGCGGACTGTGAACAACGAATAGAAACAACACTCCGACGCTGCACAATAATGACTAGTCGGTTACCGCTGCAATTACGGCAGGGTAGAAGCGGCTCCGTCGGACTTCGCTATTGGGCATGTAAAATCAATAGGTGAGTGGCGTTTGGCAACTTCCGGTTCTTTAGAAAATTTTGTTTCACCGTTGACAAACGACGACAATGAGCTACAAGCCTGTGCAAGCATTGTTCTGAAACCTCCAGACTGTAGTTTTCACAACCATGTTTAGACATGTTTGTAGATCATAGTCGTCGTTTGCCAACACCTAAACAAAATGTCCTAAGGAACCGGAAGTTGCCACACGCCGCTCACCTATTGAGCGATTTCTTGGAAGCATTTCGTCACTTTTGATATTACGTCTTCGCTGTCGTTTCTGGATTACTCGCACCTCGACGTACTTTATGAGTATACTGCGCAATCTTGATAAAATATTAAAAATTCAAATGTCAAATTTCAGATTGTTTTTTTTTTTATGCGAGAGCTTTTTATTTTATGTAAACGTTTACGATCACGAGATCTATGTATCCTTCATTTGTTATTGTTGTTTTTTCTCGTTTTCGCTAGAATTATGATTAGATTGTCGGAATATATCGCAAACTTACTGTTGCGATTGCCTCGTAGAAAAGCAGAGTCATAAAACGGTTAAGGAACGACTGGAGAAATGAATTGAACGGGCGATTGGATTCTATATTCGGGGTGTGAATATACGCATAGTAATCAAGTTTCCTGTCCACTGACCTGTTATTGCAGTGCTGTTAGCAGTCTTGTTTCCAGTTGACGATTTTCCACGGGCTAGCTGGAAGAAAAAAATATTCTAGCCGTCTAAAAAAATTAAATAACAAAAACAAACAGTTTAAGCTTGTCCTGGAGGGAGCACGTGGAACTTCAGTAGAAGCGTCCACGAACCATCTCTGAGACTTCGACAACACGACCAAGTCGGCAATGCGTGCTTTTCCAGGCGCCTTTTGGGAAGACCGGAAAAAAACAAAAAGGAGACAAGCGAAACAAAAGTGGGCGGGTCTGCCTTCCTCTCCCTCTACGCGTTTTCCTCCTCTCCACCAGCCTTCCTTGCTCGCGTTGCTTACGTTAGTGTCCTCCTCTCCGCATTACGGCCTTCTCCCTCCCCCTATTGTCTTAGGTCTAGAGGGTGTTTTTTTTTTTCGTTTTGGGAGGGGCGAAGGGAGGGGAGGAGGAAGGGAACAGCTGGAGCTGTTTTGGAAAAAAAAGGGGGAGCTTTGTTGGTCCCGTGTCCGCGTATTTTACTGTTTTGGAGGTTGGGGAGGGTGAAGGCTGGTGCGCTGCTGTTTTTTTCGCGTTTTATTTTAGATTTGTATTCGAACCTTTTTTTTTTTTTTGTCCTTATCTGGCACATGTCTTGGAATGTGGGAATAGGCGTGCGAGCCCTGCGCCCTGCGCCGTAAAATTTGATGAGCCTGCATTTTTTTTTTCTTTTTTGCGGACAAGAATGATTCGCCAGTTTAGTAAACCTTTTAAAAAATATAAAGAAATATTGCGGGATGCGCCAACTTAGCACAGCATTCTGCGTGAGGTCCCATACGGCTGCGGAGGTTATGGGGCACGCGAGTCATCAAAAGCACGGTTGTATGGTCATCCTTTCACGATTGGCCGGGAGCTCTCCATGACGTCGAGCGCGGCACCTTTTGACCTTGCTGCTGTTACGGGAAAGCGACAACTATACTCCTATAACGTGTCGTGCGTTGCGTTGTATACTATTTATTTGCATTAATTTACACGTTGATTTTACGGGCTGTACTTATGAAGGAGGGCTGCCATCTGACCAAAGGATAGGAAGTACTATACTTTGTTCCAGCTTCGGTCCGAGCGCGGCCGATGTTATGAGCCGAAGGGCCAATCAAACAGCGAAAGAGGCACAACGTCATGGCGTGCTCTCTGCAGTTGATAGGACCAGCCGGTATTCGCGTCTCTCTGTGCGTGCTCCTCTGCCGGCTTGTCCTATTAAAGGGGCAATGAAGGGAATTTCGGACATCTTTTTGGCGATTGAACTTGGTTCCAGGCACGTCTCAGGCCACGTTGTCCAAATTTCAGCCGAAACCGGCGCTTGTGTGCCGCGCAAATCAATTAAACAGTCGCGGTAAAAATCGTACCGGGATCGATTGGGGCGACGCCCCGAGAGTTGCGGGAGAAGCCAGGAGAAGCGGAGCTCACGTGACCGATGCGGGGCCAAGAAGCGCGACGTCATAAAAGACGCGTCAGCGATTGGTCGAAACGAGATACGTGCCTTCGGTCACTTTTTGGTTCGCAATTTTTAGGAATACTGTTCTAATTTCCACTTGAATAACCATGAAAAGTATAAATCGGACCGGAAATGATTACTAAACCATAAATAAAGCAGCATAATTGTTTTTTTCTTTGCTACGCTGGACGCGAAACGGGCAACGAGCAACTATGGGCAAACAAAATAAAATAAAATAAAAAAATAACACGGTACTCGAAGGATTCTGCAAAATGGTAGCTGTAGATGGCTGCCCTAACGGTCGACTGAAGACCAGTATTCGTTCGGGCGACGCTAGTTTTCACGTGTGGGTTGCTGTTCGTGTTCTTTGACGATGAAAAGAGGAGAGGACGTCCGCAGAGGAACCGGATCGCTGCCCCTTTCCCCTCGGCACCTCCCCCGCGTCCGTCCTTCGGCATGCGGGCCGCTCGTTGCCGGCTGGGCGGTCTCCTTCGGGTGATGGCAGAGGTCGCCACACACGTACTCCCGTTCCCTTTGGTGTTCGGTCACTGAACGGAAGCTCCAACTCGCTCGCGAGAGCGGCATTGCCGTCTATGTTGACAGATTCGGCGAAAGGACCGCGCCACCGCGCTGCTATAACCCACCGCGGTAACCAGACTCTCGATCTCCTAAATACTACCGATACCGACTATTCACACTTGACGTCACTCCCTACGTCACCTCCGTTTTCGGAGGCCCAGAAACGAGAATGGAGATTGTTCAGTTTCGGTTTCTTTACTTCTTTCGTAGGCACAGAAATACGCGTCACAAATGTCTACAAAAAATTGGGCAGCATGCTGTGTTCCCAAGAAGCATAAAAACACCATTTAAAAAAAATAAATAAAATTGTCTTCATTGTCCCTTTAAGCGCAGATAGCACGCCATGACGCTGCGCTTTTTGTGCTGTTTGATTGGCCCGTCGGCTCATAACATCGGCCGCGCTCGGACCGTAGCTGAAACGAAGTATAGAACCTTTTGGCGTTTGGTTCTTCCTCCGCTGCCGTGTTATATGGGGTCGCCACACTCCGTTTCAGCTTACAAAAAAAAAAAAAATCTTTTTTTTTTTTTAGTTTTTTTATTAATGAACTCGAGACAGCCAATCGCCGCTAACGATAGAAGGATCACATCGAATGACGAAGTTCAGAATACGATTGGACGAAACAAATGCGATATGCGGACGACGTTTCACTCGCTCGTTGTCCCTCGACGCATCGCATCTTTCGGATCTAATCGCATTCTGAGCTCCTCACGTTCGCAAGGATCCTTCTATCGTTCTCTGTGATTCACTGTATCCGTGTTCTGCAAAAAAACTAAACTCTCAGACTTTTTTTAGAGCAGGGCTAGTTTCCCCAGTATCGTGTCTGCCAGCAGACAAATGATGACACAAAACTCTGGACAACTACCGCTACTGTGAACAACGGCGGCCACCAGACAACCGGCTTGCCTGTTGTCTGGTTGCCGACGTCGCTCTTAGATGGCGGCAACCTATTCAGCCTTTCCACCCTGGCTTGCCGTATTTGCGGCCGGCCATTACTTCATTCTCACCATAGTACAGCTTTGCTGGTCTTCCTTCTTTACCAAAATAAAAAAAAAAACACTTTTTTTTTTTTAGTACGTTAGGGGAATTTGCCACCGATCTGGTTGTCAGGAACTGAGCGACAAAACGTTCCGACCAAAACAATTGCGGTGGCTTAGCTCGACTATGCCAGCATATACGTAGCGTGAGCTTATGCGCACAAAATGAGAGGCGCTGTGAAGCGGCTCCGGTGCAGCGTCAGACTTGGCTACTGCGCAACGGAGGCGCACAGCTGGGCACGCGACGGCGCTAGTGCGTCTGCCGTTGCTATGACGTCACTCCTCTGGAATGCGCAGACCGGCGAGGCGGGTGCGGCGGCGGCGGCGGCGGCGGCGGCTCCGGCGTGCCAGCTGTGCGCCGTGTGACGTCACTGCTCCTCGCGCATGCGCAGCACGGAGCACGGCTCATTATGCGAGCCACGCGAAACTGCTCAACCTCGGCCAGTGTAGCTCACGCTACAAAAAAAAAAAAAAGAAAAAAAAAGAAAAAAAAGAAAGCATGTGTGTGCAACTGACTTTGGGCAGTTTATGTGCTCGCGACATATGCTCATCGAAGTCTTTATTGGTGTAATACAATAAGTGGGGTCTTTTCTTCTTCCTCGAGATAGTTCACTTGAAGAAATCTGGAGCGCCTGCTTTCCCGCAAAGCACTTGAGAGCCAATCGCTGTCATCTACGGAGGAAGCTTGGAGAAGGACCAGGCTGAAAACATCTTTAGATCTCCAAAAACAGTTTGCGCTGCGACACTGGGCATGGTGACACCTCATGCTCAGTGCCACAGCACAAACCTTTTTTTCCTAGGTCCTAACATAATTTAAGCTTCGTCCATCTTTGAGCTCCCTCCAAAGATTGCAGCGATTGGCTCTCCCAAGTGCTTTGCGGGAAAGTAGACGCTCCAGATTTCTTAGAGTGCGATTGGCTCCCTGAGTGCATAGCGGGAAAGTAGACGTACCAGATTTCTTGCAGTGTGATTGGCTCCTGGAGTGCTCTGCGGGAGAGTAGACGCACCAGATTTCTTAGAGTGTGATTAGCTCCCTGAGGGCTCTGCGGGGAAGCAGACACACTTGATTTCTTAGAGTGCGATTGGTTCTCTGAGCAGCGGCGGATTTATGGGTCAGGTTTGTGGGGGGGGGGGGGGGGGAGGTGGGGGAGGGGGGTTCTGCTGATATATGACGTTACGGCTCTGTCTTTGAGTGCTCTGCGGGAAAGTAGATGCACCAGGTTTCTTGGAGTGGGATTGGTTTTCTGAGTGCCTTGCGGGAAAGTAGACGCTCCAGATTTCTTAGAGTGCGATTGACTCCCTGAGTGCACAGCGGGAAAGTAGACGTACCAGATTTCTTGCAGTGTGATTGGCTCCTGGAGTGCTCTGCGGGAGAGTAGACGCACCATATTTCTTAGAGTGTGATTAGCTCCCTGAGGGCTCTGCGGGGAAGCAGACGCACTTGATTTCTTAGAGTGCGATTGGTTCTCTGAGCAGCGGCGGATTTATGGGTCAGGTTTGGGGGGGGGGGGGGAGGTGGGGGAGGGGGGTTCTGCTGATATATGACGTTACGGCTCTGTCTTTGAGTGCTCTGCGGGAAAGTAGATGCACCAGGTTTCTTGGAGTGGGATTGGTTTTCTGAGTGCCTTGCGGGAAAGTAGACCAACCAGATTTCTTAGAGTGTGATTGGCTCTCAGTGCTCTCCGGGAAAGTAGACCCATGGGAAAACTTTAACCTTGTGCGAATAGTGGATTTTGAGTTCGAAGCGAATTCGAAGTGAATACTGGTTTTGGCCGAATATTTTCGATTCGAATATCGAATAGTTTTTCCACCCGTTTCACTACCATTGCGTGATGCTTAGATGTAAACCCGGCTAAACTCTGAAGGTTGTTTCACTTGTTCATTTATAAGCTAAGTTTATCTATATTTTTGAACTGTGTGTCCATAAGTTTTGATGTCTTGGGATGGCAAGTAAAGGACGGATTTGATATAAAATGAATCCTATATAGATGGCCAACTAATCTCGAGTTAAAAGAGAAATAATTGCGCATGTTGAACGCAGGTTGTAAGGGCATCTCTGTAGTCTTGCATAACAGTCAGTTTAATTTGGGAACTTTTACTACAATGTAGATACACACATTCACAAAGTTCCCATTTATTCCCAAATACAGCCGGCAGGCGTGCACCATCCCGCTTTGAATGTATGTTTTTCTTCCAAACACGCAATTGGGATATTCATACTTTTCCAAGTGTTTATCGCGGCGGGTTACCCCGTTAAGTGCGCTTCTTACCGAGCACAGACGTAATACAGAGAAGCAACACCCGCGGAGCTCGTTTTTGCGGGTATTGCTTCTCCGCCGTGCACCGGTGCTCGGAAAGAAGCGCACTCAACGGGGCTAACCCATCGCAATCAACACTTCGAAAAACGCGAATAGTGCAGTTCTCCTCGAAGCGAATATCGAATAGTCTATTGTTCAAAACTACTATTTGAAATTTCGAATATTCGCACAACCCTAGAAAACTTTTTTTTTTTATATATAGAGTGTCGTTGACCCTTTTGTCTAAGCGGCCGAGGTCACAATTGCAGATGGGCTGTGTCAGCTGTGATGACGCGGCAGAACGCAGTTCCGAGGGCTGTCGTCTGCGGCGGCGCCGACGACGCATGCGCGCGAGGAAGTGGCTCTGGTGTCGCTGCCCTGGTGCCTCTGTTCGACTTGTGTAATCATAGCGACGGAAAGGTAAGCGAATCTCGATAACCCCCCACGTACTATCACGATCAATATGAGTGCGAACACCGCTCACCGTGGCCCGCGGTACTATCTGTGCCCCCTGGCGATTACTCTTTGAAGTATGCGTGCACCTTGCGGTCGAGACATATCGTCCCTAGCGATCGCCACACCACTCTGCACTTCCGGGTCGTCTGCTAGAGAAAAACGGTCGGCGAAGCCGCGAAACCGTTCACCAATGACGAAGCTAATTTTTTGCTATACTTCGTTTCAGCTTCGGTCCGAGCACGGCCGATGTTATCAGCCGAAGGGCCAATCAAACCGCGCAAAAAGTGCAACGTCATGGCGTGCTCTCTGCACTTGATAGGACTAGCCGGCATAGGAGCACGCACAGAGAGACGGCGAATACCCGCTGGTCCTATCAACTGCAGAGAGCACGCCATGACGTTGTGCCTCTTTCGCTGTTCGATTGGCCTTTCGGCTCATTACATCGGCCGCGCTCGGACCGAAGCTGAAACGAAGTATAGCAATGTGCGCCAGCAGAAATAACTTGTATAAATACTTTTAGTGTCATATTTTTTATTCGTAAGTTTTAATAGATTATTTCCACTACTCCGATAACAATACCCGATACTTCGCCGACGCAGCATGCATCATACTGTTATACGAGGTATCAAAACAATCAACTAAGGCTTCGCATGAGTTTTGCGAGAGCAAAGGACCACCAATGCGCAATGCGCACAGGCTAAAAGTTAGCGCGGTGCGAGCAGCGCGAAACAAACGACGAGGACGTTCTGTGTGTTTGTTCTACGTATTCGTCGTTTATTTATGATGTTTTTCATGATGAAGGGTATAACTATCACCCACGCTCGCATCGCGCGAATTCCTTGCCTCTGCGCATTGGTAGTCCTTTGCTCTCGCAAAGCTTACGCGAAGGAAATAATAAGCAGTCTTCGTTGATTGTTTTGATACCTCCGATAACAATATTGTGCATGCTTAAAGATGTCGGCGAAGTGTCGGGTATTGTTATCGGAGTAATGAGAATAGTCTACTAAAACTTCCGAATACAAAATATGGCCCTAAAAATATTCATACAACTTATTTCTGCTGGCGCACATTGCTACCGAGAAATACGCTTTGTTATTGGTGACCAGTTTCGCAATTTTGCCGACCGTTTTTCGCTAGCAGACGACCCGGAAGTGCAGAGTGGTGTGGCGATTGCTAGAGACGATATGTCTCGACCGCAAGGAGCACTTATGCTTTAAAGAGCAATCGCCAGGGTGCACCGATAGTACCGCGGGCCACGCGGAGTGGTGTTCGCACTCATATTGATCGTGATAGTACACACCTTGCCAGCGCTTAGGACTTGGGCTGAAAATGCGTGTCACCGGTCAGGGGACGCATGCCCGTTGGATATTTCATTTAAAGGCCGACGTATACTTCGCTCTTTCCCCTTTTACCCCCTCCTTCTTTCCCATGTCCTCTCTACTTTTTAACCTGCTCCAACACGGTTCCCCTCGCAGTATAGGAGAGGGGGACGCATCACCTTTGTAATACCGGTATTACGCGAGTACCCTTAACCGCCGTTAACTCACCTTTAAAGGGATACTGAACCAAAGAATTTATTGTCCATAATAAGTGGCGCGCGTTCTTTCCACGAGCCAGCAGCCGCCGGTGTGCGCGAGCACACGCAACGAAAATGACGTCAAAGACCTCCATTCGCGCTTAAGAGGACAGTGAAATGCATGGGCTTCGGGCCAAAGGAGAATAAATACAGGGTTTTCATCTCTACAAGTGAAAGCTACGTGCTTGTTAGACCAATTAATCGCTTACCTTTTACACCAGACACCACTGTGTAGATGAAAAAGTTGTCTTTATTCTCCTTTGGCCCGAAGCCCATACATTTCACTGTCATCTTAACCGCGAATGGAGGTCCTTGACGTCATTTTTGTTGCGCGTGCTCGCGCACACCGGTGGCTGCTGGCTTGAAGAAAGAACGTGCGCCACTTATTATGGACACTAAATTTCTTGGTTCAGTATCCCTTTAACTGCTGTTACGTGTCACCAGGGGGATTGGTGGCCGAGTGGTCTAGCGCACACCAGCTCGGAGCACGTGGAGCGACAGCTCGCGCTGCAGAACCCAGGGATCCTGGGTTCAATCCCCACCCCTGCCCGTTTCTATCTGGACGAGCATCGTACCGGCGTGCGGTCGTGTATCACTACTGCGTGATGCACGTTAAAGACCTCAGGCTAGCGGTTGTACTGCACTGACTAAATTGCTCATCTGCAGCTGGGAGACTCGTCGCCCGTTGAGGCAGACCAAGTTCTAGGCTGTATAAACATACACACAACCCAATTTTACGTGTTACCACAGTTACCACACTATAGCGAGTATTCACTGGCGGCCATAGCTGTGTGCGCAACTGCTGAGCGCGAGCTGACGGCGATCTTCCAGTTCTCTTGCAATATGTATTCCGCACCATCAGCAATGCCGGTCTTAGCAGCCTATTAATGGGAGCTCGTTCTGAGCATGCGCTGTAAACAATGCCTTCAAATATGGCGTCCAGTGAATAGCCCTATTAGCGGCGAGATGTTTCGGTGGCGCCCTCGTTTGGTTACCTTTCGTGACGTCATTACCTTGTGAACAACAAGTTCGATGGCGTTTGTAATGGGCATGGTGGAAGCCTGAAATCATAGCGCTCTCAAAGCAACACTGCCAACACCGTCAAAATTGAAGTTCTTACATTCCTCTTCTTTCCGTCGGTGAGACGTCTTTTGCTGACGTCATTATCAGCATTCGGCCAATTGTGGTGGACCGACTACAGCGACGCTTTCGATCGTTCACTTCGCCAATAAGTGAAGAGTGCGCATGCACTGCTTTGATGGGTGCTTGAGATGCTCAAGCGCATGTGCACCCGTAGCTTTGACTGCATAGCCGCAGAATGATGTCCGCACGTATTGTGTGGTAACTGTGTCTTAGCGTAACTGCAGTTAAAAGTGTGCCCGTGTGACGAAAGTATTAGTTAAGTCACCTTGAACTGCAGTCACGCTCAACCAGAGTTACCACACTATTAGCGCCGAGATCTTTCGGTGGCGCCCTCTTATGGCTCCCGTACGCGACGTCACGATCAGGATTTGCCTCGCCGTCACTTAACGAGTTGTAATCCTGTCTACTTACCATCAGTCGCGAACTGAAAATTGAAGGCCCGTTCACACACTTGCGTTTGACTCCGACCGGCTGAGGCAAGACCGATTTTTAAGCTAGTACCCCAACGTGTACCACTCCATTCAAAAATGCCCCCCCCCCCCCCCCCCCCCGGTGAGGGTATCACCCCCATTCCTTCCCCCACCTTTTCTTCTTGTAAGGCAGCCCTTACCGGCACAGGGCTCGATGACCAGCAGCGACTGGTTGAGCGAGCCCACCGAATCTGGGTGGCCAACCGAGCACTGGACTAAGGGCACCGACCAGGGACCGCAGGGTCCTTTCACTTTTCGAATATTAAAGCTTACGATGATAATGACCGATTTTGAAGCCTCTTAGGACGGCTTACGACCGGATGTGCAGCAATGCAGCCGGTCGCAACCACTGTGGGTTTGCATTAGTGTTGCGTACATTGCAGCGCGTGCGCGGAGCCCAAAATTGCGGTCTGGGATTGCGTGCTCCGGCGTGGAGCCCACAACTCCAAAGCAAACGCACAGCGCTTGCGTTAGCTTTTATACGCAATACTAAATCTTTATAATAAGGTACAATCCTATGCCGGCTGCAGCACTACATCCGGACATTGAAAAGTGTTTGCATTCGGAAAAGGGATTTCACGAGCCATGATCGCGAGCAGTTCCGCCGTGCCCGCTGAGCAGGAGAATCGCGGGACCCTCACTAAAGCGCTTCCCGTTTCCGCCGCGGGAGGGCGAGCAACGAGCTGAAGACGCGAATACAATCTCTGATCGCCACCAGGGGGCTGGATGGCGCATCGAGCAAACAGGTACGAGGCCACAGGAAGTAAGCTCGGCTTATCCCGGAAGTTAGCGCTTGATAGGCTTTACTACTCTTTCGAGTGCTCGTTCGAACAGCATTCAGGGCGCTGGATTTTTTCTTATCCTCTCAAGAGAGCCTGCTTGTTGCGCAGTAGAACAGCGCATGTAGACTCGAGAAGTCTCCCGCGGAAGTCATTCGATGTGAACATTTTGAGATTTTAGTTGATGAAGTGTGCGTATGTCCCACGTTCAAATGCATTATTCTCTGGATTTAATTCAAAACGGGATTATTAAAGCCCACTTAAAGACACAAGCAAGCATGAACAAAAACCTCGACTGAATGCACTAGGAAGCTGAGCAGGTGCCCGACTCCCGGGACAAGCATCGCACTTAGGTTGGCTTCGCTCGCGCCAGGCTCGGAGAGCAGCTATGCGCCATCCAGCCCCCTATAGACAATTGCAAGCGGGGCGACTGGCCGCCGCCATGTTTTCCCCTCGTGGGGGAAAGCCCGTGCAATTACAAGCTTGCCAAAGCTATGTTCACGCGCACGCTGCACGTGCTTGCACGCATGGAGGGCACCCGTAGGGGCACCATGTTTGCAGTTCTCTATAGACCTTTCCAAAAAAGAGCGTGTGGCGGGTGCCATTTTGAGTGATCGTGCGTATGGCGCGTGCTTTGCTCGCCTTCCGAAGCGACGAACAGGCACGTGCTGAACTGTGAAGATCGCACGCTGGACTGTGATTTTGTAAACATTGCGAAGGTCTATACTAGAGGTCAGTGTATACAATGGTCGATTCGATTGGCAGGTGCTGACGGACTACGACACGGAGTCGAAGCACCTCAAGTGTTACGCGGTGAAGGACTTTCACCAGGGAGATCCGGTAAGTGCCCCGCTCAGCGTTACAACCAGTGAAGAGTGGAGTCGTAGGTTTATACTTCGTTTCTATTTAAAGTCTGGTTCACACGGCACCGTTTTTTTTTTTTTTTTTGCGTTTCATTACGTTACGTTTAAGTCAGGGAAACATTCTCGAACGATAAGTCAGGGAAACATTCTCGAACGCCGATTGCCAGGCTATCTGCTTAAACTGGTATAGTAAGTTACAGGTCAAGAAGGTAGCGGCAATTGCCCCTCAAAGGGATTCATATACCCCTCCGCCACCTCCGCATCCCATAGCGTGCCATCGTTTCCGTGACGTCGTGGCCAACGCGGAAGAGGGTTTTGCCTTCTTGTAAATACTTGCTTTATATTTCGACTTTGACTTAGCGTTGTGGAAGCCACGAGAGCGAGATAGTTTTCCTCCTCCGTTGGAAGCAAATACGACTTTGGGGGGTTATGTTTCCCCTCCGATGGATACAAAGGTCGCTTTCTTATAAAGTGGGGGTCGGAGACAAGTTGGCATCACTCTGTAGCCAATATCTATTCATTGAAGCGGAACAAGGGGCGTTTCCAGTGAGCTATTCTTTCGACTGCGGATGGATTTAAAACGGGCTCATCACGCTTGTGACCTACTAACCCACCTTCTTGACTTGTAACCGACTATTAGCTCCGAGAAGTTCGCGTGGTGCCCCCTTACGGCGAACCGGGGTGACGTCACGGCGAGGACAGAATGTTTCCCCGAATAGCCCCGCTCGCCCAGTGGAGGCTGGGACGACGTTAACTGTCGGTGCGCTCGTTTCTATTCAATTTTGTTCGTGCGCGTTTATCGCAGGAAGTGTACATTTTCCTATGTAGCTTTATTGAGGTATGGCCTGTAGCTGCAGGCGAAACCTTAACCAACATTTCAGGCATGGTTGACAGGGCAGGCAACGCATGAATCGCAGCTGGTATAGACCGTTCCATTAGGGTCATAGCAGAGAGGGTAATAGAGAGAAAAATGCCCTCTCCCTCTCACCCCGCATGTCGTCTGCTCCTCCGAGTGGGCAGTATCTGGCATCCGGCTGGCGTGCAAACTCTGTTTAAAATCGCGTCATTTTGGAAATTTCAAGCGCAGATGCGCAGATTTTGGCATGCCAGTTGGCGTGTAATACTATGCTAGATAAAAAGACTAACAGGGTCCAATTGCGTTGTTACCTGCGTGCAAATAAAAAAAAATGGAAAACTGTGTCAGATTGGCCGGTCTCTCCGGCGAAAAGTAAATCCGGTTGCTGTACCTTTTTTTACTATACAAAGTTCGTACTGGTGTAGGCCTTTAGCGAGCATGAGTGGAAGTCTGAAATAATAAATAAAAACGTGCTCTCCTGCCGCAATACACGCAGTAGTTGAGGGTAGTACTGCCGGCTGACTCAACTGCTATTTAAGTAACGGAAAAAATATATGGTAGTTGATCATTTACCGAAATAGAACAACAGAGATCTATAGGCTGATTTTGGAGTAGCCATAACTATTCTAAGAACGCGAACCACTTCACAACGGCAGCCACGAGCGAGAGTTCGATCATCGATGTTCCGTACAGCCCGCCGATACAGCTCAAAGATGGAGAATGGCAACCTCCCGGTTTGTCGTCTGCTAGCGGAGTCGGGCGCGTGCCCTCTCTCTCGTTTTACCCCGCCGAACCCGCTGAATTTCCCGGATGTATGGAGAGGGCGCTGCTGTCGAACAAAATGGTGCCGCCCAGAGAGCGCTAAATGGAATGGTCTATAGGAAAATAAAGAAGTATGGCCACAATTGCAGGAGCATCACAATAGATTTACATCTCACACAATAAATTCTGCCGATGGTCTGATTGAATTCTCAGGTTATGTATACTATTTCGTGTTTTTTTTTTTTGTAATTCCTGTTTTTAAACAAGATCGCCAAAGCAGAAAAGCTGCATGCTGCTCGAGCAACATGTTAAATACAGTCTGGGCCATGGGGAGAGAGAGTCACAAGGGAGGCAGCCCAGGTACAGGAAAAAAGTAAAGAAGGAAGACAGGCATATATCACTCATTTATTTATTTATGTTTACATAGCTCGCATTCGACTGTTGCTAGATTCGGATAGTATTTCAATGGACTCCACTGGTGGTATCCGCGGACTTGTTTATATCATCTCTCAAGTAATGTACGACAAACGTAAGCGAAGGCGTCTAGCCCGTTATTAGTCCCTTAGGCTCTAAAATTGAGATTTTAGCTAAATGAAATTGTCCTGAAGCTAAAATACCAGAAGCTTTTCTCACGCAAACTGTCACTCTTCACAGATTCCGAATTTTCTGCTACTATAGTGCAGCATCTACCACTGAACAGCCGTTCGAATGCTTGGTGTTCCTCCTGGTTTCCTCTGTTATCAGAGAGTCTAGCTATAGGGAGTTTGGAGGCTGAGGAAGCTTTTGGGGAACTGCAGGAGTATCTCTTTTAATTGGAAATGACAATTCAAACTAATCGGTGTACTTTCCGAATACCCGGCTGGAATAAAGAAACAATGTCAGGAAAAAGTATAAACATTCCAAATTAGGGTACTATTGCTGTGCATATTTTGGGCAGTTCAATAGATCTCATACAGGCAACTGGGGGTAATTCGGACGTTTTTCCTGCTACCATACAAACTAATTTCCAGCAATTGTACATCTTCTAAAAAATAAAACATGCCTGCGTACGTGTATGAACTATATCATTAATTCACGAAGAAGCTACATTTATATAAAGCAGCCCTGTTCCACGAGCACTTGAAAGGCCTTCAGACCCAGGGCCTTTAAAACATCTGCGAACCAGCGCATGCAGAGTGGCACGCGCAGAGTCGGGGTCGCGAGCTAATTTGCCGACCGCCCAAAGGCCCTTGATATAAATGCCATTTCAAATGCCTGCAAAGCGGGATGTAATATTCTCCTAAATTATGAACATGCAAGGAGCAGAATTACAGCGTCTCAAACACTTATGCCGCCGCTCCACCGACCCTTCACAATATTGCCTTGTGTCGTGTGGACGGACGGGGAGGTTCATCGGCGGAATTGCCTCCACCGATAGCTTTCAGGATTTGTAACCCATTTATAAAGGTAAAAGTGACACGCAGGCTTATGAAATGTACGGAAGCACGTCCATATTGGCATAACCCAGCGTTTTGTACACCGGGTAAACGAGGTCTCGCTCCTCGAAGGGCTTGTGGCGCACAACACCAAACCAGGAAACCGGTGCAGGGAAGCGAGCCGGATGCGAGATCGCGGAGCGGAGTCCTTCCCCTGACGTCACGGTACACGTCACCCAATCAGGGCGTGGCCACCGCAGCGACGCTTGTGTTCGTTTTTTGGGCTAATAGCCTAGTATGAAGCACAGATGTCCCGGTGACTTGTGGCGTAGGCAGACATTTTTCTCGTAACGTAACTTAAGAAAACGGGGTGCTGTGAACCAGCCTCAGGTGTGGAGGCAGCCGACGCTACAAGCTGATGGGAGCGATCAGACAGCGTCAAAAAGCGCACCATCATGGTGTTCATGTTTTTGTGCTTGTACTATTATCACTCGGCAAATCATGTACAGGGGATGCCCAGTGACTTACGCTCTTGACGCTGTTGGGTTGGTCCCACCAGCTCGTAGCGTCTGCTGTGTCCGGACTTAACATGAAACAAACCGCAACTACTCAGTGTAAAAAAACAACAACAAAAAGAACCAACAACAAAGTCGTGCATTTAATTGGTGTGTCGAAAACCAATCACTGCGACCCAGGGAGGGACGATGAATCGGCGATGTTCGACGATGCGGCGCACGTTGAAAAGGGGATGCTTGTCTATTTTACCTCATAGCACGTGGTGGGCCGACCACAGCGATTTATGGATCGTATCCAGCGTTTGACGTGAGGCGCGAAACACGACTCGATAACTTGATTGGTGCGGGGAAATTGAAGCAATTGAAACGTCGCTCGCAGTGTCTCTGCGGGCATCACGTTTTCGAGCCAAGCTGGTTTCGGGGGTCCTTCTCATTGGCCGGACAGGCTCTGTAGATCTCAGTGTTTTGGCTTAAAGGGTAACTGCAAAGAAAAAAAAGTGTATTTTTAAAAAGCCTAATTGGGACAAGCATGTCACAAAACAATTTTTCCGCCAACAACAACATTTTTTACAGCAATATTTATTGCGCGAGACTGATTTTAGTTTGCGGCTATTTCGTCCGTTTTAAATCGCGCGCCACAAAGTTGCTATTATACGTCACGGAGTTGCTATTACACGTCACTCCGTGACGTATAGCAGCCATTCCGCGCGCGTCGAAAGAGCGGGAGTTTCAAATGTGGAGAAGTTGTGACCCCGACTAAATTACGTCCTGTGGCGTAAAGTTTGCTAGAAAAAAATTGTTTTTTCGCGGAAAATTTGTTTTGTGACATGCTTGTCCCAATTAGGCTGTTTAAAAAGACACTTTTTTTCTTTGCAGTTACCCTTTAACACCGTGTGCCTCAAATGGAATGCACGTTTGTGGACAATTTAAGCATGAAGACAAGGACGGGACCTTGTGCGCCGCGTGGCAAACGCCGAAGGCAGCCTGATTGTGTGTCCGTGACTGGGGTGCCTCCGACCTCCGACTGCGCAGGAAAGAAAAAAAAAAAAATTCATGGCTCGTGATTAAATGAAAACCAAGCACGCGCCAAGAGTCTGTTTCACACGAACAAAGAAGTCGAAGAGGTATCGTCGGACAAAATGACCGGATGTCACGTGACGTTGGACAAAATGGCCAGATGGCACATGCCAAAATTAGGTCGCTACAAAAGCGGTGAAACGTCAGAAGGGAACATGCGCCGCAGACGCTTTGTACCTCGATATACAGGTTCTAGCGCATTCGCATTCGATTGTACCCGTTTGTAAAAGAAACGAGTTGGAGTGTGTAAGTCGTCGGTGTGAAGTGTCGTCCGGGTTGCAGGTGACCATTTTCTACGGGAAACGAAGCAACGCGGAGTTCCTGGTTCACAACGGCTTCGTGTACGCCGACAACCGGCACGACGCCGTGGACATCAAGTTGGGTGAGGGGAATACCTACGCCCCGTCAACCGCTTCATCGGGCGATTTTTGCTTCTTCGAAAAGTTAGCTTCAGAAGCTGTCTTGTGTTCGAGAGATAATCGGAAACAAAGAACTGCATAAAAATGTGATCGTAATGACCCGACACGTAGTTCGATGTGGATTGTTGTAAGGTTGATATTTGGGCTAGTTAGCAGTCTAACATACTGAGGTATTAGCGCACAAAGGAGACAACTGAAGAGCAGGACAGAAAAGAGCCCCTTTATGTCCTGTTCTTCTCTCTACTTTGTGCGCTAATACTTCAATATGTTCGATGTGGATATTTTTACTTGCTTGATTTATTTTTTTTATTGGGGGATTATCGATCGCAGTATTTAATTAAAATACGCAAACGTAATATTGAGGTAACGCGCACGTTCCTATCTTAGAAACGTAAAGCAAACACGTTCCTTTCGGTCCATTGGAACTTGTAGCGGGCACTCGTTCCGAGGTTGAGAAGGAACGAAGAACGTGCTTTCGATCCCGTTTTGGAGGAACGTGGGCTACACTGAACTGCTATGGCAGCAGCAGCTCTGGTCTGGCTTGCATAGTGTCAAGGTCCCCCAGAAATCAGGGAGCGACACAGCGCGGGACTCTGTTGCACTTTACAAAACTCAGCAAGTGTATATTAAAAAAAAAAAAAAAAACTAAAAACACACGAGGACGTGGGATGTTTTTTCGTTTTTTTTTTTGAGCTGCAGGAGGAGTTTTTCTCGAGTGTCGCATTTTGGGTCATTTCTTTTGCAGGGATCAGCAAGAAAGACCCGTTGTTTGCGGCCAAAGCCAAGCTCTGTGAGGAGCACGACCTGTCTCTGTACGTTGGAGCATTTTGACTTCCCTCGTGTTCCGATTGCCGTTGGTTTTGGAAGCTGGCGCGCGTCTTTCGTTTTTTCTGCGTGTTGTTTGGTGGAGGTCGTTCTTTTTTTATTTGTGTATTTGTTTTTGGCGGATTCTGATCTTTTTTTTTATTTATTGAAAGGTGTACCGTTTTAAGTGGGGTGGCAAGTCTCCTTCCCTGAAGCGAATAAAAGTAACCGTAACAATTGGCAGCGACCTTTACCTCCAATGTCCTGAATTGCGTGAAATGGAGTTTTTAAAGGAGCGATCTTTTAAGTTTGTTTAGAAGTGAGACAACTGCTTTCCAGGGCATGGAGAAGACCCTATTGTGAGGTTCTTCCTTAATTCCCCCGCTAAATCTAGCGGGGAAGCTGGCTCTCCTCATAGGTCACGCGATGTCAATTTCTTCGCTAAATTAAGCCGGGTGAACTGAATTGATGTATAGTTCACATATTTTCTCTCTATGTTTAGTGGGGAAACTGAATTGCTGAATTGGTCTCGTGACGCCAGGTCACGTGACATCTATTTTCCCGCTACATTTAGTGGGACGTTCACGAACGGACAAACCGAAAAAAAAAGGGATTGGCGGATTCCGTCAACAAGGATTTCATGCTTTCATAAAGGAGGTAAATTCAAAGCACGTATGATACTAGCAGGGGAACGTGACGGCAGTAACAACATGTATATTTTGGTTGTCCCCTTTCAAAAACAGTTCCTCGCAAAAGAAAAAAAATATATTTTTATTGATACATTGTAAATTGTTCAAAGTTGACGCTCGTCCCACGTCGCAGAAGCGGCACGTTTTCCCTGTCTCTCGGACCTCGGCCCGTGTCTCAAGACTTGTCCACGTTCCTGAGGATCCTGGTGCTTAGGGATGGTACGTCGACAGAAAACTATGGACCTGTAGAAGTTGCGTTGAGCGCGGCGTAGTCACTCGACACATTTCTCCATGGAGTATACGCTGCACACTTCCTCCCACTGCCCGTGCTCGCGCACGATTGGGCAATTTTTACCATTGGTCGTACAACGATGAGCCTAAGGACCAATGACGAAAGTAGTTCCCTCTTGGACGACCAATGTTGGACGAAGAAGATCGACTTGACGTGATCGTACAATTTATCTTTTTTGAATATAGAGTTTTAGAATAGAAAGCCCCTACGCTTGCGCAGAACTTCTGCGCATAAGCGGTGCGGCGCCCCAACGTTGCTCGGGGTACCCAAAGCGTTGTGGCCTCCTCTTCTAAAAACCCCTAATATTAGTCGCACGTCGGGCCACTTTTGTAGAATGGTTATTTTCGCACGCTGCGTTGTAGATCTTATAAATGTCGGAAATTACAAATGACCAAAGCACGGAGATGGGAAAGCAGCTTTGAGAACGAAAACGCGTGCTGAAGATTGTCAATGTCTGCTACACTCACCTCCTCAGCATGTGCAACCGTTGTAAACGTAGGAGCGTCCGCCCACCCGTGGAGCTTTCTCAAGAGATCCATTTGGAGCTCGGATGACATGATTTCGCTTGGGGCGCATTTTACGATCGTGGAAAGATTGTATGACTGTACCAGCTCCGACATGAACTCGGACGATGTTGTTATGGTTAGTTTCATTTTCCCGTCCTACGTTGTACGGGTACACCTTTTCTTAATATTTGTTTCGGATGTTTCGGTAAGATCTTGAATGAATATTTCGCAGCGCGACATTCGAAGATAAATGAAACGCTAATCTGGTGGGCTCCGCACATAAATCTCAACACCCGTCGTCGCCTGGATAGGAGCGATCGTCTAACCGCGGCATGTCTGAGCGCGCTGTGCAAGGACGCGCTGCCTTCATCTTCCCGGGAGCCAACTTCTTTTTCCCCGCGTGTCGTAAGATAAGAGCCTTAGATGTCGTTTTCTTTTTTTTTTTTTTTTTGCTTTTCGTTTTTGGGCGGCAAAACAAGGGAAAATCCTCGAGATCCTTTCGTTAGATTTGCATATTATTTGAATGTGGCTAGGGATTAAACGGCGCATTCGGTATAACCCGCAGGGAAATTCCAAACACCGTCTCCTGCGGCTAGACACTCACCGTAACTTGGCAAACCGCGTAGGTTGCGGTGAGCCAATCAGCGCGCGGGAGGGAGACACGTGACTATAGTGGCGCGTAGTGCTGTCGAAGCTACGGGCGGGAGGAGAGAAAGGAAGGCCGCTTCTGTACGGATTTTGAATGACGGGCCTGGGTCTGGGTAAGAGTGGAGTTCCTCCTTCCCCTCTTCTTCTGCGTTACACTCTCGCTCTTTTAGCTTGGGTGAGAGGCGTCACGTGTTTCGCCTCCGTCGCTGCGATTGGCTGGAAGGGGCCGTAGCGTCCTCTCTTTTGCCAAGTGACGATGAAAAGAAGTATATAGAAACAGTCAAATACAGGCCAGCCACGACGACTTGCGCCATCTATGGGAGTTGTAGCGTCACGTTTATTGAGATTTATTTTGCCCGAGCTATTGTGTAGGAAAAGTGTGCGACGCACTTTATGGAACCGGTGTGGTGAAATTAACACATTGTAACTCTAGACATTTCAGGTTAAAGTTGGGAATAATGGTGTCGAGTGCTTTGATCCCGTGCCTCCTGCTAAAGCAAAGTTTATACATTTTTGTTTTGCCGCTCTTTACGCAAATTTATTTTGGTGGTGTAACCCAACGTACTACCCTGCTTGCTTGCATAAGCCGCAAACCGAAGGTAAGGAAAGCTATAGTTAAGGACAGCTTGAGAAACGTTGGGCGTGGCGAGTCCCGTGCATCTCATTATAGCTCCGCAGCCAATGAGATTGCGAAATTAGTCGATAAGAATGTCCAAGAACCAATCACCGAGCGGCCGGGTAGCATAAATTAGCATAATGAGCCACGCCCCCGAGTTTCTTTTGCTGTCAGACTGTAGAGATAATTGTGAAGTTTGGCTGTGCTCGAAAGCCTGTGAGCCTATGCATGTCTTACACGTGGCGTCATATGGTACCGCACCAGCCGCCATTGCTCCGTGCTCGTGTGCCCGTATACCTTCTGCAGCGTACATTTGGTACCATTGAATTTGTTCTTCTCGGCAGGCCTTGCCGAGACGAACAAATTCCATGGTGCCTACCTAGTGTATGCGTGTATGCTGCAGAAGGTACGGGCACAGGAGCATGGTACGGAGCAATGGCGGCTGATGTTAGCGACATGCGCAGCCTCGCTGCGGTCAGCGTCCCACCAGAGCCGTTTATATTGGGAGAGTTTGGCCAATGGGTGGAGCAAAGGGCGCCGCCAACGCCGAATATTTCCGTCGCGGTTAGAGCGTAAACTAAAAGTGCAACACAGCGTCGACTGTCAGCAGACCGCGACATCACAATATTGGAAACGACATTTAAAGCGTGGAATAGAAGCGTTCAATCTCGGCGTCTCGGTGACAAGGGCGTCAATAGCAAATGAGCAGCAATGATCGCAACTACGCAGCTTGCTCTGGTTTAAAGCGCACGTTTGTTTATTCTAACGTTAGATATGGACGAGATGAAAACCTCACATGCGCCAGGTTTTTAGTCACCTAGAGTAATACCTTTTTACTCTAGCGACGCTAAAACTGCTTAAATTTGTCGAGTCGCATTTTTAGAGCTCACAACCACCGCTAGGGGCTGTTTCGCGGCCTATGGTTGGCCACGAGACGCTCGCCTATTCAAACCAGGGAAGGGCCAAGCTCTCTCAATACACGGCTCAGCTTCCCACGATAGGCCAAACTACGGGCAAAAGATCATTGTCAGACTGTGAACTTCGACGGTGTTAGTTTCGGAACGCGATGGATTCTAGCTTCCACTGTGCTTTTTAAACACACCATCGAAGTTGTCCTGGCAACTGTTGGTAAGTGGCCAGGGTAGTAACTCTTGACGTCACGGCGAGGCAAATCCTGCTCGTGACGTCACGGCTGGGAGTCATTAGAGGGCGCCACCGAAACATCTCAGGCGCCCGAATGGTGCCCGCAGGAACAGGGACATGGCGACGGGCAGTCGCCTCGCGCCGCAATCCGTTCGAAACACCAATCGGTGACTCTTTTGTTTAGCAGTTGAACCGCTGAAGAGAATGGCCGTCGTTTATAGCCACGTGGATAGAGGGGTAGAAAGAATTGACGTATTTTTTATACTTGCACTGCATATCCGTTGTATCACGGACGCTTTCCATCATCGTACGCGTGGCCTCCAAAGAGGAAATAATCTAAAATAGGCAGATGAATGAACCGTACTTCATCAAATAAAAGAAAGTCTGCGACGCCACCTAAAGACAAAATCTTTGGCGGAGCCGGAATTTGAACTCCAGACCTCCCAATATCCGGATATTGGGAGACCCGGAGTTGAAATACCGGCTCCGCCAAAGATTTTGCCTTTCGGCGGCGTCGCAGACTTTCTTTCATTCGATCAAGTACGGTTTAGTCATCCGCATATTTTCGATTTAATTCTCTCGAATCATAATATCCATCGTCCATCTCCTTGGCTAAACTGCCGATTATACCTCTATCGACACGGCAAAACGTAGTATAATTTCCGTCTAATGGCATTATCTAATCGTCCAATCAGAGCGCGGCGCTGCCTTTGGAGCGGTTAACGCAACGCTTCAAGCTAGGGGAGCGTCTGGCGGCGTCCAGTAGGAATGTTTGTGCTCACTTGCATCGCACGCTCGGCTGTTGCGTTAGGTAATGATGGAGTGTTGTCTGAGCCCAGCATCGTTGTGCCGTCGCAGCTGTTCCTGACGACGCTTTGCCCACGGACCACGTCCTGACAGCGTCGGACGGGAACGCCCGGGACGCCGCGGCATTCCTCGCCACTCGGATAGAGCTGTTGCTCAGAGCGTTTCCCAAGACGGCCGAGGTATAGACGCTATCGCGCCTTTCGGCGGCTATACGGGCCGCCGCTTTCGCCAAATACTCGCAGAAAACAAGAATATACATGGCAAGATGGCTGGGCGACTGTGTTGCGTACGCGAAACGTTCTAGCATCAATTTTTCGCTAAATTTCGGGGAGAAACTGAATCGGTGTGTAGGTCACGTGACGTTAAGTTTCCCGCTAAATTTAGGAGAGAAATTATATTGCCGTAAAGGTCACGTGACATCGGGTCACGTGCCTTCAATTTCCCCGCTATATGTAGGGGGAAACGGAAGTCACAGGACGTTAGTTTTCCCGCTAAATTTAGCGGGGAGATCGACGTCACGTGACCTGATATGTCACGTGACCTATACACTAATTCAACTTCCCCGCTCAATTTAGCGGAGAAACTGAACTGGTGTGTACGTCTGTGACGTCCCATAGTGCAACACTGCACTCGTTACATTACGGGACATCACAGGCCACGGCTTCACAACTAATCAAAAAACGTTTCACGTAATAAAAAAAAAAAAGAAAGAAACATTTTAAGAACACGCCGTTGCCGCCAGGATTTGATCCCGGGTCCGTCGATAGTGACGCGATCGCGCTATCACAAGAGCCACGCCAGCTGCTCCAGCACGCCGCCCATACTTTGTTTCACCTTAGGTCCGAGCGTGGCCGACGTTATGATGAGCCGAAGGTCCAATCTAATGGCGAAAAAGTCGCACCGTCATGGCGTGCTCTCCGCAGTTGATAGGACCAGCGGTGCTTGCCGTCTTTCTGTGCGTGCTCCTCCGCCGGCTCGTCCTATCAAGAGCGAAGAACGCCATGACGTTGCGCTGTTTGATTGAACCTTCAGCTCACAACAACAGCCACGCTCGGACCTAAGCTGAAACCAAATATAGTAAATAAACCGCATATGACGTCGCATTCCCGAGTCTCACGCCGAGTCTGTTAGATGGCTTCTGTGTGTCTATGTGCGTGTCACTCTCCGAGCAGACAATTGGCGACGGCGCCTCGACAGGTCCTCGGTTCGTCCGTCTCCCAAGCGCATCCACACGAAGGAGACGACAAGCAGACGACAGCGAGGGCGGACCGAACCTGTTCGCGACCCCATGGTGCCGCGAAACTCCGGCATCACACGATCGCATCGTTGTCCAAGAGCGAAATCGACGTTTGCCACAGCGAAAAAGAATCCTGCACCGCTGTTGCGTGCAAAGAGGGACAGGACACCGTGAGAGGCTTAGCGCGATGCGCTATGCCAATCGCAGTGACACAAGCATGGTCCTGCTCGAGGAAGCTTTGGCGTAGAGGCGACGAAGTCCTGGGCCCACAGAGGGGCGTTTAAAACCTTCAAGCATTCCTTTTTTTTTTGGGGGGGGGGGGGATGGGGAGAGTTATGCATTCCGCGTTCGCGTACAACACTTCAGTACACCACGGCTACGAGAAAGGTTTTGCTGGGTGTCAGGTTGATTGCACGTGCAAAAAACATCGCGTCGTGTTAGACGAGTTTTGACGGAGGCTTTTGATACGAACCCTGAGGAGTACCCGGGAACCTGCATCGCGTGAGCTGGGAAGAGTTTCTGCACCTTCCTTCACGCGTGGGACCAAGAATTGTGCGACAAAATGAACCAGCGAACGCACAAGGCCCAATAATGCGCCATCTTCGTTTTAATCGTCGGAATACGAAAAACAAAGAAAACGTTGTACCGTTGCCAGACTAAACCCTTTTCAAGTCAATCACCCGCCGAAAAGCCGCGAGTGAAAAGGCGTTCGACTTTATCAGTCCGCGCGTCCGCGGACGAGGCGCGGATCGCAGGAATCGGTGACGTACCGGTCACGTGGTACACGGTCCGCAGATCGGTCCGTCGTGTACATTGGCCATAAGGTGTCGCACTTGTCACTGCAACTTTGTTACGGATTCACACAAGACTGAGACTTTTTTTCTTTTCTTCTACTTTTAGGAGTACGAACAGATCGTGAACGCCATGGATGCCACTGCACGGGCCAAGATGGCGGCCAGTCTGCGTCTCTCCGAGAGGAAGCTCTTGGCATCGATCCTGGAGGCGGTCCGGGCTTGTCCGCTGCTGAGAGCCGCGTCCTAGAACGACGGCGTCGCCCTTTCTATAATATAAAGACAACGAGGTGCACGGCGTTGCGTGTGGCTTCAGTTTGGTTCGCCGAGGATGAGAAGGTAGGGCGAGGGAAAGGAAGGCTGGTGAGGAAGGAACAGACGGAACGCTGAAGAGGAGAGGGGGAAACCTCCTCTCGCCAGCGTTTCGTCTGCTTCCTCCTCCCAGGCCGTCCTTTCCCTTGCCCTACCTTCTTGAGTTGCAACGGAGTATAGAAGACAAGCACTGCGCTCTCCCTTTCCCTCTTACGTCATCACTAGTGGCACGATGATTTACTATCGATAGTACTATCGATGGGCCCTTCGTTGACTATCGATACTATCGAAATTCAACTTTCAGGAAACTACCGAGTGTTGGGAAAAGGAAAGCACAATCAGAAAAGGAGATGACTATGGATATGTACGGGCAGTCAACGTGGGGCTCTGGGCAAACCGTAGAATGCAAAGGAAACTAAACGTGAAGTTGCATTCTCAAGCTACGAATGTAGAGATATAAAACAGATATAGCGTTTTGCTACTTTTCCTCAACGCATTATTTGTATATTCCTGGGGTTCAGATAACCGGCCTTTGCATTTTATTATGCCCGCCCGTTTCACGCTTATGTTTCACTTTTTGTTCGATTCTATTTTGGTCGGTTTTGATAGCGGTGCGCTGGTAAATGATTTACCTGTTAGTATAGAATGGAAATTCAAAATATAGGACCCGTCACATAAGGTATAAATAAATATTTTTGAGTCAATAAATGTAGACCGAATTTCGTTGTAAACATTTCAAATTAAACGTTACAAATACAAAACAAACCAAAAAAAGACGCCACTTTTAACTTTTCTATTTTGGGCAAAGTCACGTCCCTATGCTTTCGGGTTCGATTACCAACCCTAGCATATTCAAGAAAAGTTTCGAATCTTTGCGATGCGTAGTTTACTTTTCAAGGGTGACAAAGGGGTTTTCATTTCCCCGGTTTAACTCTAAAGTGAAAACTCCCAAAAAGCAATCTAAAAACTGGAAGAAAAAGAAACTTTGACAATTTATAAAAAAAAAATATATATTTCATTACTGACATATCTTTTATTCATTGTTCTCCGAATGTATAAAATCGATACATCTTTTGTAGTTTGTCGATCGATTTTAGGGAGGATTTCTGCCGTTTTCCGACAGTTTTTCAATAGGTGACAATCAAATGATCGATTGATTGATTATCATAGCTTCGCAGCCACTGAGGTTGCCGTATCAGCCGATAACAGCGCAGAAAAAAGAATCGCAAAGCAAGAAGCATGCTCACGTAATTAGATCAGTGACAATACAGTCACTGTATATGTTCGGCTGGAGGTGCATAAGCGGTTGGTAAAATCCATACTGCTAGCGTATAGAAAGCATAGTCTTGAACCTGAGACTGTGGTGTGGAAAAATTAAAACATTTCCTAGGCGAAGGAGAAGGCAGCAGTGAGAGACGTTCTCCTATTGTTGCCTTCGCCTGCGCACTCACTGTTTTGTATCATATAGAGTCGTAGAGTTGCTCTAGCCTAGAATAACTACGTGGCTGCGTAATTTATTTACTAAGCCTCTTCTGAGTGCCTTTGTGTGCGCGCGGATACGCATTGCGCTGGTCCGTTTTGTACGGAAGAATGGCATCAAAACACCCTGTACTTAACAAAAAATGAAAAAAGAGTTTACTTTTTTTGCGGGACTTGGAGACAGCGCGATCACGAAGGAAAAAAGTGAAGCACCCAAGCGAATGATGCAGCTCAAAATAGATAAAAAGGAAAAAAAAATGTTTTGCGCGCAGTTACAGTGAGCATGTCGTTTTCCTTAGCCATTGTACCTGCGCACAGAGACAGCGCTAAACTCGATGTCCAATGTGCTGAAGCGCATTGGGCATCAGGCGTAGCCGTAATTCTGTTGAACGCCATTCTTGAAAAAAAAAAAAAAAAGAAAAGGCACGCGGACGAACGGTTTTCTTTTGTCACGGCGACAGTAAAATGACGAGTTCGTATACCAAGCGACGTAGTGACGTCATTTCTCTGCGAATTTTGGGTACAGCCTCTTTGTGCAGTTGTCACGCGGCAATTGGTGACTGTATATCACCAAAGCGAGCCCGGTATAATGTGCTCGTTCCAGTTGAGCGGCAAACAGCAAGCACTGCTTGTAAACCTGTAAATGCAAGTTATAGACCAGTGTCCGCGCCAATTCCAGGGCGCCGCCATGTTTATCTACGCTCGCGCCACCACGCGGAAAGAACTGGCAGGCAGGAGAGGGGGGGGGGGGGGGCTGCGTTGGCGGCGTTGCTTTGCGGAGCTGGATGCGGCAGGCTGTACGAATGCACCGACACATCGTGAAAGATGCCTTCACCAGAAGCCTCCGCGGCCCGTTCTTCAACAGGGAAGATGTCGTGAACATTCGAGAACCCATCTCGATCAAGAAAACAAGGGAAAACCTTTCTTGTCTTAGATGTTCTCGGTGTCTGCTGACCCTTGACATCCGCGTTTCATTGATACCGAAACCGAAACGAAGGTACCATTCGTAGCTAGCGTACGTACACGACGTAAACGACCTGCCGACTGATCACGGAGAAGTGACCACCTCTGTTGTATCCATCACTCACGCCAAACGTACGCATAGAAACAAAATTGTTGCTACACTGGCACTCACTCTTGAGTTCTTGCTCGGAGTGAAGTTTTTTCTTCTGAGTGCGGCTGTACATTCTTGCCGAGAACCTGCATGTGACGGAAACTTGTGGAAGCCGTAGACGTCGCATCCGCACTCGCTTCTTAGGCAATTGTGTGACGGGCAGTGGGTGTCCAAAAGAACCCTGCGTTTCCTCTGGTTGTTCGTACAACCAACAACGGCACAGTGCCGTCCGGACGAATTGCTCTGATACATTACACGGCGCTAAACAAGACCGACGCCGGCAACGTGCCAGTACTGCTAGACAGTGCTAGTACTGGGAAAGGTCGCAGTCTATCGCCCCCCCCCCCCCGCACACACACACACACACACACGCTGCGAGCTTCTGGGTTCGAAACTATTGCCAGTTCTAACGGATGGTACTTACTTGAAGTGGGAGCTGGAATTGTACGAGGTACCAGGAGACACTTACTATCGGGCAACGAAGCAGGGTGCCTGTGGGGGCGGAGTTTAGGAACGCTAATATTGTGACAGGCGATCAGTTATAATAACAGACGAAATTTCGACTCGTTTGTTCAGAAGTTCGCGGTGATATTTTATTAGCCCTCGTTACAGCACACCAAAGATCCTAGGCAGTGAAATTCACATCACGCAGGCTCGTGCGTCGTAGTCAAATGAGCGCAGTCGACGACGAGGTGTAATGAGCTACTAAGCTTCACAAGGAAAATGCGTGTGAGAAAGTGTTTTGAGGCAGTCCAAAACACCGATTCAGCAGACGCACGTACGTACGTTTACTCCGGACTCCATGAACCCGACGGCGCAAGATCAAAGCGATCAAAGAGCACCGCCGCCATCGCCACCCGGTTTTCTCTGCACTTTACGCGACAACGGCACTACAACGGAGGGCACTCGCCTCGGCGCTAACAATCCGCGAAATAGATTAATTTGCCACTCTTGAAGCCATTCCAAATCATAAATAAAATACCTCGGCGTTGTAGAACATCTGACAACACAACGGTGCCGAGCGCCTGCTCGGCATCGTCGTTGCTCGTGAAGGCCTGCTTATTTGTAGTTGAGACGATGATTCCACAGCTTTCGTGCCACTTGTGGTACTTGCAATAACTTCGAAGGGCAGGAGAATCTTCTCACGAGGACGTTGAAGACACGCAACACCGGAGCCACCAAAGCAATCGTAGAAACCGTCGCCATGTTTGCTTTTTCTTCGTCACTCGCGGCGCGGTCAACTCGTCGCAAGATGTTTTCTGGCTCGGCTTGATGGAAACCAACAGCGGCAAAGTGGCGTATGGACAAACGGCTCTCACATTACGGGCACTATACCCACATACCGCGGTAAACAGGACCGATGCCGGCGAAACGGCAGTCGGCACACCAGCGAAGAAGCCTTCGGCGGGTAGCAGCGGCGCAGGCCAACGCAGCCCCCCCTCCCGTGAGCGCCTGGGTTCGAGATTATTGTTCACTTCCGGAAGAGCACTTCCGGACAAAGGTCTATAAAGTCTTGTTAGAAACGCGTAGGCCTTTCAAGCTGGCAACAAAAACGTACGTTAGTGAACGAATCGAACTGTGGACGATTGCCAAGGCCATCGCAAAACTGATTTTCTTTTTTCTCAGCGGTCGGAATCGGTGTTTGCCGTGCCAGTCTAGAACTTGTAGATTATTTTACGAATTAAATATAGTCCTGGACAAGTCTACGCCGGCACGAAGTCCTAGTGAGATGGCCTAATGGAAACTCCGTCCATCATGATGTCCAGCTCAATCTGCTTGTCGGCCCGACTTTGGTCTTCAACGTCAGCGTCCCTCCTTACACACACTTAAAAAAAAATAAAAAAATACGTTATTATTTTTTTTTTTTTTTTTTGACGGGAACGGTTTTGCGTTTTAGAATTTCACTATACTTCGTTTCAGCTTAGGTCCGAGCGCAGCCGATGTTATGAGCCGCAGGGCCAATCGAACAGCGAAAGAGGCACAACGTCATGGAGTTGATAGGACCAGCCGGTATTCGCCGTCTCTCTGTGCGTGCTCCTCGATCCGCCGGCTAGTCCTATCAAGCGCAAAGAGCACGTCATGACGCTGCGCTTTTCGCGCTCTTTGATTGGCCCTTCAGCTCATAACATCGACCGCGCTCGGACCTAAGGTGAAACGAAGTATTGGTAAAACCGATTATTAAAACACACCTTTGACAAAAAATCTCGGCCTTCTACCCTCAGCCGCCGGTTTTTATGCTACATTTTGGGCGATATCCTAATTTTTGTGTCACCTCTTTACGTGGGGTGACCGAGTTCCTCGAGGCCCCGTGCACGTGCCTGGCCCACGTATTCCCAGAGCCCGTGGCGTCAAGTGGCACCACGCGTAAAAGGCTTTCACGGCGTCCTAATCCTAACCGGAAACGCACTTTACCCAGCTAAACGGGTCGACGATCCCGCGCTGGGTTTGGGTCCATGGTCGTTCGCATAACGGAACTCCTTTCCACGCGTGGGCCCCTTTGTTTTTACGATGACTCGGATGGTAAGCGCTGCTCTACTTTCTAAGGTGTTCATCACTCCCCATATAGGGACGGAGCGAGTGAACGCCGGTTATTCCTTTCTGGCGTTGAAACGCGAGGGTCGTTACGGTGGATTCGTTAACTGCGGCTCGTATACGAGTTGCTATATATAGCAACTCGTATTCGAGCCGCAGTTAACGACGTCGTCGTGATGCTTAGCGCGTAACCCACTTATGTCGTGCCTTGGTGTGGCATCGATCGGCTGTCTGCGGACATTGGGAATTCTTTCGTGGAGAATCGGTAGGCTTCTGGACATTGTGAGTATATAGACCAACGCGCGGTCTACAAACAAGTGAGAGTTCGTGCACGCCAGGTGTGGATACTGCCAGAAACCAAGTTGAATCGTCGTGCCTACAGCAGCGCTACCGCAGCGTCGTGACGTCAGAACTGCGTGGTGGTGTATATAGTTCGGTATTTTGAGAACAAGCTGAGGTTTTACGGGGACTCTAGTCACTTGGGGCTTAAGAAACGCAGGGTGTTAGAAGTCCCATGCACTCTTGTATCACTCCGCAACCTATGGGACTGCCACATCGATCAATAAAAACGCCGAAAAAAAAAAAAAAAAAGAATCGCGAACCAAGAAGAAGCGTGTATGTAGGCCATATGCAAAATTCTTGCCAGCTATCGTCGTCATGCCATTCGGGGCCGCCATTATGGGGGCTTTTCATATCCTCTAGCTATGGACGAGGCGCATCTGCGTTTATGCGATTGAACCCTGTTTTCATGATATTACGACAATGCAGATTTGTGCACTCAACGGGTCGCTGTTTAGTTTTGGTTCAAAGAAGAAAACAAAGACGGCCGTGAAATTCTGGGAAAGGAATATATCGATTTCACTATGAGCTGTGCGCATGCGTGACGCAGGCAGACGGTGGTGCACGATACGGCTCATGACATCTCGTACGATACGGCTCATGACGACATGCGCAAATTTGCAGCGAGGTTGTTGCACGTGTTGACAGACTAAAGTTCCCTCTAGTGGCACTAGTTCCCTCGATGCATCATATGGATGCATATTGCGGTAGCAGTGGCGTGGTCAAACTGGTTGATGAGATCGGTCTGTTGCAACCATGGTGATTCGACTGGTGCCCCAAGCGTGCAAGCACGTGCAGCTTGCGCATGAACATACCTTTGGCAAGCTTGCAATAGACCTTTTGCGAAATTCCCAAGCGCCAGGGAGCATGCTCCGAGTGTAGTTACACGCGCTGCACGTGCTGGCGTCAGCAGTAGTAGCTTTTCTAAAGAAAATGTCTAAAACAAATGGCATTTGCACGCGCGCTTGTCAACGCTTTATTTTGGTGTTTTACTTCGAATCTTTTATACGGGGAAGGCGAGCGCGTGTGGCGCGTGTCCATACATTCCCATCATTCTCCTTGGTGCTTGGGTAATTTAGCAATAGGTCTATTGCACGGGCTTGTCCGCACCAACCAGGGGGGTAAAGGTGGGTGAAGAGGAGTGGCAAATCCCGAGCGCCGACATCCTGGGTCCCGAGTGAAAGATCGCGAAAGAGAGCGACAGAACACAAGAGAAAGAAACCAATGTTGCCAGCTGAAGGACGACAGTCGCAATGGTAATCGCGAAGACTGAAAACTCTCACTATATAAACAGTGATAGTTTAACGTCGTAAACTAAATTCTGAGCTATTCTGACGCTTATAAAAAGCAGTATACTCTTTACGCTGCATTAACTTCCCTTCTGTCGAAATCTCGGAAATCTGGTGGTTGCGCGGTTTCGTATTCCTGGGGCGCGGCCACCCGCCTCTATGCCACCCGCGAAGCCGGTGATCTGGTTTAGTTTAGTGTTGACGGGAGGCCGTACATCTGCGCGCTATGCAAAAAGAAAGCTTTGGAAGGAATGCGAGTATCTTTCCACCGGTAAGTTGGTGGATTGTTGAAGTTCATGAAACTGCTCTGATGATATAATTATATTCGTGAAATCGAAGGCAGTTGGTAACCATGTGTGGGACCCCGAGGGCCTGCCTGCATGCTCCACCGCTTGCAGCAGCCAGAATGCATGGGAAAATGGCGGACCTTTTCCTCTAGAGTTAGTATGTATGATCTCTATGGCACCAACAGAGACACGGCGGCGGCCAGTCGTCTTGCTTGTAATCGTCTATACTCCGTTCACCCTTAAAGGGCCTCTGACACGCCATAAAAAATCTTTTTTTTTCATGCTAGGCGTTGAATTGGGATATCAGGACATTACAAAACAATTGTTTCACTATAGAGTTGCGTAGGTTTTTTTTAATAAAAAATAGAAATACGAGGCCCAATTCAAAGTTCCCGTCGTGCACTGTGACGTAACAGTGTACCGCAAGGTGTCGGGGCGGTCAGAAGGGAGGCATCGACCTACGTCACTAAAAGTGGGCTCACCGGAAGTCACGTGAGTTTCACTCCTCGTGCTCTCCGCAACCGTGTCTAAGACTTTTTTTTATTTTTTTTTTATTCTGCTCTTCGTACGAGCGATTGTAGAAAACGAAGTTTCAGCTCCACTAGCTCTTTATCCCTGCACCGTTGGTTAGTTTGCGTGCTGTAAAATTTGAGGACGAAGAGTCAGTGGATCGAAGTGATGGAGGTTAATGATGAAAGCGTTGCGAGTACAAGCCAGTGTACAAGTGCATGCCGTCAGTCCGATGATACAGGTCTATACTGGGCGCAAAACAAACTATCAAGTTTTGAAAAAAAAAAAAAAATTAGAACGCTCGCAGAAATTAGGATTGCTAGCATACGACACGCCCAATCGCATTGCTGAAGGTTGAGACACCGAGGTCGTTGAATCATCGGATACTCTCCAGGCTGAAGATGCCTGCCGTCTAAAGAATACGAACTGGTGAGTGTACCAAGTACAAGTAAACGTCGAGCACAAAGTACGTATTTTGTCTAGAGCATGAGTAGAACTTGTTTACTGGGTGCTCATGCGGCCGATGTATGTCTCTCAGAAATGCATGCAGTGTGATCTCTTCTTCAGTTGCTGAAATACCGGGACAGTCCCTCACACAGCACCTTCTAGGCATTGTAGTTGATCACGTCAATTCACTGACTCCGCTTCTTCTACCTTTACAGCAACATTAAGCGATGAAAAGCAAATAAAAGAAACCTTGTCTGCTTGGATCGCTCGTGGAGGTGCGGAGAATAACAAAAATGTAAAAAAAATATTGCACGCGCTCGTGGTAAGCACGAGGAGGGATACAGCTCACGTGAGTTCCGGCGATGCCTCCCTTCTGACCGCCCCGACACCTTGCGGTACACTGTTACGTCAGAGTACACGGCGGGAACTTTGAATTGGGCCTCGTATTTCACTTTGTTTTAAAAAGCTATGCAACTCTATAGTGAAACAATTTTTTTGTAATGTCCTGATATGCCAATTCAACTCCTAGCATGAAAAAAAAAATTCTTTTTTGGGGTGTCAGAGTTGGTCAGAGGCCCTTTAGCCTTCAGCGCGAGCTTTCTGCCCTTGCTTATACAAGTGTGAACGTGCAGGCACGCGCATCCAAAGCACTGCGAAAGCCAGCAAGCCCGCGTTGAAGGCGGAGCTTCTAGTCTCAGCTTAGGGGTGAACGGAGCATAAGCCTACATCCAAGCGTCGCTGTGATCGGCCCACCACAATTGGTCGAATGCTGACTATGACGTCAGCAAAGGATATCAAATCGACGCAAATAAGAGCAATGTAAGAACTTTGATTTTGACGGTGTGGGCAGTGTTACTTTGAGAGCACTTTGATCTCAGGCTTTCACCATGCTCATTACAGACACCATTGAACTTGTTCTTCACAAGGTAATGACGTCACGAAAGGTAAACATACGAGGGCGCCACCGAAACATCTCGCCGCTCAGCAGACCGATCACACCAGCCAAGCGCGTGTCGCCACACTAGCGACACACGATTGGCGGCCGAAATATTTGAGCAGGACGTAACGAATGGTCGGAGGTTTCTCGTGTTTTCTCGCGTTTAGTTACATCTTCGGGAAAAACAAACGTGACATTTAGATTCACGGGATAAAGATACTCTAGAATTGATCGATCTCACTTAACTTTCGGCGCGTGCGTGACACCGCCAGAACCTTAGTTCCCAGGAGGCAGACGGCAGTGCAGGATACGGCTCGTGACGTCTCGTATTACGTGAAAAACTCCAGCGAGGTTGTCGCACGTGCAGAATGACTTAAGTTTCCTCGATACATTGCGGCAGCGGTGGCGTAGTCAAACTGGCTGGTGAGATCGGTCAAAGGCATTGAACTGGGCCGTCCAGGTCAGTGAACGGTCTTTATCGAAGAAGTTGTGTGAAGGATTTGTAACTTGCCGCACGTGATCGTGTTTGAGATCTACGGCTGCCACTCTGCCGGGACCATTGCCTCTCGGGCTAAACTTTCGTATGCGAATCCCCCCCCCCCCCCCCCCTCGCCCCCCGGCCTTCCAACATTGCGGAAATTCGATAGTTGATCGTAAGTACACTAGGCACTTTTTTTTTTTTGCACATGGTCTATTAGCGGCGAGATGTTTTGGTGGCGCCCTCCTATGTTTCGCTCTCGTGACGTCATTACCTTGCGAACAACAAGTTCGATGGTGTTTGTAATGAGCATCGTGGAAGCTTGAAATCATTGCGCTCTGAAACCAACGCTGCCAACACCGCCAAAATTGAAGTTCTTCCATCCCTCTTATTTCCTTCTAGGAGAGATCCTTTGCTGACGTCATAGTCAGCATTCGGCCAATCGTGGAATGCCGATCACAGTGACGCTTTTGATCGCGCACGTCGCCAATACATAGCTTGCAAGCGTCGCCAGTGCTGCAGGTACTGACCGTTATTTCTATACTTACTGCTTTCTCCGAACTGCAACTTCTGCGGTGTGAAACTAACACGGCGAACTGAACGATGGCGGCTCATAAAATACTGGCATGGCTTCGAAAGACGTCACATGCAAGCTGTGCGTACGGCGAGCAAGTGCTCTATAATATGCGTCTATGGCGCATCGGAACGCGAAGAGGGGCACGCCAATCAAAGGTAAACACAGAGAACGCGTATGTCTTGAACGCCCTACCTTCAGCACGAGCTTCATGCCTTCCGTCGCTCTTTGGCTTCGCACGCGCGCTGGAGGTGCACGAGACGTTGAAGCATCGTGGAAGGCAGGAAGCACGCGCTGGTGGCGGGACAAGTAAAACTTCCCGCCGTTCTCACCGTGCGGGCGACTGTATCAAAATCAATCTTAAATCAAAACTAACGAACAGCTCCCTCTTTGCAAGCAGATCGTATAACCTTCTTTGACCTGACTTGTCCGTAATTTTGTCTCAACAAATCAATGGGGAATAGTGATTGCAGCCCGCGGAGGAAATTCAATAACAACAACATCTCGACTGACCTGGCGAGTGAACGCGAAGCCAGGTCACACCGTAGGGTAATGGGACTCCACAATCAAGGAGAATGATTAGAAGGAAATGAACCGACGTCGCTAACGACACACATGCTGTCTTCGTCCGTCATTAGCGCGCCCACGGAAAGCGCGTAATTATCGAAGGCATAATTGTCGGAGAGCGACGCAGACCAGACGACGCGACGGCGCTAACGAAGGAGGGGATATATACTTTGGACTATACGATACCGGGGAACGCGTCTTCGAATGGTGTGTAATTATCCTATCCCGCCCATGCGTCCCCAAAGTGGTCCCGAAGTTGCAACAGGTTCCGAAACACGAGCGCGTACGTGGCACGCTGTCGGATGTCGCGATCCTGGCAATTGGTCGTACAAATTCTGGCGCGGAAAGGATGAGCAGGCGCGAGGGTCGATGCCGTCGCGGCGTACCATCTCGTGTTTGCTCGAGTTACCATCACTTGTCTGGCCGCACAACCTGCAGCACCTGTTGCCGCTTCCGCCTCTGCTCATCTGACGCGACCAGCATCGAGACAGGCGACAACATGACACTCTTACGACGTCATCAGGCGAAAATGGGGGGGGGGGGGGGTACTTTTGAGATAGCGGTAAACACGTCAGAGACGCGCTTCATGTAGAACGGTGTCGGGAAGTATTTCTGGCTGTATGAGGATTCGAACACAAACTTTGTCGCAAACATCTGGCCACCGAAGTCTGGGGCCCCACGTGAGCACTTAGTTCGTCGCTGAGCTCTTCCGTGACCGCCTTTCGTACACGCAATATAAAACGAAGAAAAACTGGGAATTGCGAGTTAGTGAAAAGCGTGTCGCGAGCTGTACATTATGTATACTTCTATTCTTTCACGTTATGTAATCAAGTACTCCTTTAGTTGCAATTAAAGCAAGAAGTAATGAAACACTTTTGTTTTGCCCTGGATAAATATGACTTAAACACAATTCTTGACGTCTACTTAATACACAAGACGGGTGCTATATAGAGTCTCCGACAGCTCAAAAAACGAGGGGCGTGGCTTAATTATCTTAACCTGCTTCTTGCTTCGTGATTGGTCCTTTGGCATGGTTACCTGATAACGCCGCAATCGCGTTGGTTGCGGGGCGATGGTAAGATGCTCGAAGCTCGCCACGCACAGCGTTTCCTATAGGCTGTCAATGACTTATACAATGATTATAGGATTTTGCTCCAAGCGCTAACTGATACAGGAAATACCACAAGAAAGACAAGAAGGGCAAAGCTCATTAACTCGAAGGGTAGCACAAGCCCATCAAGTGTTCATTCGCCGGCTCGTGCCGCTAATGTTTATTACGGCCACGTGCCTGGGTCGGCAGCCATCGGAGAACGCACACGGTACTCTGAAACTTATTAGGCCCTGGCGATTTCTGTGAACCGCACTAATTGACCGATCCCAGAGCCGGTTTCATTCCGTCACCGCTGCCGCCGTGCATCGTGTGGGAACTGTATAGACTATAGGGAGTATTCACTGGCGGCCATAGCTGTGTGCGCGAATGCTGAGCGCGTGCTGACGGCGAGCTTCCACAGTTCTTTTGCAACGTGCATTCCGCACCATCAAGAGTGTCGGTCTTAGCAGCCTATTGATGTGAGCTTGTTCTGAGCATGCGCTCTAAACATCGCCCACAAATATGGCGTCCAGTGAATACTCCCTATTAGCCCCGAGAGCGAACACAAGCGTCGCTGTGGTCGGCCTTCCACGATTGGCCGAACGCTGACTATGACGTAAGAAAGGGGATTATCATCGACGGAAATAAGAGGAATGAAAGAACTTTAATTTTGACGGTGTTGGCAGTGTTCCTTTAAGAGCGCAATGATTTCAAGCTTCCACCATGCTATTTACAAACACCATCGAACTTGTTGTTTGCAAGGTAATGACGTAACAAGGGGGAACCATAAGAGGGCGCCACCACAACTTCTCGCCGCTACACGCGGGACAACCTCGCCGAGGGTCTGTGCGAGCAGAGCACGAGGCGGCACGAGTTGTCTCGTGCACTGGCGCCTGACTCCTAAGTCGCTGGATCCTGGAAAAGTAGCGCCATTGCCTTCCCTGCCTGCTTAGCGGATACAAACAAACTTCCAACATACAGATGAGCAAGCCTCGCGCAAGGCGATTGGCTCATCTGTCCCAGTTGTGCCGGTCACCATTTTGGTCCTTTCAAATGTTCGAAGCTTCGAAAGGGTCGCTGTGAGCCAGTTACGTCTAGAGTTCCTGTATATTAGCGGCGAGAAGTTTTGGTGGCGCCCTCCTGTGGTTCCCCCTTGTGACGTCATTACCTTGCAAACAACAAGTTCGATGGTGTTTGTTATTAGCATGGTGGAAGCTTGAAATCATTGAGCTCTCAAAGGAACACTGCCAACACCGTCAAAATTAAAGTTCTTTCATTCCTCTTATTTCCGTCGATGATAAATCCCCTTTCCGACGTCATAGTCAGCGTTCGGCCAATTGTGGAAGGCCGACCACAGCGACGCTTTCGGTCGCGCACGGGGCTAATAGCTACCTACGGTAGCAGAGTTGCGCATTCAGCCTCGGCGGGCGGCCGTAGCGCCGGCTTTCCTGCACACCCTGGATGCTTTGCTCCTCATGTGACTAAATTTGGCGAATAGCGGCGCCGCGCGCGCCGCCGCGCATGGAAAGCAGGAGAGGAGGAGAAGGAGGGCGAAAGCAGGGGAACATACGCCGGGGCGCGAGCAACGTCGGCGGAGCGACTGTAAAGGTGGCTTTCTTGCACGGCGCCGGATGCTTTGCTTCTCACGTGATGGATCTCGGCGAATAGCGGCGTGGCGGCGCGGGGAAAACGAATGCGCAACTCTGCTCCCCCTTCGGGGGAGCATATAGAGGAACTCTAGTTACGTCCAGATCGCTATTAGCGGCGAGATGTTTTAATGGCGCCCTGGTGACGTCATTACCTAACGAGCAAGTTCGATGGTGTTTGTAATTAGCATGGTGGAAGTTTGAAATCATTACGCTCTGAAGCCAATACTGCCAACACCGTCAAAATTGAAGTTCTTACATTACTCATATTTCTGTCGATAAGAAAACCTTTGCTTACGTCATAGTGAGCATTCGGCCAATGGCAGAAGAGTGACCACAGCGACTCTTTCAATGGCGCACGTCGCCAATGCAGCATCATCGCGCTGAAAATGTTCCTCGCCAATATAGGGGTATTTGGCACTGTGCACGCAATCAACTTATCAACGAAGCTTATCTCCCCAGATCTCTTACAATGATATTGCTCTTGCGCATTTCAAGAGAGGAAAATTATTTTTCAATGTCTCCAAGCACCGACACTTCATGTGGTGGCGGTACGAAGATGTACGCTTGTTTGCCGTTGTGTGGATAGCAAAAGCTTGGTATGCAAGCGACGTCTTTATGAAGCTGCCCGTCACCAGCGAATTCAGATAAACTCACCAAGAATCGAGAGATCAAGGAGAAATCGCTCATTCCATGAACCAAAATGGCGACCATTCTTGGAGCTTAGCGCTACTTTCCCAGGGTCCGGTTACTTTACTGTGGACTGCAGTTACGTCCGCGTCACTGCGTGGAACGCTTAGTGAGATCGGTTTAATTGGCCACGAACTCGAACCCGAATATCGAGCGCCGGGCTCATATAGTTACATAGCGAGCACAGTCCGAGCGGTGACGTGGTGATCGTATTCAATCTGTGAATTGGATTCAGCTGTTGGGAACCTCTGTCATTGCGGGCCTATCGGGTCAGTGCAGATTGTTGGGCGAGTTGGTACTAGGTATTAAAAAAAAAAAAAAAACGAAAAAAACATGGTAGCGCTTGAGACAAGGACAAAGTTGTCCAGTCTCCTACTTGTCCTCGTCTCAAGCGCTACCATGGTTTTGAATACCAACTATAGTCCGTTGCAACTCAAGAAGGTAGGGCGAGGGAAAGGAAGGCCGGGGAGGAGGAAGCAGACGAAACGCTGGAGTGAAGAAGAGGGAAACCTCCTTCTCGCTTTAGTGTTCCGCATGCTTCCTTTTTCCCGGCCTTCCTTGCCTTCGCCCTACCCTCTTGAGTTGCAGCGGACTATAGCAGCGCGCCCAGAGATCTACACTGATTAGTTTCATTTCTATCTAGCACATCGGGCCCTTTTACGTGTCAGCGCTGTTTTTTTTTTGGATGCATCAGGGTTAATAGGGCAAAAAGCTTTCCGAAGGAAAGAGCGACAACAAAATTGGTGGGTACGCTCTTATCTTTTACATCATCGTACTGTCACACAAATTTTGAATCAGAATCTTTGAGTACCATGGTCGGTGTCAGCTTAAGAACCCGTTAGGTTCCAAAATCCCAAGTGTTCTGCGTTCACGCGATAGATGGCGCCACTGTGTGCTCCAGTCATAAGAGAACACAAGAGCTTTCAAGATACTCGGTCATAAGTGGTCGTAAGTGTGGGAACCAGTCTTCGAGCACATCTTCACCTGTCACCGACTAGTGGTATCGTGTCGCACTACGCAATATGCAGTCAGTACCCTCCAACCCCCAAAAAGGTTTCATCATCCCTTTAAGAAAGTATTTAATTAAGTTCGAAGTAAAATCTCGTAAATTCCCTTGAATTAGTTCAGGTATATAAGGAGTGATTTTACTTGTACTTTGCTTCATCAAATTTTTATAGCTTCTTTTTTCTTCTTTATTGAGCTATAACACCCGACTTCCGAATAATTTTCTCACAGCCCGCTTTGCGTAATTTGTATCACAAAAAACACACTCACAAAGAACAGGATGTTCGTTGAACATTGAAGCAATACAGTAACGTTCCGTAATTGTACCAGCCAGGCTAGCAAACGACGCATTTCACCGTTTCGTACATCAAAGACCCCCTAGACCGTTCCGTATTGTTACATGCGTACATTCACGAGGCAACCTGACCCATTCATTGTGATGAATGAGCTTGCCTCATCCGCTACACTCTGGAGATTGTTGGCTCGAAGGATCGATATGTGTCGGGGTTTGGACTCAATGAAACTCTTTTGTCGTGAGGATAACGGGGTTTCCTGGAAACACGGGGAGGGGGGGGGGGGGCAAAAAGAACTGCACCGAAAAGGTTTCTTTCGGTCAAGTTCAGTTCTATATACTCGATTGTTTCTGCCGTCATACACCACCGACCAGTTATTTTGTTACTTTTTATTTTCGTATGTTCGGTAGAACATGCACCCCAGATATCAAGTTACTCGCCTTGTGAAACGCACCGAGTCAGCTGAGCGAAAAGCCGCCGTCACACTGCTCGTGTACTTCACCACACAGGAGACGCGGAGTTCTCCGCAGAGGCGAGGACAATTCTCTGCGGACACGGCTCAAGCACATTTTGAAGCTAGAAAATGTTCATTTGGTCTAGTTGGGCTATGACAGAACCGTAATACAAGGAAGAAACACGTCTCAGGCGGTGTCTACAGACTGTCGTTTGTATGGTCTATGAAGGAGCGCAACTGCGGCTTAACCTTTGCCGAGCAAGTAGTCTATACTAAGTGATCGAGTCGGTCGTTGTCTTTTATTTCAAAATAGTCAGCTTTGTACTACGATATCATCGGACGGCAATCTTAAATTTCGCCTTTTATGCAGCATGTATTTTATGCATCTTCAAGTGCTGACGCTATCCCTTGATGACTGTGGCGTAAGTGGATAGGGAATATTCTAACGATGCAAAGATTACGAAACGAGATAAAGAAACATTTAATACTTGATCGTTCGCCTTTCTTTTTTTTTTTACTGCAAAAGTCGAAACATTTGTATTAATAAATAAAACTGAAGATTGTGCTGGTTGCGGTCTGTGTACGTTAAATGAAACAGAATAGACAAACCAGGCAACGGACGACACGTGCGTTGCGCTTTTGGGGACCTTTAGATGTCCGCAAAGCGCATCAAATGCAACAGACCCTGGATGTAAAGGAGGGGGGACGGAAGAGATACGCATTTAGAACTATTAAATTAAATTAACAATGTTGCGTGTATGTTGACGTGTTTTTTATTGCTTTGTTTAATTTTGTTTTTGTATGGCCTCGGCCTTGGAAGTAAGTAGATAAATAAATAAAAAAAATGGCCTCGTCTCACTTATTTTTTTTCTACTTATTCGGACCGCCAACAAGACACGGTTCAGTTCATTTTCTCGGGCGACGTATAGTCTCAACATACTGACGGTTCCCCGTTGGTTCCCGAATTTTGAGTGCCGATCAAGTATCGCTCGCGCACTGTTTACTTCTTTCTCGCCACCAGATGAAGTCTCCGAGGACTGCGTTTTAAACTTCACTCAAGTTTATCTGAGACACTCCGACGGGTCATATATCACGTGAGAACGCAGATAGAGCGACGCTGTGCGCAGGTGGGGTTACGAATGAAAAGTACGACTCACGAAGCTCTTGAGTGCTATTGAGCAAAATTTAGAAACCGGTTGTAAAGTTGTCACCGAGGATCTCTGATGATAGTCTCGAAATTGCCCTCTCGCTTGGCAATTTTCGTCGAAATGTTCAAACCTCTTTTGTCTTTAAAAAAAAAGAAAGAAAGTAACCTGTTAAGTGTAGGTGTTTGTGTTGTCTGCTTAGAGTCAGTTCTGCAGGTATGTGGAAGAGATTACTGACGCAATTGTAACTCGATGTTTTTTTTTTCTTGTTTCGTTTTTTCTTTACCGTCTCATTTCAAATTTTAAACCGATCATTTCGAAATGGGCTCACTTTCCAAACCGACCACGGGCCAGGTGGGCACATTTTTAAAAGGAACGGTAAAGTACCTAATATTTTCCTCGACACCGCTTCAGAAACCAGACGCCACGGTTTTTCTTTCGCTGCCTGCTGCCTTTAAACTTGGAGCTCGGTAATCTTGTCGAAGAGTCATTGCAGTCATTGCGAAAACATAGTGGGTTCTGTTTTGTGTTGAGCCGTACCTTTGATCGGCTTTGCGTTTTTATTAATCGTTTTTTTTTTTCCTACCCTGTTCGGTTCTCTGCGAGTGCCGTTCCCAGTAATGTCAGGGGTGTTGTTACGCTGATGAAACTGGCACGATTAGGTTCATTAATATGTGAATTTATTTCAAACGCCCTGAAGGTAATGAATTCAATTTGGGAGTGAGCTTACAAAAAAAATTATGAAGTACATTTTAATTAGTAAAATCAGTAAGGTTAGAGATCGAAACGGGAAGGCGGTTCCAGCCAATCAACTAGTGGGGTATGACTATGAAAGCTTACGAAAATTATTATTTTTGTTTTCTAAACTGTAATAACCGATCTCATGAGTGTGATCAATGCAAGAAGAGATGTAGGGTGATGAACTTATTAGTGCATGGCAAAGCACAATGTTTTGATGGAAGATTTTTTTGAAAAAAGAAAAGACTTAAACGTAGGTTTTTTCGGTGGTGCACTAGAAACGGTATGCCTCAAGAGTATTCTTTTATAGTAGTAACGCTTGTAGTGCAGTTATAGCTGCTTAGGATGAAGCGTCTACCCTTTCCCAGTAACTGGGAATTACTTTCCAGATAACCCCACGCACTGCAGCATGTGTACTTAAACTTAAAAAGCAGCGCTCAAATGACTAGACAGAGATTAGGAACACGGACACATATTAGGCGATTTCATTTCAATCGTGAAATGGTCAGGATTCAAACTCTTTTGAAAAGTATGCTGAACTGACCCTTGACTGGAAGGAAACTGCAAGCGGCTCTCTAGTTTTTGAGTCTTTGTCTCCGAAAGGACTGAAGATGGAGTTTCAGATTTGGGCGATTGCCATAGGTCGCGCATTTCGCTGTTACGCCCGACTCGGATACTTTTTATCTATTTACAATACTGCGAACCTTTCGGTCAACGCAGTAAAGAAAAATTTAATTTAACAAAACAAAAATAATACCACATTCACTCTCACTCAACCGGGTCCTCAGCCTTGTACAGCCAGCAGGGTGGTCACCCAGCACAAAATGTAACAGATTCTACGGGCATGCAAATATTAAGGAGGCAAACAATCGCGTAGTCTTGACTCAAACCACTCCATATTGGTGCATCCGACGACTTCATTAGGCAGAGCGTTTCATTCGACTATTCTTCTACAAAAAAAAAGTATTTAGAGGCGCCATTTTTCTAACAATAAGGCGCAATTACCCTAACATTGCATGTCCTTCGAGAACGGGAAGTGGAAAGGCGCAAGTAAGATTGCTGTTTTATCTTCGTCAAACAGTTTGGTAATAGAAAACATTTCTTTTAATCGCGATATTTGTCTTCGCGCTATCAGCGAGTCGGGCTCTGCCTCACGTCTTGTTGCAGAAACAGATCCCGTGCGCTTGTATCTAGAAAACATAAATCGAAAGGCCAAATTTTTTTTTTTTTTCGATTTGAGAAACTTGATATTTTCAGTATGAATCCCATATAGCACATGCATATTCTAATACTGGGTGCACATAACACTTGTAAGCAGTTAAACGAACGTCACCATTAGCATGCCGTAGACGCCTTCTTAGAAACAATAACTTCTGTAAGCTTTTGCACCAACCTAGTCCACATAATTATTCCAGCTTAACGTATTACAGAACAAAACACCCAAGTACTAAAACTCTCCTACCTTCGTTGATTGCGTGCTACCTATTCTTTACTGATAATCTAAGACATTTTTCTTGTTAGTAATGCTACAAAACACTGTCTTACGAAAATTGATGATCATACTCCATCTGTCACACAATAGGCGGAGTTTCTCCAGAGAAGCAATGAGCAAGTCTTGGTCGCCAATCGTCCGCACTTTCAAAAACAGCATGCAATCATCCTCAAATAGTTCTACCCGAACAGCGGGAGACATATCATTTGCTATATCATTCACATATAGTAAGAATAAAACTGGGCCGAGCACCGACCCTTGCGGCATTCCTGAATGAACTGCAAAAGGGACCGAACATGCATCATTACAACAAACGTACTGTGTACTGTTACTTAAGTAAGAACTGATCCTCGAGATTATATTATCATTCAGCTTAACGTGATTAAGTTTTTCAATCAATTTGTTATGTGGCACGCGATCAAACACCTTTGATAAATCCATAAACACGACATCAGTTTGACCCCGCTCTTTCACAACAGATGCAAACTCATGCGTTCAATTCATGCGTATACATTTCGCACCATAACAAAACATTTTAAATAACTTTTCTAACTGAAAAACATAATCTAGATGACCATTAATTTATGTTTTTAATTCTATTTCTGTTTCGTTTTTAGAATCAGCACCTAGGCCCTTTGACGATTATTTACCTGGTTTGGATGGTGGGAGCTTTTGTTACATTCAACGTTACGGTTATTTCATCTCATATCGTGCAAGAAAAAATTATACTTCCCCCTAAAAATTTGAAAACAAATATATGTTGGTGGAAAATGTGTGACTAGAACAAATCTGCAAGTTGGAACAACGGAACATTTTTTGTTCTTGAGTTTTGGGCTTCGAAATGGCAGAAGGTACGTCCTGTCATCTTTGCAGTTTTCGCGAGTGACAGTATTTAAAATCTCAAAACTTTTATATTCTTTTTTTTTTTTTCACAAGAATCATAACTTTTTTTTTAATGCTGTAAGACCTAGTATAGAAGGGTTAAATTTCTTTAGAAGTGTTTTTTATTTGTTTTATAATATAAAAATTCTTGAATATTGCTCATTTGACAATAAAAGACCAAGTTTTAATCGAGCTAGCTTTCGATTTACCATTATTAAAGGCGTAAGAAACATATCAAATGAAAGCTTGTATATAAGCCAATTTAATGATTATAATATTGTTACTTTACGTGTAGGTTATATAGAAGAAACAAGATTGTAAACTTAAGAAGAGGGCAACAAAATACAAAATTCAACGTCAATAAAAATACATATTTTTAATTTTTTTAAATTTTTTATAGGAAAAGCTTTCTACGTGTTCTTACATAAGCAATAAAACTTCTTAGACATTCATGGTTTCGTCATATTACCCAGTGAGTTTGAAAAAAAGACATATTTGTACCTCCATTCGAATATGAAAAGAAATGGGCTCTTGTCAAATCTTTAACGTAATTATTACATATATATGCTTGTAACGAGACTATAGTATTTATGATATACATCATGTACCTTCAGTAAGAATTAGGCATGAGTGGTTTGTTATAATTGAAAAAAAAAAGTTCATGCACTATGTCCAGTTCACTTATAAAATCACAAGAATTACAAATTTTCTTTAAATGAACTTTTTGAAACGCCTTTTTGTTAACAAACATAAAAATACAATTTCACAAATTTCTATGTCAGGCAATGAAGGGGCGAGATAAATTATTAAAAAAAACAACAAAAAAACTAGCGGGCCGAGTGCGAAATTGTTCTTCTTTCATGCGGAAGCATTTTCACGAACGCTGGCGAGGCTTGTTTAAAACTTCTTGACTAGCTCTCAGTAACGTTTACGGTGATAAAAGAAAAAGTGATTTCAAGTGAGGTGAACATTACTCTTGAGGACTCGTTTTTTTTTATTTTTTATCCCAACCCTGAAAGACCCGTCGTTTTGTTTTTAGCCTTCATGCACAAGTGGCAGGATTGCCTGTTTTTCTCAAGACTTAAGAAAATCGATTGCATTTTACTGTGTCACGGTAATGGACGAGGAGGCATGCTGCTTCACTTTTGAGGAGTACAATTCCAGGCACTTTCGGGGCCACTACACGAGAAAAAGCATCAGCACTTCCAATGCTTTCCAGTTCTGACGACCCTAGGTTGTACAAAAAGGCTTGGTGCTCGAGGACTCTCCCCACGCCATTACACGCACTTTTGCCGTGTCCCGTAGCTTGAAAAATCAATTTGGTCACCTCTTGTTTCTTCGCCATCTCGTGCAGTTGAAACCTATTTTTCAAATGACTAGGGCTCCCCGTCAGAGATGCGGACAAGCTTTGTAAATATCGAAATGTTTTCTTCCAGCCGTCCTTCAACTGTGAGCACAGCGAACACTGCGTATGCTGTATTGTGCACGATGTCGTCGCTGTCAACTCCGAAGCTGTAGATTTTGCGCTCCGTTCTAGCGACGCAGGTGAAAAGAGACACGATTCGGTTCTTCCATTGAAAGCATTGCACCGCTGGTGGAAGAACGACGCTCCAGTTTTCCGCAAAATAAAAATGTAATATGATGGTACGAGCCTCGAGATGCGACTTTTCTGAGCTTATAGCAAGCCGCTGAGCATGTCAGATGAATTAAGGGGGGGGGGGGGAAGCACTTTGTTACGCACTTTTTGAGCTCATTGCAAAATGCGTTACCTCATTTGTTTCCTTAGCATTTCGCTAGATTCCTACAAAGCTACTTCGATTTATTCGTCTTTCTACTATGACAACGATCGAAGGGTTAAACGATCTCTTTTGGACACACCTTACATGTCAGCAAAACGCACTCCTTAGTTGGGTTAGCACACAGGCAAAGTCTCCTATTGTCTTCAAGACTGAAGTTTTGGTCGCCTACGTTTAATATTGCTGCAAGTCAAAGAGTAGTTGCTCCCTTTCTCGGGTTTGGTTCACTGTGTCTAACAAACTGAGATGAGATGAGATACCACATATGTGGACAGCATACAACCTGCCAGCGAAGCAAAACGGAAGGGAAAAGCTGCCGCTCTCGAAGGCGGCGGCACATGAGCTTTAGCTTTGGTAGCGCCTCCTGGTAATCACAGGTTGTCTATAGCTTCTTTCTTTCTATCACGTGCACGGATCGTCATATGGTTGCCGTTTCTAATGTTCATAGTGACCATGTCTGTACTAAATAACCAATCACTACAGCTATCTAAGAAGGGGATGCGATATTAAAAAGGGTGGTGACATGCAGTGTTGTACGGAACGGCGCTTCTGGAACGTGTTCTTTTTAGGTGGAATGAAGGAACGCTGGAGTTTCTTTTTTTCATCCAGTGTTTTTTTTTCAATTTGATTTCTATGAAGAAAATTCTTAAAGGATAAAAACAATATCTTTACGAAGAGCAGGATCTTGTTAACTTTTTGGTTACTTATCTTGGGATTTATTTTGTGTGGTCCTCGCTTGGTAAAGGCCTGTTCACACATGCAGCGGAGCGCTACAACCATAGCGCTAACCTCGCGCTAAGCGCGTGCTGACCGGAGCGTTCACCTGCTTTGTATTGCACCGCCAAAACTGTTGCTCGTGGCAGGCTATAAGTAGCTGACGGCACGTGAGGAGCGCTACATCAGCGCTTCGCTTCATGTGAGAACCGGCCTTAACAGTCACGTGCAGGAGAGCTAGTGGACATTGATTCTTTTTTGAGTGCCCGAGACTGCGGTACAAAAAGCAAAACGTTAGGTCGAAGGAAAAGACCCAGAAAGAGGGACGTTTCAAACTCAGCTGCTTTCTTTCCTCACACGAATATTCATACACCCAGAAATCTAAGGCCGACTACAGCGATCACTAAATTTCCACAAAGAGACCTACAGTTACAACAAAATAACAGGTTACGAGACATCGAGCGCACCCTTGTATTCCGAACATTGGCCACTTAAAAGATACACAAAATTACACCTTTACCCTTCTCCCCTTTTCCCCCACCTTCAAACTGAACAACGAATCCAACCCTCACGAAGAAGGACTTGTAGTTGTGAAGACTGACATTCCAAAAGCCCTACCCTCTCCTACACTTGCTCGTCTTGCGGACAGCAACATCTACTAGAATCGACTGTTGTTACGTTCGAACAAGGGACTTCGTTAGATCGAAGCCTGTGAGGTTGTTGTGTGAAACGCTCCTGCAATTTGGGGTAACAGTACATTTGACTCGTCTGAATCGTTCACCACAAACGTGAATATGGTTAAAAGCTGAGATTTCTAAGCTTGAATATATCAACAAATGAAACCCTGCTTCCCCTTCTTTTCTGTTCCTGGTGTCCTTCCATCCCGGCATTCAAATTCGTATGTTCCCATTTAATGGGATAGATTAAAAAAAAGAAAACTTCGCTTGATTTAACTAAATATGGTAATCAGCAAAAATACAGATTTAACGTATATGTAACGATACGTTCCATTTTTTTAAACTGTAACGGGAACGAGTTCCTTTTCCACAGGTGTAACTTGAAACGGGAACACGTTCAAAAAATCAGAAGGAACGACGGACGAGCTTTCGTTCCTTTTTTTGAGGAACGTGTACAACACTAGTGACATGTCTTTGTCTCGCTCGGCCCGTGGATTTCCCTTCGATAGAAAGTTCCCACTTTCTGTCGAAGAAAGATAGCCAACGCAGCTTACAAGAAACTTAAAGGTATACTTATATCTCAACAAGAAAACAAATATCGAAAAGGCGAAATTAAGGAAGACGCGCACATTGCAGAAATGCGAATGCAAGCGCCGAAGCGGCGGGATGCTATCAAAACTGATAGTTTCACCTCATATCATTGTACGAGATTTGGAACGTATGTTTGGTTTCGCAAACATAGAAGTGCCAATAGTAAAAGACAGAGATTGGGAGGTTTTAAGAAGCCTAGCTTAGCTTATCGTGTAAAGAAAGGGAAGTTGTTTGAAGAAAGAAAAAAAATCATGCACGCTTATTGACGTGCCCGGCGGGCCGTTGCTTCGAAATGTTTTTCCCCACAAGTGCTCTATTAGCTCGCGGAAAACTTTTAAAACGTCCTATATATATTTGTTAATCTCATATGACAGTTTCGAATTCTGTAGTTTACTAAGTAAGCAAACTGAACGTGCGGAAGAGCGCTTTACCATATTATATTATAAATACTACCGATGTGTAAGGGTTTCAGAGCTGTGTGTACTCGAGAATCAATAAAAACTATGATCATGTTACAAAAATAAGGAATTTTTGAGTGAAAACGAAATGACAGAGATAGGCGTCGTAGAATTGAGGTACAAATATGTCTCCTTTTCAAACGGGCTGCTTAATATGACAAAACTATAGATGTCAAAGAAATTTTATTGCATTTATAAGAGCAGCCAGTGCGCTTTTTATATAAAAATACACAAAGCACGTTTTTTCTTAAAATGGCGTTAAATTTTGTACTTTTAGCTTTTCTTCTCATGTTTACAGTCTGTTTCTTTTATATAACCTATACCTAAAATAACAATATTTTAATTTTAGAGCACAGCTCTTAGGCGCCCGTCTCCGGCTTGAGCGGCGTCGGCGTCGCCGTCGGCGTAACCGCGTTGCATGCAACCGCATTGCAAGCAACTCAGGTTCCATGCAACCCGCGTTGCATGCAACCCGTCGGCGTCGGCGTAACCGCGCGTTGCATGCAACCAAGGTTGCATTCAGCCCATGTTGCATGCAACCTGCCGGAGTTGCCGGCTTGCATGCAACCCGGCGACGCCCCCGAGGTCACGTGACCCCCCCCCCCCCCCCCGAGGTCACGTGACCCCTCTCCCCCAGGTCACATGACCCCCCCTCAGTACCCTTCCCTCCTCCTCCTCAAGAGCTGCGCTCTAATTCGGCGTTACAGGGAGTTTTAAACGGCTTTCATTTTTTTAAATAGGCATATATACAAGCTTTCATTTGATATGTTTCTTTTGCTTGAAATAATTGTACATCGAAAGCTAGCTCGATTCAAACTTGGCCCATTATTGTCAATGGTTCAAGATTCAAGAATTTTTATTTTACACCATAAAATAATAAATAAAACACTTGTAATGAACTTTAACCCTTTTCTATAAAGCATTAAAGGGGCCCTGCAATGACTTTTTTACTGGTTTTTAATTTGCACCGAACCTGAGCGCACTGAACGTAGTAACTTAATTAAACTTTTCTTTTCTCAAATTTCGCTTTATTTTAAAAGTTATAGGCAAATTAGAATTACAAAAACAAGCAAAAAATAACCTCCTCCATGACGTCGTAGGTCCTGGCTTGAGTGGCCGTGAACTAGAGGAGGGGTAGTGGGCTCATCGAGCGTTCACGGCTGCCGCACTCCGTGTCGACGGCTCGAGAGGGCGCCACTAAAGCATGTTTTGGATAGGCTCTATGAAGCAGGCGGCCAGGGCGGCTCGCATTGCATTTGCTGCGCGATTAAAGACTAATTCGGCATAACACTTCATTGACCATAAGCGACAGCAAACACGGGGTAAAGATTAGTTCAGAACGGGAGCCACTTCGCGCTGCCATACCGCCAAATGGCCAAATCACCGACCAAGCCCGCGCCGAAGGCCTTCGGAACGCTCGGAACCAGTCGGATCCTCCAGCCGGTGCACGATCGCAGCGCCGCCGCGTACATCCGGGAGTTTTCTACGCTCGCCGTCCGTCGGGGCCTCATCCAACTAGCCCTTTCTAGTATGCGCCATTTTTTCCGCCGCTTGGTGGCGGGTACGTCGACGGGTCATTTCTTGTTTCCGTACTTTATAAAGTGCATTTGTTTCTTTTCTGATCTAAAATACTGAACAAAAACTAGTTTCATACATAATTGAAACGGTTCGCGACACTTATATTTTGTATCTCGACTAAAAAAAAAGCTTTTAGCGTCTCTGACCAGCAGTAAGCCCAGGACCAAAGACGTCACATTTCGCGCGCTTTCGGCAACGCGGGTCGCCCTCGTAGGCGGAGGAGGTTTCCGCGTCGTCCGGTTAAAATATGACGCACTGATATTTAGTTACTCTCTCCGTGCCCGCTGGCTTTCCCGAACCCCAAGAGACGTGGAAACCGCAAAAAAGGCAGACGCTTAAATATGATTGCAGGGCCCCTTTAAAGCAGTAGCAAGTTATTTTTGCTGTGAAAAAGATAATCTAAACCTTGCAAGACTCCAAAATGGGTCACTAGTGAAAACTGCAAAAATCGCAAAACATACCTTCTTAAAAAAAACAAAAAAAACACCGTAGTTTTAATTTGCACTGTTTTGTTCTAGTCACACATTTTCCACCAACACACATTTTTGCCAGAATATTTTGAGGACCCATCATTTTTTTCTTGCACGATCTGAGATGAAATCTAGTATATATAGTAAATAACATATGTTCGACAAGTACAATATTATTCTAAAGTTGAACTTATTATTGCGAAAATCAGCTTCTAATCGAAGAGGAATCCCTAAAAGTATAAAAATTTAAAGCATTTTTGTAGAAAAGATTTTTTTGTCTTGTGAAGGAACCGTGGTACGGTCTAGAGGCCCCTTCACACACTTGCGTTTGACTGTGACCGATTGAGGCAAGATAGGTTTTTAAAGTGCGCAGGCGGTCCTAAGCCGTCACAAGGGGCTTAAAACCCGGTCCTGTCTCAGTCAATGGTAGTCGGTCGCCAGCGTGTGAACGGGCCTTAAGCTATGAAAGAAAAATCAGATGTTATATATGGTATTGACTTATAAAGCCGTACAATTGAGAAGACAATATATCTAAATAGGGGTGTGCGAATAGTGGTTTGAATCGAATAGCGCAGCGTCATTCATAGCTTCTGCACAGTTGAAAGAACCGGCCGTCTTGGCTTTGCCATGCATTGTCAAAGCTACGAATGACGCAGCGCTATTCGATTCGAACCACTTTTTGCACAACCCTAATCTAAAGCTCTGTTCCAAGCTTCAAAGCTAGACACGCATCTAATTATCTTTATTTATATTTGATGTATTTAGAAGCCAACAAGCGAAAGAAAAAGCTAGCGTCGAGATTCTAACTGCAGTTCCGACGTGATCTCCAGCCTGGGCGTCTTTGAGAGACTTGGCTCAGTTTGGGTTTATTCTGTTCCCTGGGTTTCTATCGCAGGCGGCGTGGGACGGAAAACTACCCGAAAAGAGCAGCCGTATTCCAAGTGGTCGCTTCCATGGAATAATACCCGGGATCGTTTGATCGTCGGGGAGGGTAGAGAACGCGAGAGAGGGGGATTAAGTGAGTTAATCGGGATTAGTGGTGATGCCTTTTCTGTGTTCGCTCCTCCGTCCTCCCTTTCTTTGATTGCTGCACTCTAACCCCCGGTCTTCCCGGAAAAGAAATCGTCGTGATATGTGTTCTTACGCCGTGTTCACACTGGCGTGACAAACAATGACCTCGTTTTTGTTAGGCTGACGAAAAAAAAAAAAAGATACCTGGCTTTTTTCTTTAATTCCCCACTGCCGCACGTTCACAGGGTAGAATACAAAAAAAAAATGACCTGTTTTTTTTTTTGGGTGCTTCGTTGCAGATTTTATTGAAATAGAGCAACATTGCGTGTTATCCATAAAGGCTACTTTTCTCGGATTCAATTGCGACGAACCCTTTTGCGAGTAACTATACTTCGTTTCAGCTTAAGTCTTGACCAGGGTGTAAGATAGACAGGTGGGGAAACGAGAGCCAAATGAGCGACCGGATTGTGTCCCTTTCGGGTTTCTCTTTTTTTGTGGCGCCATCTATGTGGAGCACCGCGAACTCTCACTCCAGGTGGGCGACCGGTGGCGACCGGCTAAACCGACGGAGATTTTTTTTCTTCTCGCCGCAGCGCCATCTGTGGCAAATCGGGGGTACCCGCAAGCAGACTAGTACACAATCCGGTCACGGCATTGCTGTAGGCCTCTATGGGCCGTTTCCCCACCTGTCTATCTTACACCCTGGTCTTGACGCAGCCGCATCCACGAACGAATGGACCCCTTTAGAAATACTGCCCTCTGTTGGCAGCCCTGAAATCCTTGCACAATGGCGGACTAAAACCGCACCGTCATGGCGCACTTGCATACTTTATGCGTTTGGTTGGACTAGACAAAAACGTATCCACAGAAAAAGGGGATGAGCGCAGTGACGTTGCACCTTCGATGCTGTTTGATTGGCCCGTTGGCTGCTATCCTTGGCCGTGCTCCGACGTTCGCCTTATGGAATGACTTGCATGTTTCACGATGTCAGTGTTTCCGCCATTGTGCAGGGGTTCCAACCTTCTAATAATCGGCATGCGGGTTTCGAAAGGGGTGTCAAAGCGCAAGTCACTGGGCATTTTGTGTTTAGGGTTGGTTCGGCGATGATAGATCACGTATACAGAAATACGACGGACACCATGATGGCGCGCTTTTGATGCTGTCTGATTGGTAGCATCAGCTTGTAGCATTTTCTGTGTCTGAACTGAAGGTGAAACCAAGCATCAGCATCAACAGTCCGTACAGTCGCGGGACGACGATGTACGAATGGAGTAACAAAAGCTGTGTACTTCTTGTACATTATTCTTGTAATGGGGCTTTCCAGAAGCCTTTGTATTATTCGATGCGCGAAAATATTTTACAGCCGCCGATCTCGCCAATGATGACTTCGATTCGTGGCATAGGAAACGGAAATAGATTGGTTTGTTGGTGGATCATCCTGTAATCCGTGCACAGACATCTTTTGGAGCCAACTGGTGACGCGAAACTTGAAGTAGATGGACGTATTATTTTCGCGTCTAGCATCTTGACATGTTGTAGGGTTTCCTCTTGACTACAGTTGTGACCCTTAGTTTAAAGTGTACCTCGATTGCTGTAGTCCCTTCTGTGTGACCTCCTCCGCTGATTTGGATTTTCGGAGAGCCCTTTCTGGAGTCGGCTGTGCTTCTTTGAAGACCTGCGCTTTGTCTACGCTGACCTCTCCAGACGTAGATGTTCCAACGCAGCTGCTCAATGACTGGTCGAGACAACAGGAGTTGATAGGCAACATTTTGTATCACCAGTGCCTTGACTTTGGCGTGGTTTTCTTGATAGGAGATGATAATTTCTGCCCATTTGCTGTACACTTGTTTTTCACCGTCCTTGACGTGGTCTTTGTTAATTACAGCGACAGTTGCTCCAGTGTCGACTAAATCTCAAGCTTGTTTCCTTTTACGTCGACTGAGGTATAAAGAAGGTTAGCGTTGTTTAAGAAAACAGTCTCTCTTGGCGTCATTGGACATAAATCGAAACCCTCTTTTAATAGTTTTTTTTGCATCGCAATTTTTCCCCTGACCTCTTAGACCTCGTCCTCTTGGGACATGTTGACGGTGTTAGAGGTGGTCTCTTTTCGTCTCGAATCACTGAGGGGAGTTCGTCGTCCAAATGGTCTAGTTGACCAGGTGCCAGAGCTTCCGGCGCTTTTGTGTGATGACACCCTGAGCTTTGCTGAAACCGAGCAGTTAAAGAACTTCCCAACACTTTTGTGTCTTGGCGAATCCAGACAAGTTGTTGCATACATTTTAGCAGTTCCTCAACTGTCGTGGGAGCTTTCACCTGGATTTGCTTTTGTAGGTCCTTCGTCAGCCCATGGAACCAGTAAAGAGTCTGGTAGCTTTGAAACTGCGAGCTGCTAAAGGAACCAGTGAAGTGTCTGGTAGCTTTGAATCTGCGAGCTGCACAAGCATCCTCTTCTCAAAAAAATATGGCATTGCAGGCCTCTCTTTATACTTGTAGGCATCGCGCGATTCCACGCTTGTACCTTGTCCTCACCAAAAGAAGAAAGAAACTTGTCTCGCCATTCCTGCCATGACTCATGCTCGTGCAAAAGCACGTGACGCTCGTACCACTGTCTGGCAATGCCATCGAGAAAAAGACGCAAGTTCTTAACTTGGTAGTCGTCTGTCTTCCAGTTTTTCTGCCCGCATGCGTACGTCACAGAATTTAATCCAGCATTCCGGGCTACTAGAAGCACCGTCAAAGATGTAGGGCTTCACCAGCTTAAAACGTGGCTGGTTCGCCGCTTGCTCTGTCGAAGCAATTATCTGAAGCAGTTCGGATTGATGGATCATGTGTCGTTCCTTGAAACTAGAAGGCCTGCATATTCAGACTGCAGGTTTGTTGGCTTTGGTCGAGTAGGTTCCAAAATGAACTTCTGATAATCTGATTGTTTAATGTTTAGCTTGACCTTGCCTTTTTTCTAAAAAGGTCCTCCTGTCTTCGACCTGACTTGTCAAGTAGATATTGAATGAAGGCTCCAGTGCTTATCGTGAGTGGTATAACGCGACAGGCTCTTCATCTTTTGCGGCTGACATTTCATGGAGAATATGCCTCCCCTGTCGTCGCTTCGAAGGTCGCCCACATCTTGAGGTAACTTCAACCTACTGCGATCCTGTCGACTGCGCCAATTTCGTAGTGTTCAAAGACATTAAAACTCGGGAGCCACATTGTAAAAGAACGGTCGCCCCATTTTCGTTTCATTGTATATCCTTTTTTGTCCCTCTTCTTCTCGTACTCTAGTCCTCGCCTTCTTCGGTCTCCTTACAATATTTGAATGTTTTGAATACGTTCGCAGACAGTTCTTCTATGAGCAATGTGACAGGGTCGTCAAACAAGGAAGAAACATGCCTCTGGCAGTATCTGCAGACTGCCTTTTGTATGATGTAATAAAGATGGAATCGCGGCTTGATGAAGTGCATGCGTTTGGCGTTACAAATAAAGCCTTTTTTAATGGGACACTGCGCAAGGAAGTGCTACATCGCATTTAAAACATACTGCAGGAGCACTAATCATAGCTGACAATTGTTGTAAGTAGAATGCTTTCTTTTTTGTCGTTAAACCATGGTTCCAGTGTTTATCTACCGAAACTCACACCGAGACTTCCGAAGTGAACGCTATTAGTCGCCCCTCAGGTCTCACGTAATGGCTTAGACCAGCCAATGGGAGCGAGGCACCATCCGTGGGGGAGCCCTGCTGGGGAGGTGACCCCGTCGCGATGGCCGCCAAAGTTCGTGGTGTTCAGTCAACCAAGTCCGCTAAGTGAGGTCGCCCGCCAAATTTAGTGGATGTAGCGGGTCAAGAGACCACACTGATCACCTGACCACGGTGCCACGCCACGTGCTCACGTGTGACTTTCTCTTTTTTTAACGTCGCGTTAAAACTTTTATTACACGTGGAACATGTAATAGGAGAAGACTAATTACATTCAGCGTGACGCCGAATGTAGTTAGCTCTCTCCTACCACATGATCTAGCTTAAAAGAAAAAACAAAACACCAAATAGCTACCTAATAAGCTGTAGCAGGTCACGGAGATAAGATGGTACCCCAGAGATGATTTCGACTTTTTTAACTTTTGTTCTGTCATCTTGTCAATGGTTGCGGTCAAGCGAAAGGAAAAAAGTGGACTGTTTCCATCTTGCGAAATAACGCGCTCAAAACGTTTCTTTTAAAAGGCCCATGAAAAGATGTTGGGTTTGAATTTCACTTAAAGCATATGGCTCAGTGGGGCAAAACGACAGCAGAGATTTCTGGCTTTGTCGAGTCCCAGCCGGTGCCGAGCACTGCGTCACGAGTCATTTTGCGCTGCTTGACAATCGATTCGTCGGCGAATAGTCGGGCTCACGTTCGTGGCCTTTTAGCGCAGTGAGGAAAATCGTAGATTCCTAGCGATGTACTGAAGCGCAGCATGCGTCATTAGCATAAGCCCGCAATAGACCCTTTCCAAAAGTCTGCGCCATCGCATGTCCGTCATTACTTGATCACGTGCTCTGAGCATGTATTGGACACGAGACTTCCGTCAGCGTTCGGCGTGAACTCGGATCCAATCACGCGCTTCGTGTCCAATGGATGGATGACGGATGCTAACGGCTGTACCCTTCATATCGGGCGGCAGCTTGCGCCACCTAGCCTAGTTGTACGGCATTCACTTCTCCTACGATAATTTCCACCAGTCTTCCAGTCTCCTCTTTGTTATTAAAATCCAAGCAATGGCGACCACCGAAGTTGCTCGATAATCTTTCGAAAACGGTCCATTTTTGACGACTTCATGTTCTGTCAGATATTCGAAGCAACATGTCTTGCGTCTCGAAAAGGGGTCCACTCGCCCAGACGATTACGATGTTCAAGAGGAAGAACGAGGCAGCTGTGATAACCGTTACCGTTGCTTGCAACCGCGTCAAGGCAACGAACTGGGTCGCCTTTACCTGCGTTCGTGTAAATTGTGCAAATAGATGCCTCTCGTCAAATACGTGTTCTCTCTCATACTATATACGTTCTGGCCGACAAGCTGGGGATGTTAACTCTCTTACGTATTTTTTCTTGTGCGTGGTTATATAAAATAAAGATATCATTAATACATGTAATGAACACTAAAGATTACATCAAAGCACTATCTTGCGATATTCATAAAAAGTTTTTTATGGCGTAGTTCGTGGTCCCAGAGAGCTGATACGCTAAAAAAAAAAAAAGCTTGCTCGAAGGACCTTAGTTCATAGTCAACGTATAAATCTACGTAAAGCAAAAATAGGTCCCGTTCATAACTAGGTGCTATGCGAGGTCACTTCCCGCAGTACGTTCTTGTTTTTGAGTTTTTTTTTTTGTGGTCATGCCATTGCTTTTCTGTTATTAACAAGTTGACAGTGAAGGGACAACGAACGCGATACACGAATCTAACGCTCGGTTGGCGTTCCGAAGCGCCCCTAACTTCCCGAAGTATATATATAGGATCCCATCGCTACCATTAGTGGCCTCCCCCGGGATCACTCTCCGCTCCATCGGTGCGCTTATAGAAACTCGCCCAGCGTTTCATAATCGTCCTTGCCTGCCCCGAGGGCCGCTTTCTTTTTTTTTTCGTGTTTTTTCTAAGTGCAAAACCTACGCGGGTTCCAACACCGTGTTGACACTACTCTTACCCCAGGGTACGGTTTGCGACGTTTTCCTGAGACCGCTTGGACATCTCTCCTCTAAGCTCCCTGCTATCTACTCCGTTTCTATTTATTTTTGTTTCCTGTTTTTGTCGAATACGTTTTGTATACTGAGTTTTATTTCGCATTGGCGTGTTAGTTAGGGTGTGGATGCGTACTTCTGTGTGTACGTGTGTTCGGGAGAGCTAGCGCTTTGCTCCGAGTTTTACGTGTGTTTGCGTGTGTGTCTATGTCTGTGTGTGAGAATGAAGGGTAAGGGAGGCTTTGCGTGTCAGAGGGCGATTGGTGTCGTTATTTTTACACAGTATTTTCGCTACTGCCGAAGGCTTTTCTTTTTGTGTGGCATTACTCGAAGTTGAATATGAAAGACGGCAACCCAATATAGGTCACCGCATGTTTCTCGAACATCTGGTGGTCAAAATCAATACGTATTGTCACGAATAAAAACAAACTTGACTAATAAAACTTAAAATTAACGTTCACTGCAGCAAAACTTGTGGTGAGAAACATAAAGTAACAAAGACCGTACTTTGACGGCGACAGAAGGACGACTGATTCAAGCAACCATGCGAAGCTCCTTTTGTAAACGCGTGTGTTTCTGGACGTTTCTGAGCTCGAACAAACCAGAAGATTCTCGAGTCATCTGGAGTATTCCAGTCGCGCAAACAAAAGAAAGATAAAGAGGACAAGCGCTGGCGAGGATCAGAGCCCAGCCAACGGTGTGGGAGTCGAGCACGCTGCTGATTCAGCTATTCGCACGCGGCATTGCTCCCCTCTTGAAAAAACGCATCGTCCCGATGCAACACAAGATTAAATTGACAACTCAAAACAAGAGACGCGCAAACTACAGAATCACCAGAAACACAGATTTTTATAGTCCTATCGAGCATAGTTCAGTTCGAGTCGGACGACGTGAATCACCTTCGGGTTGCAGAGTGCGGCGTGAAAATGTTAATTTTCCGTCGGACAACGGTTTGCAGTTTAGGTCCCTCAGGTAGCGAATTACCTTGAGGACGAAGCACCACTTTAACAGTTCCTTGCTTCGACGATGAATTGCTATTTACATTCACACTTGGTAGCCGGGCTGGAACTGTGCGTCGTGGCAACAAAGATTGTACTCGTCATCGTCAGCAAGTTGTTCGGCTTGAATAAAAAAACGGCCGAACTGGCGGACTTCTTCCACTTGTTGAGCGACGAACCGAGCGTCGACATCACACTCGTCGTCCGTATATCGTTCTCAGTGTCGTCATCAAGGTCGTCGTGAAAGTTGTAGTCACCGTCCGGGGCCGTTCTTGGGTCGCCGTCGATGTCGTCGTCAGGGTTGCCGTCGAAGTCGTAGTCGGGATCGTCGTCGATGTCGTCGTCACTCTCGTCGTCAAGGTCGAAGACACTGTTTGTCGTCGAGGCCGTAGTCGCGTTGGTTGTTGACGTCGTAGCCGGGGTTTTGCTTTTGAGGTCGTCCGTTTCATCATCCTCGTCATTAGTCGTCGTCAAAGTCGTCATGATGTCACCGTCGAGGTCGTAGCCACGGGCTTTGTCGAGTTCATAGTTCGGGTCGTTTTCGAGGCCATAGTACGGGTCGTTGTTGATGGCACAGTTGATACGCACCGTGGGAACATACTACGTTACCCCGGCACCTCCACCAATATGTCACGAATAAAAACAAACTTGATTGATAAATTAAAATGAACGCTCAATGCGGCGCACTTGTGCCGAGAAACATAAAGCAACAAATACCGTACTTTGACGACTACGAAAGGACAACTGACTGAAGCAGACATGCGAAGCTCCTTTAGGGCGCATTCACACTGGAAGCGGATCCGCGTTCGCAAAGCGGTTGCGAACGCGGTTGTATAAAGATTCAGTGCAATTGCACGTGCACTCGATGACATCAAGTGCGCGTGCAATTGTACTGGATCTTCATACAACCGCGTTCGCAACCGCTTTGCGAACGCGGATCCGCTTCCAGTGTGAATGCGCCATTAGGGGGGATCGGTAGCCGAGTTGGCTAGCGCACACTAGCTCAGAGCACGTGGAGCGAAAGCTCGCGCTGCAGAACCCTGGAATAGACCCTTTCCGAAATTAAATCTGGCCACCTTGATCACTATCATCATCTATGGAACGGCATCTGTGCCATACCAATGGCGGCCTTCTAGTGACTGATAAAGGAAGACGTTGAAGATGCTCCTAAGTGGATGATGCGAGGCCTGTACATTCGGGGGGTCAGTACGACGCGACGTAGGAATGGAACACAAGAGCTACGTAAGCGTTTATTTCTAATAACCCAGATTCAGTCAATCTGCGGGCGGCACACAATCGGCTTTAAAGCACTTTGGTGTATAGAATTTTCTCGAGGCATCTGAGTGAGTTGGAGCTTTGTTCTGAATGCAGGTTCTTCGCCACCATCGAACTGAAAGTGACCGAGAAAGAACTCACACTGAACAATTCCTCGCGTGCCGTTGACTTGCAAAAGTGACGGTGCCGATACAAGTTTATTTCCGCCATTGATATGGCAAAACCTAAACTGCTTTACAAACCACAAGATGGCACTGAATTTCGGAAAGGGTCTTCAATCCCGATCCCTGCCCGTTTCGATATGGATGAGCATCGCACCGGCGTGCGGTCGTGTATCACTACTGCGAGATGCACGTTAAAGACCCCAGCCTAGCGGTTGTACCGCACTGGCTAAACTTCTCATCTACAGCTAGGAGACAAGTCACCCGTTGAGGCAGGCTAAGTTCTAGGTTGTATAAACATACACACACCCCAATTTTTTGCAAAGCTCCTTTTGTAAGCACGTGGGTATCTATAAGTTTCAGAGATCGAACAAACAAGAAAATTCTCGAGTCATCTGGAACATTTCACTCATGCAAACAAAAGAAATATAAAAAAGGGCAAGCGCTGGCCGGGATCTAACTCCAGCCGGCGGTGTGGGAGTCGAGCACGCTGCTGAGTCAGCTGTTCGGACGCGGCAATATCTCAAGACCTCCTACAAATTTGCGACGACAAGATACATATCCGTCAAACGGGTGTTTTTCTTCTATATAAAGGTTGCACCCTTGATTTAGGGTATTTTCTGTTTTCATTTGCATGCGCTGGTATGGAAATAGAACCACTATTTTCATACAGTACTCCATTCCATAGCGCCCGTTTGGAATGGATACCCGAGGCAATCGAGCTTTTTGTTTGGCTCTTGTCGGCCATTTTCTTAGTGGCTCGCGGGAGCTGCGAGTCACTAGGAAATTACGGCCGGTAGGCGTGGGTGATAGTTCTGTCGCGTCTCTTAGGGGGTCTGCCTCCCGCTTGTTCAGTTCAATTGTTTTCTTCATATTTCTGTTTTGTGGCCGGCGGAGCTTGCGGCGCAGATGTTTGGCATCCTGCTAACTCTCTTCGACCGTGGCTCGCCCTGGCACGCTTTAATTTTTGAAGCTAAATAAAGGTTAGCTTCAGGTGCACACGCCTTAAACGTCCGCGGTGCTGTGTGCACCTGAAGTATCTTTGTTTCGTCTCTTGTCTTTGAGCAGTCGCCAAGGGCTTCTGATTGCCGTGATTTTGCCACAATTAAAACATAGATTAGTGTGTAAACTGAACGTCAAGGGCGACTTTCCCGAAACAGTGGATTACCGCTGCTCTCGGATACGCGCTACGTTCAGGAATGTTCCGGACCAGAACACACGATAAGAGCCGAGAATGGACTGGAACATTCCAGAACAACATTGATGGATGAAAAAAAAAAATTGCGGTTAGAAGCCCTTTCCTCCGATTGACAGCCGCGTGCGTTGCCAACTCTGCCACGCCTACGCGGCAATATAATTTCGCAACACTGCAAACAGACCTTTCGCGCTTTTCGCTTCCACCGCCCTGCCCGCCTTGGCCTGCTGGATTTAATCAATGAAATTTGACGAAATTCCTCCTAGACGGCACGGCATAAAATTCCAAGTATTCCAGGAAGCGACTCGTGCCGAGATTCAATCAGAGTGACACCGGCGGTAGAACGCTGTGCAAATGGCCAGGGTACTGAAGAAGACATGAAATATTGGAATTGAATTGCACTCATGAGTTCTCGGCCTTTCGGTTTGATTTCAAGATGTTTTCGCTCTGCATTTATTTTATTTTCGTTTTATTTTTGATTAGATTAATATTTAATACATCGAGCAAGGCTGCATATCATCTTTTGTTCAGAGTGCACTCCCCGTTGGGATAGAAAGTCGGGTTATGTTGTTTTGTTTGTTTTCCAAACCATTTGAAATATTTTTTTATGCTTCCAAGGAAAATAAAAAAAAAAAAAAACGAAAACGAAACAAGACTCGGAGGCATTAAGAGGGGGGGGGGGGGGGGGGCAATCTCGGAAGGTAAAGCTTGTGGAGTTTATATCGTCTTTTTTTTTTTAATTCGTTTCGCTGTGCTTGCCGGAACACACGTATTGAATTAAATTGCATTTCAATCATTCTTCCTAAACTTTTTGAGCGTCCCCCGTAAAAGTTTAGAGCACATTATTTATTCTCATTTAGTTAACTTTTTTAAGTTCAATTCTTTTTTTTTTCACCTTCACAACAAGGTTTTCGCAAGTCTCTCTCATGTGAAACACAGCTTTTGTCATTCACCAACGACCTACTTTCCATACTTGACCGTGGGGCCCAGGCTGACAGTGTATTTCTTGATTTCGCCAAAGCGTTTGATAAAGTTTCTCATAAACTCTTATTTTCTTAAACTTGGGAAACGTAACATCGACGATACTGCTTTGTTGTGGATTACATGTTTCTTAACTAATCGATGTCAGTATGTTAATGCAAACGAAACTAATTCTTCCCTTCGTCCTGTTCCTTCTGGTGTTCCACAAGGGTCTGTTTTAGCACCTCTCTTGTTCCTTATTTATATAAATGACTTACCAATGTGTGTATCATCCTCAGTTAGTTTCTTTGCTGATGACTGTGATTTATCTTGAAATAACTTACGAATCAGATTCAACACTACTTCAATGTGCCCTTCGTGCTGTATCCGAATGGTGTAACTTGTGGAGAATTACACTTAACATTAACAAATGCAAGTCCATAAAGGTTTCACGTCGGAACACGTCCATTTCACCATACTGATTTTCTAACACTGCTGCAGTCTGTGACGTCTTATAAATATCTTAGTGTTTACATATCTTCTATTGTTTCAGCGAAAACCCATTCTGATCATTCTATCGCTAACGCTTACTCTATGCTCGGATATCTAAAAATACATTTTTCTTTGCCCCAATATCATTAAAGTTACCTCTGTACAAAATCTTTAGTTCGATCAAAAATAGAGTACGCCTCATCGATCCGGGACACCCCAGACATACAACACTTGTGACCATCCTAGAAGCTCTGCAAAATCGCGGAGTACGTTTTATTTATTGTAACGATCATCGCAGTGCCAGTGTATTATGTATGAAAGCCTCTGTGTCATTGCCTCTCCTTTCTTTGCGACAAAAAAAACAAAACAAAAACACCTCGTCTTTGCCTTTTCTACAAAATCTATCACTCTAACGTTCCTCTAAAACAATTAATTATTCCTTAGCCACTCATACATTTTTTCACGCATTGATCATCGTTTCAAGGTCGGCACTCCTCAATGTAAAACATCTACATACAACGATTCCTTCATACCAAGCACGTCTTCGGAGTGGAACCACCTTCAAGAATCTTTAGTACCTATCCCATCACTTGATTTGTTTAAAGAAGCACTAACTAATCACTTTTGTTGATGCTCGTTGATTTGTTTGTATTTCCATCACTGATTTCTATGTTGTATTTTTGAGTGAATTTTTATATGCCCCACCCCGTCTGTAATGCCCTATGGGCCCTGAAGGTTGTGGAGTCGCTCTACTAATAATCGCCGCCCGATCGGTATGCGCTTCGCTCGTCTCCGAGGGAGTGAAAGAACACAACGAGAAGACAGCGAATGGGCTTATACTGTACCTCCCGGTTGCCGGTCCTCAAGAGCCGGCAGTCCGGGCCCACCGACCCTGGTTGTCACCCGTCGTTCAGAGCTCGTAGTCGGACTCCATGTCCAGGCCTGCGGAACATCCTTTCCACGCCAGCGCTGCGTAGGCTAGCTGTCCTGGGGGGCTATGTTGCGCTTTTTGGACTCCCAGGAGACTAGGGAGAAGGAAGTGACGTCAACAACGCAGCAAATGCAGATTGGATGTTGATTTTGTTTTCTTCTGTCAACATCCAATCTGCGTTTGCTCTAGTCGTTGACGTCACTTCCTTCTTTCAAGTCACCTGGGAGCCCAAAAAGCGCAACATAGCACCCCTGGGCTATTACAGCTCGAGTCTTGCTGCGGAACCACTCCGGGATCATCATGGCCCAGGTCGGTATGGCCAGGGCTCGCCGTTTCCACCTGTCCTGGTCAGATCCTCCCTGGTGGACCGCTCCGGGGATCGCCATGGGCCAGACCAGCCAGAACGGCTCCATTGTTCCTGCCCGGCTCTAGCCTCGCGCAGCACGCTCTGTGTGGCGCCAGCTCGTTATTCTTCCGCCGACCGCCTGTCACGTGGCCTCCGCCCCGTCGTCTTCTACTTGCTTCCACCCTCGTCTCCCATACTTTCCTTCCCTCAACGTCCGGACTTCGGTGGACTTCCGGTATTCGGGATTTCATGGGCCTCAGGAAGGAGTTCTTCCACGTCGATGGACTGTGGAGACAGATGAACGCTCTGCTTAGGGCTGTGTGAGGTATCGGAAAAGGCGGCTGCTACTGGTGTTGCCGAGGTGGCCATGTTGTAGCGTCCGAAAGCGGCGTGGGTGGTGGTGGGACCCAGGAGGCCTGCTCTAAGCTGGTCCCCCCGACTCGGACGGACCTACCTCGTTCCGCTTGGAGGTCGTCGCGGGTGTAGAACTGCCCGCTTGAACCGTTCGTCAGGCCGAACAAGTGTCAGCCACCCTGAGCACTTGGCAAAACGGATGGGTCCGTCTTTCCTCCCGGTGGACTTCCTGGTTGACGCCGTCCGTTGCAGTCTTTCTAAGAAGCCATTCTGCGCAGAGCAAAGTGTTAAAACAACACACATCGAACAATTACTCTGCCGCAGATTGTGGCAGTGGCCATATATCCTCCACTGCGAAATTGCTTGCCGACGAGTTCGTGTACCGTGCGGCTAACTCGGCGAGTCCGCATTCCGAAGCTCGCTCCTGGGTCGCCAGGAACAGGGGATTTTCTGTGTCCTACCGCAACCTTATGTTAATCATCTTCCCCAGCGCGACGGTAGTATCCCTTCAAGTCAGCGATGTGAACCGGGCTAGACTCCTCGTTTGTATCTCGCCGAGTAAGTAAGACAGGAGGCTCGTGTCTTTACCTACTTCGGGCCCTCTTGCCTCGGAACAAGCGATGCGACAAAACCAATAGCTGCGTTGCTCAGATCGTGAGTTTCCTTCAGGACAGGTAACGATGGCGTAAACGTAGTCCATCTGTTGCGCAATCGGAGGGATCCAAAGCCAGCGGCGGGGTGGCCGTACCATACCCGCGTTCCGCAACGGCCGCGTACACTGTGTGCGACTCGATGTAAGCGCCAGCGTCCCGTTCCGTACACGTGCATAAGGGCTTAAGACTCATCGGTCCTCGGAGGGGGCGGCAGTTCAGCGAGCTAGCCCGCTTGAACCGTTCGCGCCTCAAGGCAAGCTGGACAGCTACAAGCCCCCCTAAATGTCTACCGCCTCATCCCCGGCCAGGTCGTGACGAGATAGCTTATGAAAAGTTTTGCTGTCACTGCCACGACCGGCCAGAGTGAAGTCGAAAAAGCATCCTATACATCACCTTCGTAGCTTTCTGGGAATCACCCCCTTGAAGGGAGAGTCGTCCCTGCTCTTTGTCGATTGTTGGAATGACGCGAAGCAACAAGGTGTCTTGGTCCAGCAGATACGAATCGTAGTGCTCATTAATTTTCTTTCCAGCGTTTCCGCTGTCAACTGCTATCCCCGCAATTTTTCCGACACCCGCTGACAAACTCGTCCGCCAGCATAGGCGTGCGCACTGGGGGGGGGGGCAGGGGGGGGGGGGCGGCCGCCCCCTCTAATCATCTAGGGGGGGGGGGGCGCAAAGTTGGCCCGACTGGAGGCGCGACTGCGCCGGCGGAATGGTTTCTTTTTCTACGGCATAAAACACCGACGCCAAAGTTCCCTCCCTCTAGTGCGCGCAACGAAAAAAAGAACCATAACAAGACGCCGGGACGCAGCGCCAGGCGCCAACCCGTCTATGGTCAGCCGTCGGCGAAAAACCCTCCTCGCCCCTGGAAACGGCCGCCGCGTCGGGCTTCTAGAGAACTATCATATGATCGCGAAAGAAAATCATCACGTGACGCCGAGTGACGCCGCCACGGATGGAAGGTGCCAGTGAAGTCTAGAACGTTCGCTAGCTTCCACTGTGCTGCACGCTAAAGAAGACACAAGAACCTTCTGGAGGCCGGGCGGCGGGCGCGAGGGTATAAAAGGGTGCAGGCTGCGGCGGGGAGCAGTCAGCCAGTCCATGTGGTGTAAGCCGCGTTGACTTCAGCCGCGGAGATGGCGAACTACGTTGAAGTGTGAGTCATTCGGTCGGTCGAAGAAGACGTGTTTGGTGATGGTTGGTGTCAGTCGATCTGGAAGAATCGACGTCGTGCGAGCTGCGGCACAGGTTAGCACAGAGCACATAAATCTCGGTGACTGTAATGAATGGATAGACTGGTTGCAACAAAACGGCCTAGGAGCGTGAGTTTATAAGGACTTTTTTAAAATCCTTAAAGGTTTTGCAGTTGCCCCTGTCACTAGCTGCTCATGCGAGCGGACGTTTTCAAAGCTCGCCATTGTGAAAACAAAGCTGAGATCAACTATGAGTCATGACCGGCTTCGGTGGCCGCTTTTACCGTTCGTTGAGCAACAGATTGCATTGTCAACAAGTTCTGAGTTAGTCATCGAACAGTTCGCGACAAAATCGCGTAGAATTTTGCTTTAGACTTTTCACGATTGGTGAAAAGTACTATATCTCCCACGTGCTACACATTTTTAGTAATCTGGTCATAAAATATTTTTACCACCACATAACATGTCCATTAGTTTGTATAATGTTTGTTGAGCATGACATAATGCGTGCGTGTTATCTTGTGCAAAAAAAGTAATTATAGCGCTTGTTTCTATTACATGTTTCCATCAAGCGCGAGAAAGTAAGATTATCAACTGTACATTTGGATGCTCAGAAGAAAAAAAAAGGGATGTCATAGCGTTTATCTTCAATAATTACTAAATATTGTAACTTGCTGTTTCTCGTATTTTTAATCTGCGGTATATTCCATTACGTGGTGTATTGGGTGGCGTTTTTCGTCCTCTGCTTGAACGTTGCAGACGCTGTATGACAGCTTTCGCCATGTGTAGGTGCACCCATGCGTTTGCCCTACTATATTTTCCATACTAGCAGAGCCACGTTGAGGCAATATTTTTAAATATTTTTGTGCTGTTAAAGATGGCATATGTGTCGTATCTTTCCCTGGTTTAGAAAGAATAAAAATTCTTTGTACGCGCGTTGTGTCACTGACGCCTCAGCTGCGCAGGGACTGCCTTTCTTTGCGGACGTTTCACAAGAAAGTGAAACCAACTGCTTAATAATATCTTGTATATGTTACAATTCAATATTGTTGAAATAAACATTTCATAACCATATCTCGTCTCAGCACTACAATATGAGCGGAAGGACATCAGTGGGAGTGTGTTGATAGAAAGGGGGGAGGGGGGGGGGGGGGGGAGGGCGCTCTGGGGAAACCTCGGGCCCCCCTAATGAAAAATTCTGCGCACGCCTATGTCCGCCAGCGTTCCTGGTGTCAACTGTTTTTCCCGCAATTTTTCCGACACCAGCTGACAACCTCGTCCGCCTGCGTTCCCGGTGTCAACTGCTATTCCCGCAATGTTTTCGGCACCCGCGGAAAATTTCGTCCGCCAGCGTTCCCGATGTCAACTGCTATCCTCGCAACATATCCGACACCCGGCGACAAAAACCCATCTGCACCGTGGACCTCGACAAGCGCTTACTTGCTCACCGCATCACCCCAAGCCTAAATCCTAAATCCGTTCCACTCGTCTTAAATTCTAAATCCTAAATCCTAATAAAAACAAATTCTAAATCTGCAACGAGTCCTGGCTGTTTCTCCTCCTGCCAGTCGTTATACGGACTTCCAGCGAACATGCGGTGCCTCTCCTCCGCCTCCGAAGACGACTTAAATTACCCGCACTCCTCGCAAACCCCCCGGTTGCATCTGCTCCTCCCAACCGCTATTCTGAAGTGCTCGAGAGAGCGCGTCCGCAACCTCGTCTTTCGAGCCCTTTCGGTACTCGACACGAGGAGACACCTGCTGAGCTCTGCTTTGAGACAAGTCGCCAAAATTTCAACAGACTTTCTCTCAACGGGCATCGTTAGTGTTAGTAAACAACCCGCTCAACGAATCCCTCCCTGGGAACGATCAGAAACAGAGGCATACTTACCGGGCCCCACGTTGGGTGCCATTTTCATGTGGAGGCGCTCTATTAATAATCGCCGCCCGATCGGTATGCGCTTCGCTGGTCTCCGAGGGAGTGAGAGAGCACAACGAGAAAACAGTGAATGGGCTTAGTGTACTTCCCGGTTGCCCGTCCTCGAGAGCCGGCAGGCCGGGCCCACCGACCCTGGTTGTCGCCCGTCGTTCAGAGCTCGCAGTCGGAGTCCGCGTCCATGCTTGCGGGTCGTCCTTCCCACGCCAGCGCTGCGTAGGCTAGCTGTCCTGGGCTATCATAGTCCGCGTCTCGCTGCGGAACCACTCCGAGATCATCATGGCCCAGGCCGGGATGGCCAGGGCTCGCCGTTTCCACCGGTCCTGGTCAGGACCTCGCTGGTGGACCGCTCCGGGGCTTGCCATGGGCCAGACCACCCAGAACGGCTTCGTCGTTCCTGCCCGGCTCTCCTCGCGCAGCTCCCTCTCTCTGGCGCCAGCTCGTGACTCTTCCGTCGACCGCCTGCCACGTAGCCTCCGCCCGTCGCCTTCTACTTGCTTCCGCCCTCGTCTCCCACAGGGTATTGAAATAAATAAATAATTAAATAAATTAGAACTCCGCCATTTCTTTTGCCAAATGCAAAGGCCAGCGCTTAACTGTGCTTCGCTAGTTTCCCCCGGAAAGTCATTGAGTTACATCGGTTACGTTACATATGTAACACTTGTCCGCGATGTTACAGATGTAACATCATAAACAAATGTGATGTTAAAGACGGACGTAATGTATAATGGACAAATATAGCGTCATAAACAGGTGTAACGCCAGGAACAGATGTGACGTCATGAATGGACGTAACGTCGAGGAGAGGTGTAAAGGGCTGTTTATACTCCAACGTCGACAAACGCAACGCGCGCCGGCGCAGACCGACGTTCATCGGCCACGACGCCGCGCCGAGAAGCGCCCGAACGATGGTGTTTAGAGTCCAGCGTAGATCAACGCTGGTCCAGCGCACCCCGACGAACTGCCCCATTTTGCACATGTGCTTCTCCGTGGCGACCACATCGGCTCTACGGTTTCTATGGGCGGCAGCATGCGCCATCTAACCTAGATGCAATCGGTCAGTGTGGTTCGTCCTCGTGTTGTCATGTCACGCTTCAGAACAACCATTCGGGGTAGCGGTTAGCAGTTCACAAACAAGCAAATGATGGCGATAACGAGTGCAAACCAGCATTTATTTTCTACTAAATGTCAAACAATTGTCAAAAAAAAAAAAGCCCGATATTGCGTTTGTCGAACCTAGCTGCTTCGCAGGTTCGCCGGAGTCGTGCCGAGCGACTCCGGCGATTCCGCCGGAATGCTTTTTTTTCTTTATTCGGAACAATGTGCAGCATACAAATGCCATGCCAATATTCATAGAAACTGCCCAAAAACTCGTGGGCTAACTAAAAGTCCTTCATATTTTTACACGATTCAAACAAGTGTGCCCAGTCAGGCACTGTGTCAGAAGTCCTGCAGTACACAAACTGGACCTGAGTTACCACATGAATAAAATGAATACGTGCCTGTTTAACGTGCAGGACTGCATGACGCAGTTCCATCCGGGTTTTCCGTAAACTAAACAGACCCAGGACTATAAACAGATCATATGGAACCGTGTCCCCTTCATCGACTGGAAGGAAACGAATTGTTTCGGGGGTTAAAATCAAGTCTTTTTTCAACGTTCTCTGTAGTATATCCCCAGTAAAGACCGCGTCCCAACAATAAATGAAAGTGTGCTCTATTGTTTCTGGCGACTTGCACAGGAGACAATCAATCGACCAAGGAACAAAAAACAACCTTTTCCTTCAAGCCATGGTTTGACAGGAAACGTACCACTATGTAGTTTAAAGAAAAATGACTTGACAACGGGCGGGAAAGCCATTTTTTTGACGCGACACAACACATCTTGTCTCGGACAAAGGCTATAAACTGAGGGATACAGGGGCGTGGGAAAAAGAATTTCAACTAAATCCCTTGACAACTTCTTTTTTTTTTTTGTTGTTTGACGCTGTTAAGGTATTTCAGAGAAATTCGCGACTGTAAAAATAAGGCAGCATGCTTCACTTCTTTCAAAACTCCGACCAGACTCAGAGGTTTACCACAATCACTGGTCACTAACATGGCGGGCAGGGAGTTAGCTAGTTTTATCTGGATAACAGTGTGCAGAAACGGGTGGTTCTGATCACGCAGAAAACAAAAACGTGAAACTAGTTGTCTAACGAACAAGAGCGTGAGTCCCAGTCCCCCGGTCTTGACGTGGCGAAAGAGGTTGTCTCTACGCATCCTCTCCCAGCTGGATTTCCATATGAAAGTGGCAAAAACTCTATGAAACGTTTAAATGCTTATGCGTTTGCATGCCAGAACCTGTAAAACGTACCATAGCTTCGCTACCAGGAAGATGTTGCGTACCGTGGCACGGGTGAAAATAGATATATGCCGATTAACCCACGTGGCGGTCTGATTTTAAATTCTCCCAAACTTCGGTCTAATAGGGTGTGCTATCTCTGTAGTGTTGTAACGGCACCCCGAGATAGGTGTTCGGATGCTTGTGCAGCCAATTCTTGCAAAAGACAATGACTTTGAGGTCCAATTGCCGTGCCAGAACCCGCAACACTTCCCCGAGTTGACCGCGGCTCCTGTGGCATCACAATACTCATTTGTGATGCTCACAGCTTCCTCTATGCTTTCTTTATCACTGCAAAAAACGGCAACGTCGTCCGCATATGCTGATACTTTAACTTCGACAGCGTTTAAGGTGAAGCCTCGAATACTTTTGCAGGCTGCAATTCTCAAGTAAAAAGGTTCTAAATATAGTAAGAAAAGTAGAGACGACAAAAGACAGCCCTGTCGCACAGATGTCTTGACTTCTATGCGTCTTGATAAAGAATTATTTATTACTAGCCTTGTGCCACAGTTATTATAAGCCGTAGTCACGCCCTCCAAAATTACGTCCCCGACATTTACGTGTGATAAAATCCGCTTAAGCACGTCGTGACGAACTCTATCGACAGCTTTTTTGAAATCCAACTGAATCATGGCCACGCGGCTACCCCCACTGTTTATAAAATGCTCCTTGCTACGTGTATCTTTGTTTGTATAAACCTTTCTTGTATACCACAAGTTTGGTGATCTCCAATAAGGTCAACTATGACTACCGGAAGGCGGCGCGTGAGGGCTTTTGTAAATATTTTATAATCTGTATTGCACAATGAAATGAGCCTATAGCCTGTTGCACAGCGTTTTTTGACTTCGTTGTCCGACTTCGGTATAAAAATGGTATGGGCTTCAGAAAATGAACGTGGTAATTTATGTTTTTTGTACGCTTCTTGAAATACAGAAAGCAGTAAGGAGCAAACAAATTTTTTTAAAACTGATAAAATTCTGCGTACAGACCATCGGGCCCCGGCGTTTTCTCTCGCGCTAACGAATCAATAACTTGCTCAATTTCTCCTACGGTTATGTCTCCCTCTAGCCATGTTTTCACGTCCTCGCTTAGTTGGGGCATGAGAGCAAGAAAGTCGTCTAGATTTTGAAAACCTTTAGGAGGTGACCGTTTGCCAAAGAGCTTATTATAATAGTCAACAAAGCCTTGCTGAATGACCTCTTTGTCGCTGCTTATTGCCTCATTAACCCCAATTTCACGGATTTTCTTCGACAAAGCATACTTCTTTTCACCGGACAAAGCTCGCTTGGTCGGCTGCTCCCCCAATAGGCACTTCTCAGACCGTGAACATATTACTGCCCCCCTGTACTTTTCCTGGTATAATTTGTCTAACTCTGCTTTAATGTTTCGGATGTCTTCCATGCTTGTTCCAGGTTTTTGGCTTTCTAAGTGGTGAAGTGCTTCCAGGCTCCGTTTTAGTTGCTTTTCGCGCTCCCTGCGTTGAAACTCAATGTTGCTCGATCTTTCGATCGCTACCAATTTCACTTCCTCTTTTAAGACTTCCCACGTCTCACCTAATTCGCCGTTCCTTTTGCTTACGTCACGCAGTAGTCCGGTCACAGTATCAATAAACTGTGCGTCCTTAAGTTGAGTTCTGTTAATCTTCCAGAGGTCCCAATTAAACTTTGAGGCTGCGCTTTCTTTTTTTCCTATTTTAAAGCTTACGAGGCAGTGGTCCGAGCAAAATACTGGTTGGACGCTATAATCACGCACTTGTTGTAACATGTCCCACGATAAATATATACCGTCAAGACGAGCGTGGGAAGAAGCTTGAGAATGGGTATAGCGCAGATTATGCGTTGGTGCGCATGAGGCGCCTACGTCATCCAGGCCACAAGAAATTACCATGCCTCTCAAAACGCTCACGCTGCTATCGCTTATCGCAGTCTGCGAGGACTTATCGCTCTCATCGCAAACACAGTTAAAATCACCCATCAGAACAACTGTTCTGTCACAGTATGCGTAACTGTGTAGAAACTGAAAAAAAAAACTGCTCTCTGTCTCCCGCATTATTCGGAGCGTATACACAAATAACCCGCCACTGAACACTTGACAAATTAAAATCGCACAAAATAAAGCGTCCGCGATCATCTGTAGTCACATGTAAGTTCGAAAGATTGATGGATTTTTTTAGAAAAAGAAAACACCCCGCCGAAAAACCAACCGCCTGACTCACGCACACTGCATGTTTAAAAAGAAATGGCTTTAGTGCAACCGAAATGTTACTATCACTTTCCATTTTAGTTTCTTGCACTGCAAGAAAATCCGGATTCGTGTCAGATAACAAGCTTTGCAACTGGTACTGGTACTACACTCACGACCCGAGTGTTCTTTTTTCCGGACACCTCACCGCGGGTCTTCCCGAGGCTTGACCTCCGCCGAGGTTGGGGGCCTTCCATGGTATTTGCCCCTCTAGGACAAGACCGTTCTCCACCTTTGGAACACCGTGTCCTGGAGCCCCGCTGGGTGCTCGTCGTCCTGTGTAGCTGATGGCGGTAGAGGTCGCTTGGCAGAGCCGTCCACGGCCTCCATTTGGACGCCGTCGTTCTTGCAGTCCCCCTTTTGGGCGGAGGCTACTGACGCCCGGTGTAGTTCGTCTTCCTTGCCCTCGGGTTCTCGGAGCGGCAGAGGAGGACTAGGCCCGCTGCCTTCTGTTTCTTGCGTTGAAGTGACGTCCGCTTGGGCTTTCACCTCAGCCGGGGGTACTCTACCTGGGGTTTGGCTGAAGTACTTGCGGATGTTTCACCCTGACCCCGAGGTTCAGGGTTGATGGTGGTCCCTCCGGCTTCTGCCGTCGCCGCTTCCGCCTCGACCTGGTCCATGATGTGTTCCGCTAGGTCTTCTTCCGCCCCCGCGTGGGCCACGTCGGCGTATGTCCTGACACGCTCACTTCTAGTGTGCCCGAAGCGTCGGCAGCCCTCACAGCGGGGCACACGACACTCCTTCCGGATGTGGCCGGTATTTCGGCACCGAAGGTAGAGCGGCGCCCATCCTGGCGCCAGGACCAGCGCAGTGCAGCCAACGAGCCGGAGCTGATGCGGCAGGTGCTCCATGGTGACGCCCTCTTTTAGGGTTAGTCTCACCGTCCTCGTAGTCGACTGGCCTCCCTCGAATCCGCCGACGCGCCAGGTCCCTCGGGAAACTTCCTCGACTTTGCCGAACGGTTCCAGGGCTCGCTTTACGCAGTCGTCGGGGAGGTAGAACGGAATGCAATGCAAGTTGAGGCGCACCTCCACCCGGTCCGGGTCGAGGATGATGCACCGCCTGCCTTTAACTTCGAAGGTCTTAACGGCAGCCGACATCTCCTTGGCAGCAGGTGTGTTCAGGGTCGCCAGCCATACGTGGTTCATCTGAAATGAACCAAAAGCAGCTACGTCCTTGAGCACTCCTGCGTTCTGCAGCCCGGCCTTGAAATCTTCGATCCGGTACGGCCTTGCTCCGATATCGGCGTGCAAAAAGACAGAATTCAGCAGATGCTCTTCCGCCGGGATCGGGGGCATGATAGTCTTGTAGCCCTCGCTGCTGCGTTCATTTTTGAAACCACGGTTATCAGCGGCCGTTGATACCGCTCCGACGGAGCTCATTGCGATACGTCTGCTCGCTTCGAAAGCCAAACAACGAATATTTCCGCCGGAATGCTTCGAAGAAATCGATGCACTCGATATTCCACCGAGACCTCTTTCTGACATATAGCCGGTGTGTTATCATCATGGTAGACTTTCACGCTGGCTTAAGAAACGGACACCGAAGAGAACGGACGATGTCTAAATCACGCAATGTACGCGTTCGAAATTGTAACGCACTTTACAAAGCCTATACAAACAATACAGGATTTAGTCCAATTGCAATCGCGTACCGCTACTATCATTTACAAGCTGAAACAGCCCAGTTGAAAATTTCTGGCCGGCTAAGTAGTTCAGAGGTTTCATTGTGTCCGCCGTTGCCGTACATTCGACGACGCTTTTTCGATCGGGAATGACTGCCGGTGAGTGTAACCAGTACATAATTATAAAAAGCGTGCGCATTAGGTCATCCTTAATTCTAATTAACCCTACCCTTGGCGCGTCATCGAGCTTCCAGCTTTTGCCGGCACCCCACCACCATGGCCCACCACCACCGGCTCGTTAGGTCAATAGGCCTATCGAGAATCGAGGGTACACTCTAAGCCCGGTCCCACTTAGTAAGAGGGACATTTCTTCGATTTTTTCTCACTTAAATTTACGCGGGGCAGTAGACCTCTTAATATTACATGGGGACGCTCCCCCTTAATTCAGTGAGACACCACCCCTCTTAAAGTAAGCGATACGGCGTCTCCCTTAAATTCGAGGTCAGTCTCCCTTAGTCAGAGGGACATTTTTGAGATATTTTCCCCCTTAAATTTGGAGGGACGGTGGCCTGCTTAAAATGCAGGGGTATAGTCCCCCTTAAGTCGGGGTCACACTGCTTATACATTATACAAAATACATCCTGCAGACATGTTCAAAAACGAGTCACCGCGACATCCGTGCCTCGTACGCCACGAAGCAACCGATTAAAGGGGTAGCTTTGTCACATGGCATACGAAGCACGGATGTCGCGGCGACTCGTTTTGGAACATGTCTCCAGAATGTATTTTGTATGATGTATAAGCAGTGTGACCACGACTTTAGGTTATCTCTCTTATTGTATCGTAGAATTTCTGCTCCTTCGTGTTTTGACTGTAAGCTGACATGCTGCACTGCAGTGATAAAGTTCTCGCACCTTCGCTGATAGTGTTCAAAGTTATTTTGTGCTGCATAACGGAATTGAAAATTGATCCGTATATTATGTTTGATAAACGGAATCAATATGTGAAATAAAACAGTAACAATCTTTTAAGATAATCATGTGTTTTATTTTCCATGAAACAAGAAAGGATATTGAAATGTCTGTATCAAAATAGTAATTTTATAACGGTGTTTTGGTAGCTTATACAGCTAAAAGAAGACGTTAAAATGACGCCAGAAACTGGCGTTTCTTGGGAACTATAACACAAAACATTTCGTGCCGCAAAGTGACTGACTCCTTTTGGTTATTATTAGAAATAACAATCCAACGGTGCTGAAAACAATTGTTTTCAGCGAATATCACAAAAAAATAAAAATACACTCTAAAAAAAAAGCTTGCGGGTCTATTTTCCCGCAAAACACTTGGAAAGCCAATCACCCTAACTCACAAAGGCAGCTCAGCGAATGTCGATACCGAAATATATGATTATACAGAAAAAATGCAGTCTGATTTGTGACACTAAGCAATACAAGCGTGACGTTTTGCATTGCTTAATGTCATAACTCAGACTGAGCTTTTTGGTCTAATCTTATGTTTCGGCATCGGGATTCGCTGAGCTGACTACGTGAGTTATGGTGATTAGCTATCCAAATGCTGTTCGGGAAAGTAGATTCCTGTGCTTTTTTTTTAGAGTGTAGTTATCTGCTTCATTGAATTAAAAACAAATTACTCGGCGTTTGTAACCGCTGATTGCAGTAACCAACGCCGAGTAACTACTGCTGATGGCAATTGCCATCAGGAGAAGCTCAGAAGTTGTTATTTTTGAATGGCCATATGCAATTTTCTGAGCTTCTCCGACATTAACTGAATCGAAACTTGTCATTCTCAACGAGCAGACACTAGAGGAGTCCAAGGGTTTGTCCATATGCCGCAAGGTGGGAGAGTCCTGTTATGTAATACACCCATAAGCACAGGACTAGTGCCTCCTCCGGAGTCGTGCTAGCGGAGAGTTTCACTGACCGGTTCCCAGAAACAATCTGTTTCTCCGAACTGAAGAAAGTCTTGGGTCCTGGAACTCTTTCGTCAGGGGTACGGTCGTCCTGCAAGCAACAATTGTTCACAAATTGTGTCAGCGTCAACATTACATTTCTATTTTGGCAGCCGCTTTTTCACGTACCATAGGTGATGAGAGAACCTCTGTCCAATCGAGTCCGGAGGATGGTCTTCAATGTTCAAGAATGTTGTTGGGTTGTCTCTGCAGAAGGCCCCTTTTACCTCCTCCAGTTTTCCCAGCATGGTGACCATTGTGTGTTGGAACCGAAGCAGTGCATCCACCTTTAGCTGAATGAAAGACCATATTGTTTTCCTTTAGATACAGAGAGCGGGAATTAGGAAGAAGGTAATGAAGCGCTTGCACCTGTTTCCAAGCAGGCGGTAGGAAACAAATGCAAAAATAAAGTGCAAACAGTTAAAAGATTCCAAACCCAATTTGTATACGATGTAATAGACAGCGACATTAGCTTATGACATAACTTCAGCGACTGTTAATATTTGACACGAGAATTGACTGCTGTTTTATGTAATTTACAAGAATCGTTTTTGTATTACCAAGACAAAATGAGAACGCACTTAGTAGTATCGGAACATTAGAAGCCCCATGTGCTTTGGAAACATGGATTGCATTAGCGGCTTGAAGCTGCAGAAGAGATCTGATGCATGTTTTAGAAAGTAACATAATCAGCTAAAAAATAAATTTCTGTAGACATTTTGGAGCAAGCCATTCCTTTATTCTTTTTTTTTTTTTTTTTTCAGAAGCAAAGCAAGGGCCAACGGAACGTAAATACAGCCTACCTACATTTCAGAATGCAAAAAGTTCATAATTACCGAGTTCGTTGTGGGCGGTGTGCGGGTGGCCGCCGTAAGCGCACCACTCCGGGTGGTTGGTTCCACCGTGCAGAAGATCCCGGTAGAGCTCTCTACACGAGCTATCTGTGCAGAACCCTCGTCTGATTCCCTTCATGTGAACGGTCGTAGCCATTGCCACACTCTGAAAACAAGATTTTTTAACAGTCATTTAACGCCCATTGTCAACCTAGCCCTAAAGCACCTGGGAATACAAAAAAAAAGAAGAAAACTTCCGTCTATGTTTTTCGCAGGTGTGCGACACAGGAAAAAGAAATTCAACCAGCCACAGAACACAAACAGGTTAATAAACAACATAAGTAAATTCTCCAAAAACAAAAGCATAATCGGCGCCGAAAAAAAAAATGGCCAGTTGCTTTGTTGTTGCGACCGTCAAAATATAACGAACAAAAGAGTACGCCAAAGAAATATAAAAACAAACAAATGCACTCCCGGGCCACCACTGCAGCCTTCCCCTCCTTCCGCAGACGGTGCGACTGGTGCGACGCCGACGCAACGCGAACGCGCGGAGGAAAGAGCCTTTTTTTCTTTTGTGTATTGTTTGAATTAGAAGCTCCCCCCACCCCCAATCACACGCACTATGGCTTTTTGCTAGCCTCCCACGTGAGGCAAAAGTTCATATTCATTGGAACGCCAACAATGTCTACAATATAACGTTGCGGTGTAAATTGGTGTAATGAATTCTAAGGGCAAACAAAAGCAAAATCGCCAACATTGTTTCCGTCAATCAACGCTCTCGGGCGGTCAACCGCAAGCATTTAGAGTACACAACAAGAAAGAAATCGGCGAGCCAAGCTTACGAACACTGAGTTCCCGAGCTAGGGTGCCTTTATGTTCGTTTTGCCTTAGGAAGGGTGATGCCATCCTTTGTAGTACCAGATGCCGACAGTGCACACTCACGGATAAAATACAAGGAAATTGCCGGCAATAAAATACCGGCGTGGCAGTGCCAAAGCTAGCAGCTTGAGCTGGGAGCAGAACGAACGCGCGTTCGAAATTAAAAAGTAGACAAAAGCGTCGGACAGAAAATGGTCTGATATCACCAGCTTAAGACAGACGCGTACACATTAGGACACCCTAGCCCGCTAAAAGTGGTTTGTGCGAAAGACAGCCCTGCGGCTGATGGCAGGGCGAACGGTGAGCGACGCTTTGTCCTAACTGAACGAGCAGATCCAGGAAGCGACCGCGGACTACTCTAGTTATCTGAAAACTCTCACTCTACATGCAAAGCTCGTGCATTTCACAGCCAGCGTGAAAATATTGATGGCTCGTTATTCCAACCCGCAACGTACCCAAAACAAAAGCGTCAATATAACAGAATTACTCACCCGAAGGAAGTCAAACGAGCAGCATGACGCTTGCGACTCTCCAGCCACGACCGTTGCCAGCTCTCTCCGTGAATTGGCGCGAAGCCTTAGCACCGTCTGAACTCTTTGCCGTGGATTAGTGAGCCTGCACCTCTCCTCTTGACCGAACTACATTGGTCCAGTTAAGAGGGGCCAGTCCCCTCTTAATATAAAGGGACACGCGTGAATTTTTCTGTCGGTCTTTTCTACTCAGAGGGACCACGGAAATGGTTTCCTTGGTCTCTCTTAATATGTTGGTGTCCCTCTAGATGTTGCTATTTTATTTTTCTATTTCCCTCTTAAAAAAAACTGTCCCCCAGAAAGCATCGTTGTCCCCTCTAAAATCAGAGGGACAGCGTTTTTTATGAGACCGGTTTTAGAGTGTAGCGCATCTTCGTAGCGGTCCACGTCCACGCACACACTCGCCCAGTCAAGCACACGAACGTCAAATGCGGAAACCAACACGAGAAGATGACAACAGCACACGACACACGGCAAGAACGACAGGTTCAGGTCCCAGAAATGATCATCTCGCACACTCCGACTGGCCCCGACGTACCCGACGCCCCCGACGCCCCGACAACCGGATTCCCGTATGAGGCATTCGCGCGAGGGCTTCTAGGATAGCCTCCGTCGGCGCCGTCGTCGTCCAATGTTGAACGTAGAGCATGTCCAAGTCCGTCGCAAGCTACGCTGTCGCTCGTCGAGCTGCTCAGCGCTGCGCCGCGTTCAACTTGACGTTGGAGTATAGACACACCGTTCGCAGACAGCGTGAGCGAGCGCGTGCGCTCATTGACCTTACGACGAAGTATAAACAGCCTTTAACATAACAGGGACAGGTAACGTCACGCACGTGTAGCGTCATGGATAGGTGTGACATTACGAGCGGATGTAACGTCATGAACACACGTAACGTCATGAACATATGCAACGTCACGGACAGATGTAACATCATGCACAGGTCTGACGTAAGGAGCATGCATAACGTAGCGGATGAAATGTCACATCACGGAAAGGTATGACATCAAAAACAGATGTAACGTCACAATCTAAAGTAACGTCGAAAGCAGGTGTTACGTCAGGAAGGTGTGTAACGCCACGCACAAACGTAACGTCACGTAAAGATGTAACATTACGTACAGATGTAACTTCATGAACAGGTGCAACATCGCGGCCGTATGTCGTATCTCGGACGCATGCTACGTCTTGGACAGAGGCAATGTTACGGACAGATGTAATATGATGGACAGCTGTAACGTAGTGGGTCACGTCTGGAATCGTTGGCTCGTGGGGAAACTAAAAATAAAAGTTTCATCCGGCAAATTTGTGTCTACAGACTAAAAAGAAAAGTACTAGACACCCTACGTCTGCGGTTGACGGACTCCAAGCAGCCCTTTTATGCACGTGGCGGCAAGTTCAGGAATGTTCCAAACCGGAGCACTCGATGACAACCGAAAATGAGCTGGAAATTTTCGAAACAGCACAAAATTATAAAAGAAAGAACCAGTCTCGAGCGGGGTACGCCCAGGTAAAATGCGACGGAAGAAGGACGTGGGAGAGAAACAATTCGCGTTCAACAATTGATACTGTCTAATGTCTAGCAAATTGTATAACCGATTAGGACACATGAAAATAGATCAGGAAGGCACGAAAAGCTCAGGAAGTGATGATAAGCGACTTAAAATAAAGTTTGGTACAGCAGTACCAGAGAAAAACTTTTTGAACGAGAAAGTATATCGACACTAAACTATGCCCAACTACAAGAAGTATCATAACGAATTGAGATTCTAGTATCCAGACAACTAAAGCGAGAATGGACATATTTCGATTTAGTAAACACTTTTTAAAAAAAAACGTTAGAGAGTTCAAAACCAAACAAAGAGGAAAAAAGAGAAGGAAACGCACACCAACAAACTGGTGGAACAGTGAAATTTAAGGGATACTACAGCAGACTTTCGGCGCTTATTTCTTGGCCTACACGTGTTCAAGGGAGCAGTATCACGTCGGACACACCAATCTATTGGGAAAGACACGAAAAATAATTTTTTAAACGAATTAAACGATTAGCAAAGGGCACCTGCTGGATGTCGCCAAAGCCTCGTTTGTAATGACCATCTAAGAACCTTGACAGGTAATGACGATGCCTGTCTGGCCCAGAACTATACATGCTTTGAACCTGACGTCATTTCGCCAGCTCTCCGGCCCCCACAAGAGAAGAGGGGAAGGAGGAACTCCCTTCTCAGCAGGACTCTCTTTTGTGTGTCCCAGGCGTCGCTATTGTCCCTCACAAGATTATAGAAGATTAACCCGTCACTCCAAATTTTCTTACAAAAGTAGCTTTGGGGCTAGTTACTGTGGCCCGATTGCTGGGGTGCTTCGGCCGTTTCGGTGGCTGGAACGGCTAGGGCATCCTGTCGACGTCAGCCTCGCAATAGCTTTGCTCGTCCCGAGACAATCTACATCACGATTGCGCCGGACGTCAGGTGCTCTCCACTGGCTGTTCTCCGAGCGCTTGCCAGAGTATGCCATTTATAACAAAAAAATACAGCCATCAGACTCACAATACAAACGTGCGATTGCCATTTACGGACATTGTAAATCATATTCGTCCTATTTCTGAACACGACGGGCATATTTCAAATTTTGTTGAAGTACCCCTTTATGGCGGCCATAGCAGGGTGACAAGAGGCCTCAAGGGAACAATGTAGTGTTTGTATTACGATAAACAAATAGCCGTATCATCGCCACGTGCCTATGCTAGAGCGCCGCCCCTATTGATAGCTGGATCTTCGCCACGCGTCTATACTTGGGCACCGCCCCCCCCCCCCCCCTCTTCATCCGCCTGCTATCTGTATATAAGCACTGCGGGCTGGTTGTACGGGTGTGCTTGACCAGCGAGAGGCCCGGTATGACGGCCGGCTGACAATAAACCCAAGTTGTTGTTTCTACTCGGCTGGCGTCCCCCTTCTAAGACACAACAACTTCTTGGCGACGAGGATGGGATCCACGCAGCCTGATGAGCAATTCCACGGGGACCGTTAAGACGGAGACTCAACCAAGCGTGCAAGAGGGGCCCTGGAGTATCGACACGGAAGCATCCAGGATGGCCACGATTGGGCAAGTGGAACCTTTCGATGAATCTCAGTCAGATTGGGAGACATACGAAGAAAGGATTAACGCGTTCCTGCGAGTTAATAAGATTCCAGACGCCAACAAAGTAGACGCCTTTTTTGAGTATCGTGGGTCCGAAAACGTACAAGTTGTTGAAGAGTTTGACCGCCCCAAGCACGCCGGCTAGTCAGCCTTTGGTAGAGCTACAGAAAGCATTACGGGAGCATCTTTCGCCCACGCCGTCAGTTATCGCGGAAAGAGCCAAGTTTCACCGGAAAGCGCAACAAGACAGCGAGAGCATCGCGGAGTTCGTGGCGGGCCTCAAGCAATCGGCAGAAACATGCAACTTTGGTGCGAACCTAGAAGAAACGCTGAGAGACAGATTCGTATGTGGGTTGGCACGGACTGAAATCCAGGAGAGGCTTTTTGTTGAGGATGCGTCGCTGACGTTCAGAAAGGCGGTAGAGATTGCATTATCCGTAGAGGCGGCATCCAAGAACGTGACAGAGTGCCGGCCTAGTAGGGCAGCCCAGGAGGATTTTCACAAGTTGTCCGAAGAGGGAGGCCGGGCGCGAGAAGGTTCGGTGTGCACGCGATGCGGCGTGCGTCATCACAACCGTGCTTGTCGATTCCGAACAGCGACGTGTTTTAGATGCCACCGCGTGGGGCATATTCAGAAAGTGTGCAACTCTCAACCGACGTCTAGTTCCCACCCTCCGAGAGCGTCCCGACAAGACACACAGCAAAAAGATTCCCGGAGACAAAACTTTAGTGTGTTCAAAACCGAGGAGGACGTCGAGCCACTGTACAGACAACGCTAGAGAAACCGCGTTTTGGACCAATTTACTTTACAATGTGTATTCAGGGAGTGCCGCTTAAAATGGAACTGGACACTGGAGCAGCGGTATCGGTGATGCCGCACCGGCTGTTTCGGTCGTGTTTTCCACAGATGAAGTTACGACCGGTTTCGGTGTTACTTCGTACGTACACAGGGGAGTGCGTGCGCCCAAAGGGGGTCGCGACAGTAACCGTGGAGTATCAGCACCAGTCTTGCCAGCTGCCTCTGCACGTGCTCTACCAGGATGGCCCGACTCTCATAGGAAGAGACTGGCTATATCAGCTCCGGCTCAACTGGACGAGCCTCAACCACGTGGATGCAGAAGACCACCGGGCCTTGGGACAAGTCTTAGACCGACATCGCCAGTTGTTCAACGATGAACTCGGCGAGATTCGAGGTGAGCAAGCTCACCTATCTCTCAATCCTGAACTACACCCAAAGTTTTGTAAAGCTAGAAGTATTCCGTTCGCGCTGAAAGACGCAGTGGAGAAAGAATTGGAAAAGCTGGTTGATCTGGGCGTGATTGAGCCAATTTCGAGCAGTCGTTCTGCCTCACCAATTGTACCGGTGGTAAAGAGGGATGGCAGCGTACGCATCTGCGGGGATTATAAAGCATCGTTGAACCCCTGCTTAATCATTGACAACTATCCCTTACCCAAGATTGAAGAGATCTTTGCCACTCTCTCGGGAGGACAAGTGTTCTCCAAGATCGACTTGAGTAGAGCATACCAGCAAGTGGTAATGGACAAGGATTCCCGCGAGCACCTAACCCTCAATACGCACAAAGGACTGTTTGCAGTAAATCGTCTAGCATTCGGGGTTGCGTCGGCACCTGCGATTTTTCAAAAGGTGATGGACAACATGTTAAAGGGACTGAAAGGGGTTATATGCTACCTAGATGATATTCTGGTCATGGGGCAGAACGAAAGGGAACACCTTGAGAATCTAGATTCGCTACTCAGCCGGCTGCAGGAAAGGGGAGTGAGAATTAAGACAGAAAAGTGTGAATTTTTGAAACCGGAATTGCAGTTTCTGGGTCACGTGATCAGTAAGCGTGGAATATCAGCAACGCCAGAGAAGGTGAAGGCCGTGCTAGAAGCCCCCGTCCCAATCAATAAAAAGCAGCTGAGAGCGTTTACGGGCATGGTAACATACTACGGAACATTTCTGCCGGAGTTATCAACAGTGCTATTCCCACTGAATCAGCTGCTCTGCAAGAATGCGCCGTGGGATTGGAGTGAACAGTGCGATCTGGCGTTTAAGAAAGTGAAAGAGTTGCTTGTAAAAGCGCCGGTGTTAGCATATTATGATCCGGAAGCCCAGCTCAAGGTAGTGTGTGATGCTTCATCGTATGGGTTGGGTGCCGTCTTAGCAAAAGTGGAAAAAGATGGGTCCAGACGGCCGATTGTCTTTGCATCGCGCACGCTATCACCAAGTGAACGGAACTACAGCCAGTTGGAGCGAGAAGCGCTAGCCTTAATTTTCGGTATCAAGAAGTTCCATTACTACATTTATGGCAGACAGTTCGGCTTGGTAACGGATCACAAGCCTTTACAGACGATTCTCGGTCCAAAGACAGGGGTACCGAGCATTGCCGCAGCTCGTTTGCAGCGGTGGGCAATTACGCTGTCGGCGTACCGTTACAATCTGGTTTACCGTTCAGGTGACAGCAATGTAGAAGCAGACTGCTTGTCTCGTTTGCCACTTCCAGAGAGTGGCAAACAGGAAGACGAAGACGAAGACGAAGTAACTTCCTGTTACGCACTCCGGTGGGAAACTTTTCCAATAACAAGCTCGGACATCGCGAGAGAAACGTCACGAGACCCGACCCTACGACAGGTACTGCACTCGGTTACGGAACAATAGCCTGAGCGCGTTACGAAAGAATGCATGAAGCCTTTTGTTTCAAAAAGACTGGAGCTGTCGGTGGACCGAGGATGTTTATTTTGGGGAATGCGTATTGTGGTTCCCCCAACTTTACAGAAGACAGTCCTGGACGAGCTGCACGACGGCCATCCCGGCGTGGTGCGGATGAAGGAGGTGGCCCGAAGCTACGTCTGGTGGCCAGGAATTGACGCCGACATGGAGTACACCGTACAAACGTGTGCGGCCTGCCAGCAGCAACGAGCGCTGCCTACCCAAGCTTCCCTTCATCCGTGGGCTTGGCCTACAAGGCCATGGGCCCGGCTCCACCTAGACTTTGCTGGCCCGTTTCTTCAGCGAAATGTTTTGGTGGCGGTAGACGCCCATTCAAAATGGCCAGAGGTGTTCCTAATGCCCTCGACCTCGGCAGAAGCTACCATCGGTAAGCTGCGTGACCTCTTCAGCCGTTTTGGATTGCCAGAGGTAATCGTGTCGGATAACGGGCCGCAGTTTTGCAGTGAATAATTTCAGTCATTCCTCAGAATGAACGGAATAAAACATGTGCGGTCCGCTCCATATCACCCGTCAAGTAACGGTTTGGCTGAGAGATTCGTCCGAACAGAAGTTGTTGTGTCTTAGAAGGGGGACGCCAGCCGAGTAGAAACAACAACTTGGGTTTATTGTCAGCCGGCCGTCATACCGGGCCTCTCGCTGGTCAAGCACACCCGTACAACCAGCCCGCAGCGCTTATATACAGATAGCAGGCGGATGAAGGGGGGGGGGGGGGGGGCGGTGCCCTAGTATAGACGCGTGGCGAAGATCCAGCTATCAATAGGGGCGGCGCTCTAGCCTAGGCACGTGGCGATGATACGGCTATTTGTTTATCGTAATACAAACACTCCAAACACAGATGTCCGAAGAAAAGGGGGGACATACCCGCTGGGGTCGCATTGTAATGAAATACATTTCAGAAAACAAAAACGCAGGCTTCTGCTCTAATCCAGGTCACAATCGGTAGAGCTGGAGTGCAGTGGATGATGGAGGTAAATTAAAATGATAGGTATGCAGCAAAAAGGTTCTGGGAGCACATTAATGCACAGGGAAGAGGTACGGAAGGGTTCCCTTGTTCGTTGACAACACAAGCGGGGATAAGTGTAGCGGGTAAGGAGGCAAGGGGATTTATTAGATGGACATTCGAGGCAACATTCGAAGAACTTGAACCGAACGAGATTGTACAGAGCACAAGCAGCAACACGGCACCTGACGATAACGCTAACGAGACAACTGAGACGCCGTCGGGGGAATGGGACAGAGCAGAAAGTGAAGTACCTGAAGGAACGGCGTCAGACCCAGGTGGCATAGGAATAAGACTAGTCAAGACACTAGGCACAAAAAACAAATTAAAGTTAAGACAGGAAACTGATCAAATAATGATGGGGGGAGATGTTCCCAATGATTGGAGACTAAGCAGAATGAGATTGCTATATAAAGGCAAGGGAAATGAGGATAGCGTAACATGATACCGCCCAACAACAGTAACTTCGGTCCTGTACAGACTAGCAATGCAGGTAGTAAGAAGAATGGAAGAGTGGGCCGAAAACATTTTAGGTGAGCTACAGAACGGGTTCCGAAGAGATAGAAGGTTAATTATAACGTATTCATCATCGTTTAATGTATTTAGGGTGCACGAATGAGTAAAAAATCTGTTATGGATAGCATTTCTCGACATTAAAGGGGCGTACGACAATGCGAGTCAGGAAAAACTTTGGGTACAGCTGAGAGAGCATGATTTATATACGCATTTGATTAGGCTTTTAAAACAGGTATGCACTTAAAGTTGCTATAATATATATGAAGCAGAAATAACAGAAACGGCATATATAAAAAAAAAGGACTCACACAGGGTTGTCCCCTATAACCTCTACTTTTTATAATACACTTGAGTAGAATGGAAAAGAAATGAGAAGAGTGCAATTTAGGTCTTGATGTGTTATATATGGAGCGAGGAGAAAACGTAAACAAAGTTATATCAGGAATGTTCTACGGAGGCGAAAATTTACTGTTGGCATATAGCCGGGAAAGGTTACCGGAGCTGATTAAGATCTGTGGGGAGGAAGGAGACTCTCTGGGCCTGAAATTCAGTTGCGACAAGTCGGGAATAATGGTTTATAACGATGAGAAGGGGACCCGCTGAACATTCAAGGTGTTTTAAAAGAACACATAGAGAAGTATAAATACCTAGGGGTATGGTTGAATGAAAGAAAACAATACTTAGAATTAGAGGAAGAAAATATGCTAAAGAAAGGAAAAAGGACTGCAGCAATTATGAAGCATAGGGCACTATATAATTACAATGGATATAAAGTTTATATGGAGTCATAGAGCCGGGGTTGTCTTTTGGCAATGCGTTATTATGCATAAAACCTGAGGTTCAGTCGAGCTTAAAGACCCGGCAGAGGAGCGTGCGCAGATTGGCGCTCCTCTGCGCGAGTACACCAAATGGATACTCCAAATGAAAGGGTGCAGGGAGACATGGGCTGGGCATCTTTCGAGGCTAGAGAGGCGATCATTAAGTTGAAATGCGAAGAGAGACTGGACACAATTGAGGATGCACGATGGGCGAGAAATCTGCATCTATACATGAAAAGTTTGAACACTAAATGGACAGACCGAACCCTAAAACTAAAATTTAAATACAAACAATCAAGTGTGGGAGCTGAACAAACTACCTCTCCGAAAAAGAAAGTTAAAGAAGTCGAGAGAAAGATTTGGGAGGAAAGTATGCAGGGAACATCAGCCTTAACTATGTACAGGGGACCAAAACAGAAAATAAGGAAGGTAGACTGGTGTGATAATTCACGGGGGAACTCGTTATTCTTCGAGACTAGAATAGGAGTATTGAGGGCTAGGACATATAGGACAAAGTATGAGGAAATTGATACGCGATATGCAGTATGCAAAGGTTAAGACGAGACAATAGAGCATATGGTGTTGAGGTGCACAAGGATAGCTCCCGCCCTCCCGGAAAGGGCGACGGATTTAGCCGGAGCGCCATGGGGTTTGCAGACCAGAATGGAAGAATGGATGATAAGTACATCTTAATAACAAACAGGAAACTGGAAAACTGGTGGAAATTATCTAGGAGTAATTGAATGACGTACAACTAACTGACGCAGCTGGCATAGGCAGAACAGAGGAAAACTCTAACTCCCTCCCGCGTGGCTCCGGTCCAAGATCTCCACCCTGTCTTCCATTGGGTCCAGTGCCGGGGTAACGCCGACTAGGTATGACGAAAGGAAAATAGACAACTCCCTCGCAGGGGGAAGAGGGGGGGGGGGGGAGTGAAGTTTTTAGTTTTTTTGCCCGATTTCTTAAAGGCAATTCTGGTGATATGCTACAGGGCCTAGAGACAGTTACGAAATTGCTGAGGGTTAGCAAATTGGCGAAGGAAAGAAATCATACTTTTGGTTCTTAACTTCTAGGCTAGTTGGCACAAGCGACCGCCCGATATGATAGGTACAGCCGCTAGCATCCATCCATTCATCCGTTCGAACCTTGTATTTATGCGTGGCAGCCGATCGCGTTGCCGACTCCGCCACGCTCGAGGAAATATAATTTCGAGGCTTTCAAAGAGACGACTTTTCTCGTTTTGTTTCGTTCGCTCGAGAGTACTTCGAGTTCACCTATAGGTTCGTGATTTCTTTCTTACTATTTTCATGTGATTCGTGCGGCAGTTGCCAAGGAGACATCAAATTGGCTTTCCGAATTTACTGGAACGAAAAAAAATATATAGAAAAGTAAAGAAATGCTGCAAGTTTAGAGCTGGAAAATCGTTCTTTTTAAGGACGAAGCGAAAAGTTGAAGTGACCCCGACCGCGAGCATGTTGTGTCACTAATACAACTTCTCATCCCGGACAGTGATGCCGTGTCCAGTCTGAATAGTCTTATTACAAAGTGGCGCCTCCCAAGCCTTCCCAATCCGGATTACTACTGAGGACATAAGGCGCTTACGCGAGACAGTTCACGCAAAAAGAAAATTGCTTGCGTAACTCTCATAATCCGCTTTTTATAAGTTTGTCCATAGCCTCCTCTATACTGATAATGGTTGCCCGAATTGCCGGTGGCCAGCTATCACCACAAGGGTGCGCCGCTTTCCCATACAAGACAGAAAACGCGAACGACGTGATTAAGCCTCTTTCGTGCGTTCTTGCATTCTTGGTGCTGTTTTTGGGCAGTTGTCGTGGTAGCTGTAAATCGTTCTTAGGCAATTTTTTTTACCACTTTCTTTTTTCTTTTGAAGTTTAGGCAGACTCGCAAAATAACTTTCGGGGCTGTTCTTTTCTGAGACCGGAAACAGTACCCGGGACCATGAAAAGGGAGCCCATTTTGAGAAAAGACTGCGAACCGGATTCGGCTACTCAAAAGTACGCACAAGGCAATTTTTTTTTGCGACGAACAGTAAGGAAGGTCTGTCTAGAGCTCTATATAGCTCCTACAGAGCACAAACGCAATCCTTCGATCCGCGTGTGTTGCCGACAACATGGCCAACAAAGCAGCTCGGCGCGAGTCACGTGGTACTCAGGGTCCCAGGAGGCGGCCCTAGCCCCAATGGGGGAAAACATGGAGATCGAAGCAACACGGCTGATTAAAAAATAAACGCCACGTTCACACTTTTCGAAACTAGTCTGTCGTGAAGTTGGTAACGCACTAAACACTTTATCAAAGTTTTCATAATATTGGATGCGTGTGAAAATTTTGAGAAGGCAATTGCCAAGGCAATGGCCTTTGAAGCAGACGATTTGTTTACGCAGCGAAGATGAACTTTTTGGGTTGGCCGGACCGGGTCACGTGAACGGTGTAACGTCGCCGCGCCGTCTACCGCTCAGGCAATTAAAAAGAAAGTTACGTTCTTACCGGGTGCACAGCTTAGCGCAAATTATTGTAAAATGTTCTTTTATAATGTCAAAAACGATTGTCGTTCCGTACATCCCAAAATATTGCAGAAATAACGATTTTCACACGTTCTCCATGCATTTGACCAGAGTTAAAACCTCCGGGCGTTCGCCGCTAGTCGCCGAGAGATGGCGTTCTAGATTGCGCTATTTTGCTCCAAACGAGCTATATAGTGCTCTAGGTCTGTACAGACAGCCATTCCTTAATTTTTATATGAGTGAAGACTCACCACCCTGCGAAGGCTTTACTCAAAGCCCAGCTTTGTTCGGGCATCCCTGTCGTCAAAGCTGGATCAGTCACTGGTCTGCAAACGAGGCCCTTCCACGGCCTCTTTTGGTGCTGTTCGATTGGCAGACCTGCCCAGCTCTCTTTCGCGCAACTCGAGGTAGTGACGACCGCCTGACGATAGGCGCAGTACGTCATTACGAAACGTGATTCCCGGCACAGCTAGCACCTTCCACGCGGCTTAGGGAACTTCGTAGCGGTTGTAACCCCAGAGGAGTCTGGCCGCTGCATTTCTTTTTCACCTTCTCCTTTTCGCTTAATCCTTGGCCTCAACAATAAAAAAAAAAAAAAAAAAAAACTCTCAGTGTTTGCTGTTTGGACATTGTGAAAGGTTACCAGCTCGGCCATTTTTGTTATAATTCGTGTTTGGTCACGCTTACCGTCCACTACATTTATTCACTATTGAAAGCTACGCATGCTGTTGCTCGCTCGTTATTAAATACGGGTTCCGAAAGTATTAGAATCACGTACGTTCCGGTTGTATCAGTGCGCAGCGGACAAGCGTCGTCACTGTGCAGGGAGGTGGCGCCCCTGGCGGTGATTACGTGAAGTAGGCAAACGGCGCCAAAGCATGATGAAGCCAGAAATTGGGCAGACATTGTCAGTACAAAAGGGGCAATTATTTATCCATGTACACAAATTTAATAACTCCTTGACCCTACTCACGGCCAGAACGCTTATGCACTTGTCTATGATCCGTCAACCCCCCCCCCCCCCCAAAAAAAAAAAAAAATTACAACAAACAAAACAAAACAACAACAAAAAGCAAAAACAACAGGAAAGGCAGTTATTACTCTAGCCCATCGAGGGCTTAAGAAACCCAGGGGGCGTGGCTTATTATGGTCACGCCTTTTGCTTTCTGATTGGTTCTTCGCCATTCTTATCGGCCAATGTCGAAATCTTATTGGCTACGGGGCGATAATGAGATGTGCGAAACTCGCGCATCTCATTGTGGTTTCTTAAGGTGTTGTAGTAGCTTTCGTACACGCTTCGTCTGCTAACATGAATGAAGATAGCTTTCGTACGCCCTTCGTCTGCTAACGCTAGCGAAGATAGCTTTCGTACACGCTTCGTTCGCTAACGAGAGCGAAGGTAGCTTTCGTACACGTTTCATTTGCTAAAGACAGTGAAGAACGCCGTTCGTCTACTACAAGGCGTCATTCACAGATGGAAATCAAACAGGAAAACACAATACATTGTCTGCTAACACACCGGATAAAAAAGTGTATAATTTGCTACAAACCGAGCGCCACGGCTAGGTGAGATCGAACGAGGGCTGAAATTGTGATCGGCTGAAGTTTCACGCTAGAAGTCATTGAAAACCCGCGCTTACTTTGCGAATCTCAGGTTCTTTTGCTGCCGTACACAAGCTGACATCAACCGGTGGATGAAGGAGTATATTAAGGACGAGCACACCAGAGGCCGCGAGACCTCTCTCGTTATTTGTTTGTTGGTTAGACGTTCTCACCCAATGTTTTCCCGATTGTGAACTCGCGAACGGGTCAAAAAAGCCTCATTAACTGGTTACGCGTAAGCTGTGACGTCACGTCCAATCAGCAGCCGAGAACGCTCTCGCTGTCTGCTTGACCAAAATCGGACCCCAGGTTCGTGACTGCGACGAAAATTGACAGAGCGAGCCTGCGAAACACAGCTCGGTTATCGCGTGGAGCTAGGCATTAATGGTTGCCTTGTATGTACTGCACGCGACTTAATTTTCGCAAATTTCACAAATGTAGGCGATTTGCGAAAATAGGTCCACGAATATGTTTCCCTATGGTGCCAAATACATAGCACACCATATCCCGATTAGCGAGAGTTAGAGCCTGCTAATAATTCCAAATTTTCAGTTTCGGCCCGATTCGCAAAAGTTCGAGCCCACGAAAATTAAGTCGTTTACAGTATGCATAAGGAGCTCAATTACTACTAAACATTCCTGAGCGAAACAATGAAAAACTTCTATAGGATGTTTAACGTTTGCTATACGGACGGAGTTGTAACGAACATAGAATCATCTAGATCTGCGACGTATATACCCCCTTTCCCTTCTCGGCCACGATTCGCCCAAAAGTTATTGAACAAAGAATTGTTGGTGTTCAGTATGTTTTTTATTTTGCTCATCAACAACAATGACAAGACGCTGTACACGCAAAACAAACACACACGCACACGCCCACACAGACACGCGAACGTGAACCGAGGAACGCTCCCGGTCCCAAAAACAAACAAACAAATAAAGCAACAACAAAAAAAGTCACTGGTTCCCATGGACGTGGTCTGGCCGTCGCTTCCTTATACAATGTGACAGAGTCTTTTGTTTTTGTTTCGTTTCGCCGTTTTCAAAGGCGCCTCACTCTTTCCTGCCTGTCCGTGTCACGTCACGCCGAAACTTCCCGCCGATAGTGATCCGTTCGAGGCGAAAAAGGATTTTCACACCAACGGCATTCACTGGGCTCAACTATGTTCCGGTCACATCTAAGCCGACAGTGCGCTAGAAATCACGTTCTCGTAGGACCAATTGACCGCCTCTCCTTCATCGGCGGACCCCTCTCTTTGCGTGTGGTAGACGTGCGGGAGCGTGATCATTCGGCGAAAAGTAGAGCTGTGATTGGTCGAAAGAGCGCGTAGACTTCGTCGCACTGTCAGCTTGGGGATGAAGGGACCATATATAAGTGCGGAGTGAAGGCGCCCAAGCGTGAAGGAGGCACCGGTTCGCTGAGGGCGACGCGAGACCATTAGTGTGCCACGATCGAAGAGTGTTCCACACTGCTTGATCGGGCTCACGTGGTTTACAGGACACGTTTGCAATGCGAACTGCTAAAGTGTGTGTGTGTGTGTGTGGGGGGGGGGGGGGGGGGGACGGACAAAAGCTTCGGTTGTCCGCAAGCATCTCTGCCTATCCGCTCGCTTTCTCTCTCTCCACGGGACAACGCAGCGCATGCGCAGTGGCGACCAATCCGCCCAGGAGGCGTCTGCCACTATAGATTGCAAACACCGATCCGCCCCGGTTTAAGTTGCTCCCTCTCTCAAACCTAGGCTTTCTAGACACCTTGGATTCGGATGGCGCCAGTACAGTGTCCGTTCCGCGAAATGGCTGCCGCTTGCTCGCGGAAAATCTATAGACTCTCGTAAGAAGCGGCTGGCCCCTGTTGAGTCTTTTGATGAAGATGCCTCAATGCCGAAACTTTGTTTATCTGTTGGCTCAAAGCCGCCTTTGAGCGTTTTGGGTCTTACTTTTTTTTTTCCATCAAGCGAAACAACAACAACAACAGCAGAATACTAGGACTAGGTATTACAGAACAAGCTTTCGGGAGAAATAGAATTAATACAATGCTGCCCTTAGGTCTCCAAGGGACGGAGGCAGCGGCGAATAAAGCTCGGTGAAACGTTTCAGGCCTAGCAAGATCTTAGTCAGTCTTACAACCATAGTTAACATTTTTTTTTTTATTTTTTTTTTTTTTACAAAGTTTACCAGTTCTGAGGCTGACAAGAACCTGCCAGGCTCGATACGTTTCACCGAGTTGTATTGTTTTGATTCTATAGGACTAGGCAGGAAGAGAAGTTTTGCCAATCTTTGTGCAATGAAAACATCGACGCCATCAAGACCATTAACAACAACAAGAGGCAGTCTTTTCTTATTCGTTTCTATGGGAGACCGAAGACGATACAAGGGCATCAAAGTTAAAGCAGGCATGTTTCTCTTTTGTGGGCCTTGCCTGTACGTTCGTTCGCAACTTTCGGTGACGGCGGTGCCGTGGAGCTGCAGTAGCGCTTCTCATATACTACGTTTCACTTGAGGGTGCTTGATTACAGCTTCCTAGCATAAAAAGTTATATAAGGCCTCAATATTGTTAATATTTAGAATAATCACAACTACTTACAGGTTACATATATTTGGGTTGTGTGTATGTTTATACAGCCTAGATACTTGGTCTGCCTCAACGGGTGACGAGTCTCCCAGCTGTAAATTAGAAATTTAGCCAGTGCAGTACAACCGCTAGTCTTGGGTCTTTAATGTGCATCACGCAGTAGTGATACACGGCCGCGCGCCGGTACGATGCTCATTCAGATCGAAACGGGCAGGGCTGGGGATTGAACCTAGGATCCCTGGGTTTTGTAGCGCGAGCTTTCGCTCCACGTGCTCCGAGCTGGTGTGAGCTAGTGCCGCTAAATAAGCTACGCTTCAGAGTAACGACATTTGGCCATATTGTGTCTTAAAATCATGGTTGCCAGTTATCTGAAGCTTTATCTGAAATCACAAGAAACGCTTTCCCGCCCTCCACAAATGTTTAAAGAGTTCGCGACAGAGGAAATCAATATTACATGAGCTTCCTTACACCGAATCTAATGCTGAATAAGTCCCACTTTTGAACCATGACGATCGGCAGTTGCGTCTGCCCTGCATACGAACCAAAATGGCGGCGCCCACAACAATGTCGGGGAACGGAGTGCCGATACTATAAGCGCAGCTCATTTAGTGGCTCTAGTGTGTGCTAGCCCACTCGGCCACCGATCCCGCCTTACTGGTTACGGATCTTACCATCATACTGCTGTTTTAACGTCGATCATCCAGATGAGTCATTTATACATGCGTCAGCCTTTCGATATGACTGTTATAAGTCGTAAAATTCGCCAATGTCGACGGCGGGTACGATATATTTGCATTTATTTGTTTGAAATATTTTCTTGTATTTACAGTAGTCTATGAGGCTGTTCTGAAATTAAATTACGTTTTTCTGTGCTTATTGTTTTTTCTGTTGGGCGGTAGCCAGTGGCATTTAAAAAGGTTTCAACTTTATCGAATACAACCAAAAAGTTTAAGAAGTTAATGTAAGGGTGAATTAACTTCAGAAACGTTTGAAACTCCCGCTCGAAGTCATGTGGCTGTGGCGCCATGACCCTATCGACAGATCAGGATTTTCTCGTCACAACGCCGACGCCAGCTTTTCTGCGACACGGGCTCCTGAAAAGCTCGTTCACACTTGCGGAATCGCAGGCGAATCTGCGGAGAAATTGACGCCGGGAGGGGGATTCCCTTTGCCGGCGACGGAATATTCGATCGCGGGAGCAATCGGCCCGGGACCGACTTTCCCGCGCAGAAAAAGTTCCCACGCTGACGCAGCCAATCGGAACTCACGGAGGAAATGGCGCTTGCCGGCGTCACGTCCTGGCAGAGTCGCCCGAGTTGTTGGGGTTCCCGCCGGAGTGGTTGGAGTTCCCAAGTTGTGCAAATGGCGCCGTCTCGCTGGTATCGTTGTGTCGGCAGAAATGCTGATCGAGACTAAATGATTCAACCCTGTTCGACAGGAGGCATCTGAGCAACAAAGACAGTGCCCACAACGAAGATCTGTGGAATACAATCGGCGTGATTGGCACGTACACACGTTGTCTTCGTTTGCTCGTTATTTTATTATTGCCTTCTCGTATCGCCGAGAGAATGGTGGGTATTTTCTTGGCACTGCGGGTTAGCGTTAACTGCAAGAGGAAGTGTGCGAGAAAATTTTTTCAATCACTATTCGATCCAGGGGCAGTCTGCTCTGATATCCGCGAGAAGACCGTAGCCGCGCGAACGCGGCGGGTGGCCACAAATGTGAACGGCGCCGTCTTTTTTCGCCCAGTAAATACGGTCGGCGACAAGAGAGTTTTTCGCAAGTGTTAACGCGGACGTAATAATTGTCCTCATAAGAAACGGCTTCTCAGCTGAAACGCTTGATTTGCCTCTTAGTACTGATTGAAGAGAATACCAAAAGATTATTCACGCTTTTTCTTAATTTAAAACAAGTGAAAAGAGGGTACTTTAGTCTTAAAAATTTCAATTACCCTCGTTAGAAAAAGAAATACAACGAAATTAAAATAAACATGTAAAACAAACAAACAAACAATCGGAGGACACTTAAGCTTCGCCTTTAAGAGTGGGACGCGATAGCGTTATCGGGCCCCGTTCGCATCGCCTTCTCAGTCGCATCTCATGCTCTTTCTGCCGGTGAACTGGAAGTGCGGCGGACATGCCCGGGTCAGTAGCGTACCGGGTTGGCAACCGGAAGGTCGTAGGTTCGAAAGCCGCCTAAAATTTTTCAGATGTTTCTTTAAGGCCAACTTACTACTTTTTAAACTGAAATGCGGCGACCTTTAATTCGCATTACGTGTCATGTTGTTCAGTCACTTTCGTTCCACGCGTGACGATGACGTCATGTTTCACGTGAGCGTTGTGGGTTGTTTGAAATTCCCACGTGAGGTCATGTGGCTGTGATGTCACGACCCTATCGACCAATCAGGATCTTCGCGTCACGTCACCGACACCAGATTTTCTGCGACTCGAGCTCCTTAACGCCATCGCGCTAAAAAAGTATTGGCGCGTACTTTATTATGAAACCTTTCAGTTTGGTTGGTTGTAGACTTTGTCTTACTGAACTCCAACCATCCGAAAGGTTTTTGTTGACATTTGAATCTTATATCTGCAGAAAGCAATTGATTACAATGAACGCTTTTTTTCTTGACTTCTGAAAATGGATTTTTATTGATGGTCGCTTATCTTAGGTACCCTTTTTAACTATTACAAAGTTCAGAAATCCTTGTGGGAGTTCATTTGGGACTCAACGACCGAAGTGGGTGTTTATTTTTAAATAAATTAGTTTTATGGAGATGTTGGTGCTGTCTGTGTAGTGCCCACTGAAGGACGCTGCTACTTTGCTTTACGTTTGTTTCTAATCTTTGTGCTTTAAAGTCACTATAGGGACAATTCTGTATTCGCAATTGACGATGGGCGTTTTTTGATGGTCTCTTTTTGAATCTGTCGACGCAGCCATGCATTTGAGAAAGGTTTTGTAACTCCAGAACCCGAAGAAACGTGCCCAGCCCTGGGTAAAACGTATTGCACTAAAAATATAAAAAAATGTTGTACTTTTATGAAACACTTAGATAAGTAAAATAAATTACGTATATTTACAATTTACTAACTGTAGAGCAAACATGTGTTATTTATTAATATGCACATCTTCGTTGTCAGACTGGGTTCGATAAAATACGAAGTACTCTAAAATTGCACTGAAATTATACGGCAGTTAATAAAAATCTTATAAAATACTTTAAGCCTTTCCACTCTTGTGAAGAAGGAAGACCAGCGAAGCTGTACTATGGTGGGAATGAAGTAATGGCCGGCCGCAAGTCGGCAAGCCAAAGTGAATATGCTCGAAAGGTTGCCGCCGTCGTTTGTAGATGGCGATAGCTGTCCAGAGTTTTGTCTCATCAGGTCATTTGAGGACGAACACGATCCTGGGGAAACTTGCCCTTTACAGCTCTGCGGTAAAAATATCCTTGAGGTGTAGGCTTTTGCTTCACAAAAGTACATACGTAGTATACTTTTAGGGTATTGCCTTTTACCAATGGTAGATGTAAAGTATTCGTGGCCATGCCTCCTAAGAACGTTGAATTTTTTTTATGGAAGTGGGCAGAAAATTTTGTGGCAGTCCAAAAGATCAAAAATGAGCCCAAAAAGAGACAACAACGAAAAAAAAAAAACAATAACAAATGATGCGATTGTAAGGGACTGTTTATTTTTTCAATTTTCCCAGCTTTAACAGCTCTGAGTTGTGACCCCTCTCGCATCGTGTTGATGTCATGTCTCCTGTAAAATGCAGCCCATTGACAGCGCTTTAGAAAGTATAAGAATGCACTAAAGTTGAAAAGAAAATTTTATCATGTTACGCGAGCGTTCAAGCAATTAAACTAGATTTTGAAACTATTGCAAAATAATTTGTTGGCCTTGTTGGTTTAACATCACGAAAATAGAAAGCGCGAAAGACAAGGTGGGAAGGGATCTTGGCAGGGTGACATGTCGCGGTTCCTTCTGCGTCATTTGTCCGTCCTCCAACCGGATGACCCATTCTCGGTGTCGAACTCAGAGGTAGTAATTCAGTACCTGAAGGACAATTCAACCCAAACACGCTATGGGTTTTCCCAAGATATAGACGACTTATTTTATTCAATACCGCGCAGAGAATTGTTTGACACCGTCAGCGAATGCATCGACTCTAATAGAGACCTAGGTTTTCAGAACAGCTGTAGCTTACTGGTCGCGTCTTTCCTAGATCTCTTGAGTTTATTTGTGCTAAACGCTTGTCACGTTCTCAGGAGAGACTTACATACAGAAGAAAGGAATCTGCATTGGGTCATGCGTTCCTCCCATTTTGTGTGACATTGTATTTTCAAAGTGTGAGAGGGGCATAATCCGGGGGGTCGGCCTCCTATCTAGTAGCACGCATATTCAGATACGTTGACTACTATCTTGTGCTTATGACAAAAATACCTGACGCAAACGACATCAGCACCATCAAAAACATATTTCTAGGTCAGGCCCAAGGACTCAACATCACCCACGAGACTCGGACAAAAAAGAACCTCAAGTTACTTGATATGCGACTTACCTTTCAAAATGACCGTGTCTGTTGGATGTATTCACCTAGATCTAAGAAACGAGTACTTCAGTATAATCTGCACATTAAAAACTCATCAAATGAGGCATAGTTTCTAGTTGTTTAAGCGCTGCCCTAAAAACGTCTTGTATTCATTAGCAAGGGAGAGCTTTGACGCGCAAATATCACGGCTAAATGCATCAGGCTTACCCCACTTCTATCCTGTCTGACGTTGCTAAATGTATAATCAAACCAAACAGAACAAGCGAGAGAAGTAGGGAAAAAAGAAGCCGACCGGCTGTCGTCCCTTATATCCCATCGCATCTCTCATAACTTCAAAAGAATCGCCTCCGAATACGATGTACCGGTTGTGTTTTCAGCCCCCGACAAACTAAGAAAGCTCTGCCCCAGAGTCAACATCCATCGTGAAACGCCCGACGAATGCGGCGTTAGACACTGCCACAAATACGTCAACTGTTGCAGCGGAGTGGTGTATGAGATCCCTTTCACGTTTGGGGAGGTTTATTGGGGCAGGCGGGAAGACGCATTAACGTAAGGCAGAACATGCGCTATCTCTCAAATCTTCTTCGTCGGGGCAGCTCGCTATTCGCAACTCCAGCGCGCCGCTCGCCCTCCCGCGGACGAACGGAGAACCAGAGGAGCGGGGATGGCAGCGGCGACGGCGGCGCTGGAAACGGTGGCAGGGACTGTCGGCCTTGATGCGTGAAGCCGTTTTAACGAAAAAAGTCAGCGCGTTAAAAAAGAAATTCTTGTGCTCCGCCTTGCAACAGCCGTGCACAAAGGACCAGAAGGTCTAATTTCATTAGGGACTTTTCGTGTATCGCATACGCTGCGGAGTTCTGGTCTTGTGCATGGCCGCCAGCTCAATCTGTGCTCAACGTGACGGAAAACGCTCCCGCTAATAATGAAGAACTCTATAGTATGGTCTACGGAAAGTCTATTCTTTGCCATGAGTAGGAGAAAACTCGTCGGCGCAACGGTATGTCGAGCAAGACAAATCGGTAATGGGTTCGCGTTTTAAGGCCGTTACAAGGAACATGATCATTTATTCCAAGCACTTTAAAAAGACAGACTACCCGTACTTGCTTTCAGGTAATTACAAAGGAAATAAAGAAATGCTCGAAGCATTTTAAGCGCGTCTGTGTTAGCCAGCCGTTTATGACGAGAGCTTAGAACGCGCAGTTTTGGCCAGAGGGACCGCAATGTTGCAAATAACACGGTACAACAAATGTACGGTATATTAAAATATATTTTTGATAGAGCAATAAATAAAACCCCTAAACACGCCGATCATGTTAATAGGCAGTTTTTGCATAGCGTACGACGACCCCTAAACTTCAGTTGGACGTACAGCGTACTGACGTTCAACCGACGCTACCAACTTTTACGAGCGGCTTGATAGCCGAGTTGTACAACTTATTAAAATAGCTTAAGTAAGTGTAAATGACTGTAAAAAAAATAAAGTAATCGAGGTTTTCTTGGCCCTACTGCAAAACCTCGGTGTTTTTTGTTTTGTTTTTCGGTACTCTTTGATGCGTACGTCAGTTGTTTAATATCTTATATAGCGCCATCATCAAGCCTCTCGTAAATGTTAGGGCCGTCAGTTTGACGTCAGTGGGCTGCGCGGCGAACTGAAGTTTTGGACTGTCGTATATGTGACAAGGGGTGTAAGGACTACAACATTGTTTTTTTAGAGTGATGAGCGCGGCAACGCTCCTGGCGCGCACTAAAAATCGTGCTTCAAAGGCGCAGCGCGAGCTTGCGGTTGTAATGCTACACCGCACGGTAGCCTGCGGTAGTACACTTTTTATCGATAACCATAGAGCAGTTTGATTACGTGTTGCAATACACTAAAACCGAGACGGTGAGCAGCGATTTAAGAGGCTGTGACGCGAAGCCACCAATACTGTGTACTGCTGCTCTTCCGAATCTTGACGGTCACCGTTCGCGGCTCTCTTTCTAGAACACTAATGGCCAGGCAAAGCGCAAACATATCTTCATCACCCTCAAAAATATTCTGTCACAAACGGTAACGTGGCCGATGCTTAAAACGCGCTCGCTCACCACAAAGCTTCGCACTTTGAGGTTTCTGCAACTTTTAAATAACAGCAGGCTCCTTTTCTTAACGTGCATCAGCATCTCCGCCACCTATTATATGATCCCCCCTTGACCGCTTCGCATTTGTAGATAAATAAATTATATTTAGCGCGCTGAACAGCGTAATCGAGCAGGCTGTTAAGAATGGAACCTTCGGCAACCTTTTCCGAGTTTCAACGGTGCGGAAACGAGTCCCGAAACGAGTCCCGACGTGTCAGGACTGCCGGCCACCTGTCGAAGCCTGCCCAAAACGTGTCTCAACGCGTCCGTGACGTCAACGGGACGTGTGTGTGTGTGCGTGTGGGTTCGTGCGCTCCGGAAGGGGAGAGAGGCCTGGCCTAACTGCGGAGAACCTTGGCTATGACTCATTTCTGGCTACGACGCGGCGGACCCAGCTGCAAAGCACTTGGCGGTCGCACCTGCTGCCCTGGCGGAGAGAGAGGGAGAAAACGGACCCCTATATAAGGCGGGGCGTGAGGGCTCCATTGGTTATCTTGGATTTGACGACTGTATCGCTACCATGTAATTAAACCGTTCGTTACGTTACCAATTCTCCCACCTCCACTGGACCCCTGGGTTCTTCACTTCGGGGAATGGTCGTCGTCACGAGCCAGGAAGCCTCCGGACGTGCGGCCTAAGCCCCGCCTCGAACAACTGGTTGGCAGCGGTTGGGATCGGACCATGCGACATCGTGCTACATCTGCGGGTGAGCGTTTGGACTTTGCTTTGAGATTCGCCAGGCTTCAGATTATGGGTAATTAATTTTGAACTGCTGGGAATCCTTAGTGTTTGACTCGTGCGCTAGGTTTTGGTATAACCTCGCGACAAGTTTTAGAACAAAGCCAAAGCTAAAAAGCAGCGATCATGGATCTAATGAGGTTACTGAGAACAGATTTACTCTGTTTATGTGAAAAATTGGGTGTGGAGGTGGAGCAAAAGATGAAGAAATCTGAGATCAGTAAAGCGATTTCAGAGAGCGCGGAAGCAGAGGAAATTGAAATTGCGTGGGGACTGCTTCAGAACGCTAAGAGTGAAGCTGCAGCAAGAGAGGAGCGAGAACAGGCTGCAGCGAAAGAGGAACGAGAGCGAGAACAGGCTGCAGCGAAAGAGGAACGAGAGCGAGAACAGACTGCAGCGAAAGAGGAACGAGACCAGGAGCGAGCGCTGAAAAGGCTAGAGCTCGAAATTGAACAACAGCGATTAAACTCGCAGAACAGTAGAGTTGGGGCTCCGGTACGAGCAAGTGAGACCGAGTCGTATCAAATGAAGAAGCTCATGCAGCCGTTTAAAGTTGGGGAAGACGTGGGCCTATTCTTAGCTAACTTTGAGAGGACATGTGAGAAGTTGAGCTTCGCCCCAGAAACGTGGCCGCAACGGCTTTTGACTCTGTTGCCCTGTGAGGCTGCAGAGGTTGTCGCGCGCCTTAGTGCTGGAGACGCGGACGACTACGACAAGGTGAAGTCCAGCCTTTTGAAGCGGTACCGCCTTTCTGCCGAGGCGTTCCGTCAAAGGTTTAGAAACGCATCCAAAAAGAGCAGCGAGGGCTACTCGGAATTCGCGTACGGGCTTAAAACCAATTTGATAGAATGGTTGAAGAGCGAGGAAGTGTACGAAAGCCGAGACAAGGTAGTCGAGTGTGTGTGCCTCGAACAGTTCTTTCGTAGCATTCCGCAGTCAGTCAAGCTCTGGGTGCAGGACAGGGTAGGAGTCGACTCTGTCGAAAGGGCCGCTGAGCTAGCCGAAGAGTACGCAACGCGAAGAAAGCTGAGCGGAGAGGAAAGCGAACCCGGCCGGAGCGATCAGCGCAAGACCTTCCGACAGGGAGACGGCTCGCGAGAAAACGGGCTCGAGAAGCCCGAAGCAGGACAAAAGGTCCCAGAAAAGAGCGCAGAACACTCGAACGGAGACGAGGCGCGGAAAAGCCCAACAGGGCAGTTCGAGGCAAGGAAGCCGTTCCTGTGCTACAACTGTCAGGAGCCGGGACACACAGCGGCCAGATGTAAGAAACCGCGGGTTGTGTTCTCGTACGTGAACGGTAGTGACGAGGACCTGAAGCTCCTTCGTCCCTATCTTCACGAGCTCCAGGTAAACGGAAAGCCGTGCAGGGTGCTTCGGGACAGTGCAGCGACGATGGACGTTGTCCATCCGTCGTATGTAACGCCATCCGATTTTACGGGAAAGGTAGTTTGGATCAAGCAGCTGCTCGAAAAGCACAGTGTCTGTCTGCCTATGGCGACAGTAAGGATAACTGGCCCGTTCGGAGAGGTGACAGAGGCGGCTGTCTCGCAAACAGTCCCGTTGGAGTATCCTTATTTGTTTTCTAACCGGTCAGATTTCCTGCTACGCGAAAGGGGTCAACAACTGGGAGAAGGGCTAGTTCAGTCGTGTACGAGGTCCAAATCGCGTCAGGTCGCCCCTTTGTTGACGAGTGATCCAGAGCCAGAGGCAGCTGACGGGGAGCAAGCACTCCCAGAGTTGGAGGTAGAAAACCGGGATGAGAGGGACCAGGTTGTAGAACAGCCTGACCTCGCAGCGCTAGAAAGGGTACGCCGTCCCAACGCGCCGGCGAAAAAGGCGGAGGAAGACGGGATCAGTGAAAGATCTCTCGTAGCTCCGGCGTCGCGTAACTTTGGTCCTCTGCTACGAGTAGACAGAGTGTCTTTGACAGTCGAGCAGAAGAGCGACCCTAGTGTGTCAGGGTTTCGCTGTACAGCTCAGGAGATTGCTAGGACCAATGTGACGGGGAACGAAAGAGGCGGATTGTTTTATCGGCGCTATAAGGACCGCATTTTCACGTCTAGAAATCACGTGAAAATCGATCACTATGACTTCAGCGTAAGAAAAAGGAAAGGCAAATTTAACGGCAATGCCGATGGCTTGAGCAGATTTTTCTGATATCACCAAAACAGTAGGGATGATCTCAGAGGTTTTCGTCATCCACGGGAATGAGGATCAAAGTGGGGGCACTTTGCCCAAAATGACCTCACAAATTGCGAAGGGTTTTGTCTTTTGTATTTTGTTCTTAGTGACCTCGTTGGAAAAATGAGTTTTTTTTGGCGACAGGGGGTCTCGATACCCGGAATTGTACCAAATTTTGGTAATCCGTAATCCAGTCTGGCGGGTCTTTGGCGAATTCCGAGCGTTTGACTGCGGTGTGGCGTGGTGTTGTGGGGGACGTTTCCGCTAATGCCTCCGTTGTGAGAGGTTTGGGAGTTTGTTTGGTGCTTGCAGCGTCTTCTCAAGGCCTACTCCAAGCCCACCTCTTCAGGCCAGCGATTGTACCACCGGCCATTCGAGGTTTCCCTGGCCCCGGAGGGGCTGTTAAGAATGGAACCTTCGGCGACCTTTTCCGAGTTTCAACGCTGCGGAAACGAGTCCCGAAACGAGTCCCGACGTGTCAGGACTGCCGGCCACCTGTCGAAGCCTGCCCAAAACGTGTCTCAACGCGTCCGTGACGTCAACGGGACGTGTGTGTGTGTGCGTGTGGGTTCGTGCGCTCCGGAAGGGGAGAGAGGCCTGGCCTAACTGCGGAGAACCTTGGCTATGACTCATTTCTGGCTACGACGCGGCGGACCCAGCTGCAAAGCACGTGGCGGTCGCACCTGCTGCCCTGGCGGAGAGAGAGGGAGAAAACGGACCCCTATATAAGGCGGGGCGTGAGGGCTCCATTGGTTCTCTTGGATTTGACGACTGTATCGCTACCATGTAATTAAACCGTTCGTTACGTTACCAATTCTCCCACCTCCACTGGACCCCTGGGTTCTTCACTTCGGGGAATGGTCGTCGTCACGAGCCAGGAAGCCTCCGGACGTGCGGCCTAAGCCCCGCCTCGAACAAGGCGCACGGGATATCCTGGAGAATCTATCCCCGTCTCTTCCGCTATCTTGGAACTACCACCCCGCCACCTATAGGGCGTTGTAGTTGCGAATATATGTAACTGTGGATGCGCCCCGCTGCTGTCCAGCGCAAGGATTTTGAGGTGTCCCAATAAGTGAACACGCGAGAATTTAGAGGCTGAAGTGAAGGTGATCGAAGGAGACACCTGCATCTGTGCTCCATCTGTGACTTTGTCATCAAAAGGGTTTAAGTACATAAACTATTTTTCCATATTTGTTTTTTATTTGCATTACCTTTCTCTTTTTCTTCTTATTTATTTTTCTTATTTTTTTATCACTCTGTTACTTTAAGCATGTACATCTTTTTCTTTTATTTTTACTAATTTATAATTCTCAATCTTTTCAGATCCTTTCTCTCCTTCCTAAAAAATATTTGTCGCTTATAACTTTAGGGTTTTTGATGTCTTCGTCCTTATCCTCTTCCAAACTAAAACGTCAGTTGAAAAAAAAAAAATTGGGGTGTATGTTTATACAGCTTACAACATAGTTTTGCCTTAACGAGCGACTTGTTTCCCAGCTGTAGATGAGAAATTTAGCCAGTGCAGTACAACCGCTAGCCGGGTGCCTTTAAAGGGATACTGAACCAAGAAATTTAGTGTCCATAATAAGTGGCGCACGTTCTTTCCACGAGCCATCAGCTGCCAGTGTGCGCGAGCACACGCAACAAAAATGACGTCAAAGGCCTCCATTCGCAGTTAAGATGACAGTGAAATGTATGGGCTTCGAGCCAAAGGAGAATAAAGACAAGTTTTTCATCTACACAGTGGTGTCTGGTGTAAAAGGTAAGCGCTTAATTGGTCTAACAAGCACGTAGCTTTAATTTGTAGAGATGAAAAGCCTGTATTTATTCTCCTTTGGCCCGATGTCCATGCATTTCACTGTCCTCTTAAAGGGATTGTCCGGTGAAAACCGGAAGTTCTTAAGATTTCGTGATGGTTACCTGGTGGGAGCCTAATGATTAACATTGGCCATTTTTATTCCATTAAACGACACCCCAATTTAGTGTAATCAACGACGGATAATTGAACGAAACTCCATGCCGAATTTCGCAAGTATCAACGGCTGCACTCCCATGCCTGACGTGACGTCACACCAGTCTTGCTATTGTCATATCCTATGCCTCATTCCTCCGTGGGAACACAGTGCTCCCGACGCACCGCAGCATTCCATATTACTCGCCACTGTAAATGTCGCGGAGAAGTATGGAGCGTGACAACCGCACAGCAAAAATACCCTTTCATTCTAAAAAAAAAAAAAAAAAAATCTAGCGCAGCAGCGAGGGTGAACCACGTCGTACCGCTCACGCGGAGGACAAAATTCGAAGTGCACTTCAGTTCGGCGCGTTCTTTGCCTGATGTTACCTCAGAAACTCCGCTTCCCTGAAGGTGGAAGAGGAAAAACGCCGGTTATGCACGCGTGGGTTAAAATACAATTAGTCCTTCAGGGAAGCACACAAAATTCAGATTTGTCGTGAAAGATGCTCCTACAGCCATTGACAATGAGGTCTAAATGTTTTCATGAATACGAAATTTGACCGGATAATCCCTTTAAGCACGAATGGAGGTCATTGACGTCATTTTCGTTGCGTGTGCTCGCGCACACCGGCGGCTGCTGGCTCGTGGAAAGAACGTGCGCCACTTATTATGAACACTAAATTCTTTGGTTCAGTATCCCTTTAACGTGCACCAAGAAGTACATATTGATACACGGCCGCACGCCGGTACGATGCTCATCCAGAATGAAACGGGCAGGGATTGAACCCAGGATCCCTGGGTTCTGTAGCGCGAGCTTTCGCTTCACGTGCTCCGAACTGGTGTGCGCTAGCCCACTCGGCCACCGATCCCTTTATTTTCTTTATTGCAAGATTTTGACAGTGAACAAAAATTCACAATGCACGATACATTTCACTTGAACATGTACTATAATATATTAACAACGTTAGTGAAGACGACGATAAAACGCCGCCTGTAAGGCTTTAAGAGGCGGTGAGAATTGTTAAAATTCTCTGATCATTGACAGCTCGTCAATTGAGAGTAAGCTCTTCTCCTGTGCACGGTCCTGTGTAATCTTCCACTTCTCTTTGTGTTTCGCGCTTTCTGTCTTCGTGATCTGGAACTATTAACCAGTGCATCAGTATAATCGGGTTCAGCGTTAAAGCCAGGTTTCAAGAGCCGAGTCTCAGACACACGATGTGTCGTATGGGCAATAAACGTAAGGTGGAACTTTTTGATATGTTAAGAGTAGAAAATAAACCAATTTTTTGTACAAAATGAAATGCGCGACAACGACTTGTTTTTTTTTTTTCTACCTACAATTGATTTTTACTGGCTGAATACTTGAATTTAGATTTGGGTCCTTACGCATTTACATTACAGAAATAAAAATGGCCACGCTGACGCAAAACTGGTGGCCACCTGTTAAAAAACGTGTACTCGTAATAGTAAATCCCGCTGATTAAGAAAAAAAAAAGTTTTATTCTCTTTAACATTTTTTAGTAAAAAAATGCTATACTATTTTGCGGGAGTAAACATTATCAGAAATGCAACAAATGCGCGTACAAAAAAGAGAAAGATTAAATTCACCAGGTATGGACGCGAGACCAATTTATGATATCCATAAAGATATATAGTATATCCAGCCGAACCTAATGACAAGCAAATATCCGCATGGAATGCCAGGAACGCTAGGGAAGACACGGGCCAATCAAAAAGAATAAAAAGAGTTGTTCCCGCGCCCCCGAGGACAATGAAACGAAGCGGCGTAGATTCTTGCTCGCGTGTGCTTTCGAAAATCGTGCTGCCTTCCACCGCCGAAACGACTCTGAATTACGGTTGGCGGTGGCATTTATGGCTTCGGGGAAGTTGGACAAATGAGACCGCGGGTGGGCGAATGGCACGATGGTTATATTGCGTCGTTCCGTTCTCCCTCGCGAATCTACCTTCGCGTTCGATGTCGAACGTTTCACGAGTTGTGTGTGTGTGTGTAGATACGTTCTCTGTGTGGCGGCCTAGAACGTTCCACGCATGCGTGACGCCGCCATAACTGTACTTCACAAGAGGTAGGCACCCGTGCACGAGACAGCTTGTGCCGTCTCGTGCTCTGCTCCCGCAGACCTCCAGCGGGGTCGTTGCGCGTATAAAATGACTACAGATCCCGCGATACATGGCGGCAGCGGCGGTGTACTCAAACTAGCCGGTCATAGCCATAGATGCAGAGTTTTTCCATTCATTGGGAAGTATCGGAGTCAAATGAGGAGACGCCATTGGCCAAAAGGTGTGCTGGGCGTGTTCCAGGGCGTCTACACAAATTCGAATGTGGGCAACCAGATGCCGGAAGTAACACCCTGGCGGTGGTCGCGAGAAACGAAATTAATAAGTGCGTCGAAGTAACTCTCGGCGGCTGAAAATCTGGTGCACGTGATGTTTCAATCACGGTCATCCAAAATCACGGTGGAAGAACGCGACTAGCAGAACGATCGACATAATCCGTACGCCAGACGCCGAGGGCCGGGCATCTGCCGTCCGAGCGGTCACACTCTGTTCAAGCAAAACTGAGTTCGAGCGGCACATTCGTTTCTTACATCTTTCTGCCTGATCATAATCGAAACATCACGTGCACTCTATTTTCAATCACGAAGGGTTACTACATTTAACTCGTACGGGCTTATTAAAACCACATATCAACGATTAAAACTCTTTCTCGCTACCACCGCTAGGGGATTCTTTTCGGCTTCTGATTGGCCGAGAGAGCATGTCAAGCCCCCTTTCTGCGTCTGGTACACGCCCTGGCTCTCCCCGCTCCTCCCATTGACCAAATACTCTTTATACACGGCTCTGTAGCTGGTGAGATTGGCCTATTAGTGTGCTTAGCGACCTTTTACCTCCCGCCCGTGCTTAGGTTCGTCTTAAAAGTGCGTTCTAAAGCTGCGGTTACACCGCTTATACATCATACAAAAGAGAGTCTGCATACAGATTCGAACGCGAGTCAACGCGAGAGCCGTGCTTTGAATGCCGCATGGCGATGAGGTCAAGGAGAAGCTTGGCACTCGGCATTCGATCCACGGATATTGCGGTGATATCTTGTTCGCAGACTGTCGTTTGTATGGTGTATGAGCCCGGCTTATAGCGACAGTCGCACAGCTGATACACCATACACAAAAAAAAATTGCCAGCGACCTTTACCTAAAAATTCCTATAAAGCATGAAAGGCCTTTTAGGTAGAGCCACGCATATTCGCGAATATCCGCAGTAAACTGGCGGATGCGGATAAAATTGAATCAGATTTGGCGGTTTCCGGATATGGGATGCGGATACCAGGGGCTGCGGATCGGATGCGGATATCCGCGGGTCCGGATCTACTGTTTTTCCCAATGCAGCCCAAAGACGTGTGTGACCGCACAGTGTTGAGTGAATTAGTGAGTGATACTAAGAGGGTAGTTTGTGGGGGCAAACTACCCTCTTAGGTAAAAGGTGCCAATCGGGGAGAAAATTGCTCTTACCGTCAAGAAGGATTCGATTCTCACCGAAGATGACTTTAAAACGTTCTATCTCGCCAAAAATATTGTCCATAGAAAGAGTAAAGAATCAGGACTACCAGTCATCTCTGGAAGTGCTTCCTTGTTTGGCAGGTAAAGAGAAGGAAAACGTTCTTTGGGCAAAGAAAACCCCAAAACGTACAAGCCACAAGAAATGAGAAGAATCACCTACTAGTAGGTTGCAGAGACTGAATTCGATCCTCTGGAGTGATGGAATTTTCGCCTGTACGAGTTTCCGCACCTCATTCTTGTAGCGTAGTTCGTGCATGCCATCCCAGCATCGAGTGCACCAACGCAGAGAGACATCTTATTAGCGTGTATTAATTGAAAAGAGGCGAACCGGCCTGAATGTGTCCATGTTCACGAAATTCTGTTTCTTCTACAAAGCAACCCGGACAAGGGAAGCGGTGCGTGTGTGTGCGTTTTCTTTTTCTCGACAGTTGGCACTGGTTTGTTTTTATGTATGTGGTTTCAAGCATACAGTTGAGGGTTCGTGTTAAAAGTGAGACTGATGGGAGGTGTTGTCCTTAGTGAATATTGCGACATTTTCCCAGTGGTGTACTCGCGCATTACTACATATACACGACTTCTCTGCTGCGGGGAGTGAGCGCTTTTCTTCTCCCAGTTTTCTTGTTGTTTGGCCTAAATATAACGACACAATGTTATTAGTATGTCCTTCGTTAATTTTCATCTTTATAAAATACACGTCTGCCTGAAATTGGTTTTCATCTCAAAATAAAAATAATATTAAAATTTCCTTCCCTTTGAGTGCATATTCTGGTAAGAATGTCTGTGTCACGGACTTGCAATGCGATTTTATAACTGCGAAAAACTTTCGAGCAATGCGAAGTGTCTTTGGAAGGATGATGGCACATTTTATGAATACGAATAACAGAATACGACCAAATGAATTTCACCATATTTTGGCACGAAGAGGTGTTTGTACAACGGTACGCAGACGGCTTATAGGATACCATTCAGACGCTTTTTTTTTATGCGTGATTTTATTATGTAAAATGAATGCGCTGAGTGAGGGTCGCAAGCGGTTCCGAATTTTGCGGATGCGGTTCGGATGCGAATACGAAGTCTGCGTATGCGGATCAGATGCGGATGATCGAACTTATTCGCGCAGGGCTCTAATTATACGGCATTGGTGAGGGAATCGGTGTGTAACGTGACGTTTATTTTCCCGCTAAATTTAGCGGAGAAACTGAGCGGTTGTATAGGTCACGTTACGTCAGGTCGCGGGACGTCGAGTTCCCCCGCTTAATTTGGCGGGGAAGCTGGATTGGTGTCTAGGTCACAAGACGTGAATTTTCTCGGGAAATATAGCGGGTAACTGAATTGGTGTATAGGTCGCGTGAAGTCAATTTCCCGCTAAATTTAGCGGTGAAACTGAATCTATGTTTTGGTCAGAAGACGCTAATTGTTCGACTTAATTTAGCGGTGAGACTGATTTGACGTATAAGTTACGCGTGCCGTCAACGAGCACACGGGGCTAGAAATGCACGTCTCGAAGCCAGGAGCGCGAACTAGCTTGCGCTTGTAGGTTTAGCTGCAGTCTCAGCTTAAAGGGTGAACAAAGTATAACCGTTGTCTTCTTCAAAAGTCATAAAAGTGTTTTTTTTTCTGAAATTCTTAATGGGAAAATGGCGGCTATCGGAGCTCCCAAATACTTGGAGCTGAATGGCACCAGTTACCGTAAAGGGGCCGAAAGGTGGCCCCAATTTCCCATTAAATTTATTTTTAGAAAATCACTTCTAAATTAATACTTTTTGAATGAAATACCGGTTACTTCCGAAACTTTGGCATCTGGTTCGAAACTTCTAGCGCTACATGTGGACGGAGAATGATCGTTCGTCGGTGTGTAGTTCATTTTAAGGGTAAAGAAAAAGCTGATTTGTTTTTCCTATGTTGTATTTTTTTTGGGGGGGGGGGAAAGGGGGGAAGGGGGGGGGGCAGAGACAGGCTGTACACCACCGCAGCAGGCGTGTAATGTTAACGTAATTTGAGTCACCGATAAGTTAAGAAACGCGCAGCGCGTCAAATCCCAAGCACCTTATCATCGTTCAGCAGCCACCGAGATGGCGGCATTCGACGATAAGAAGACAGTAGAACCAATCAGCGAGCAAGAAGCGCGAGCGCTACCCTGCCTTTCTTAAAGGGGCAGTGCAAAAGGACGAGCAAAACCAAAACGCTACGTCGAAGGGCGGGCCTATCAGTGTCAAACACGAGCGGTCAGTGACGACATTGGTCTAGAGCGTCGGAAATTGACGACATACCGTTCTACAGGAATGACTTTCTGAACGGGTACATATGACCCATTCTTATCCTTTCAAGCGTGTGATTCTTGCTCAAAGTTTTGCTTGAAATATCCGTAAGTCGGTGGGGCGTTCACATCTTCATAACTGGATGTTAATTACAACAATTGGGAAGATCGCTCATGATAGTTTCACGCTCTTGTCGTTTCGGTTCTCTTTTGGTTTAGACCAATGACGTCATGAACAAAATAAAATGTGCGTAAAAGTGTGTACTTATTGCACCTGTTATGTTCAAATACATCAACGTTTTTCTTTAATATGTTTTAATGCGTTGTTAGAGTCCCCCACATTAATTCAAACGAACGCAATGCAAATTAAAAAAAAAAAAAAATCTCCAGAAACGTTTGCCGTCTCCCTTTAAAGGGGCGGTGCAACGATATTGAATTGGAATATGTTTTTCACTTTAAACGAGCTTCTTGGCACTAGTGGGACTCAAGGTTACTTGCACGCAACACCACTGGCAAAGAAACTCCCTTGTTGTGGTGTAATTTCATTGAAAAAAGCGGGTGTTTTATTTCAATCTCTCCTTCACAAAACTTGATGACGTAATTGGGGGATCGCAGTATTCCCCAGTGACGATATTTTAATGCAGATCATAGATTAGACCCAAAAATTGTGTGGCCACTCGATTTGGGGTCGTGATAATCGATTGCTCGAGAAGCATTCGGGTAGCGGCTCCTGTACAATCGCTGCAATGACGACAATAGTCGAACCATAACAATGACTGGAACTCAGCGCATGTCCTGTGCCTTGCCAACCCCACCGCGTGACTATGATCAACATTGGCGGCATATATACTTCGTCTCACCTTAGCATGGACTATTGTTAGCCGCGCATGCTAAAAGCGCGAGCTATAGTTGCTTCGGATGAAGCCTCGGCAGCTGCACGGGCGCTCGTGCAGCGAGTGCTCCAGTCAAGGCAGTCAAGGCTGGCCGCTCGCGCTTGCACAGCCTTCGCAGTAAGTCCATGCTAAGGGGATACGAAGTATAGTAGGCTTCAAATCACATGGCCGCTCTTTCTGGCAGCGAGTTGAAGGGGTGAACGCTGCTCGTTTTCTCTAATTTATTCTGCGACTTCTATTGCTTGGGCTAAAAAACGAACATGTGTTTCATAGGTCATTAACATCAGGGATCCCTTTAAGCGGTATTTTCACAAAATACAAAAATCGTTGCATCGCCCCTTTAAGGTGTGTTTGACCCTAACTCCTGAGACCATGGAAGAAGAAAAAAGGTGCAGAAGACGGAAGGAACCATACGTACCGCGTTAAAGCTAAGATTCTTATCCACAACCACGCTCCTTTCATAGGTGCAAGACTCCCAGATAAAATCCGAAAATCTATCACGAGGTGTCTTTTTTTTAGTTTTTCAACGACAGGGTGACAAAAGCAAGCCCCGCATTTGATAATAACCTTTAAAGTACACGTGGTAAATTGTATTTTGTCCCCCTTTTGTTGGAGTATACGGAAAGACTGACCTCGCAATGGATTTTCCGGCGTTGGCTGAGTTTCGTTGTACCTATAAAAGGAGATTGGTTGTCGATTAAACTCTTATCAGCCTCAGAGACGGTGCTTATTTGTGTGTATGTGCGTACGCGTCTGTGGACGCGTGTGTGTATGTATGTGTTTGTGTGTGCGTGCGCGCGCGTGTGTGTGTGCATGTGCGCGAAGTTTCCGCGTGTGTGTGTGTGTGGACGCGTGTGTGCGTGTGCGCGTGTTTCCGTGTGTGTGTGTGTGTGTGTAGACGCGTGTGTGCCTGAGCGCGTGTTTCCGTGTGTGTGTGTGTGTGCACGTGTGTGTGTGTTTGTGTGTGCGTATAGGCACGCGTGTGCGTGTATGTGTGCATGTGTGTCACGTGACTTTTACACCAATTCAGTTTCCCCCCTGAGTCTGGCGGGAAAATTGACGTGACGTGACCTGACATCACGTGATATATATATCAATTCAGTTTCGCCGCTAAATTTAGCGCGGAATTCGAAGTGTCGTGACCTAAACACAAATTCAATTTGTGTGTAGAATAAAATTGTGCGTCAATTTGTGCGTAAAAGTGATAGAATATAGGTTCTTCACTTCCGAAACGACTGTTCAATATCTTTCAAACAATAGACATTTCGCTTAATTACCTAAGGGCCAAGGAGCATGCTTCCAGGGATGGAAGCGGCATTTGACGTTTTGAAGCAGGTTCTGTAGCAGACAATACGTTCGTTTGCAGCAGCCACTGACGCTTTTGGAGCAGATGCCAACGTCTGTTAGCATATTACTTGAAAAAAATCGATTGCATCGCTAAATGAGCTTAATTTTGATAATGATACTGGAGCTTATTGCTTGGTACCTTTTGTAATAAAGACAAATATTGCGCAAAAGGTACGTATGGCTTTCTTTTTTTTTTAGAAATAAGGCTCTGTTCAGAGTAGGTTCCATTTACAGTGGATACTAAACAAATTGATGAGAAATTAATCACACTTCAGTTACATTGAAGTGTCCCTTCTCTCCCACTTTTACACCCGGTAGTTTATTTAGCCTGTAAATAGAATTTCTTGTATAATGACACCAAAGAGAACGTAATCGCCTTTGAAAACGAGATAATATAATTGAGACCAAAGAATGTGGACCTGTAATAGTTCTGAGCATACTTTAGATGTATATTGTGCTATGCCAGACTCTTACCAAGGTCAGCCGCAACTCCTAGCACTCCGGTGCACGGCGGTGAAGCTCGACGTGCGAGGGCTGGTGAGAGGTGCCATGGAGGCATTCGTCAGACATTACAATCGAGTGATCGCACCAGGAGTAAGAGAGCCTGGTTCTGTCTTAACGCAGTTGCCGCCATCCTACTATTTTGAAATGTTTTCTCGCGACTCTTGGCTTCTGACATCGCCGATATTGTCTGAAAGTTTAGAGGATGTCGGCGATCAAGTAGCCAGCGCATCAACCGGCCAGCGCGGTAGACGATCTATATTAAAACTTCGTTTGACCTTAATTTAAAGCGCAGCCAACGCTACGAGCCATGGGATCAACAAAACAACGTCAAAGCGCGACACCGAGGCATCCGACTATCTTCCTGTACGTGTTCGTCTGTCCATTGAACCAATCAAATTCAGCGAATATCCCATGACTTGCGCTTTTACTCTGAGTGTTCGTATTGTATGTGTTCGAGCCTTCGACTGTATTCTCACCTTAGATGAAACAACCTAAACGGTGAGTAGAGACGCTGTGAAATACATCTTTCTACCGTTTTCCTTTCCTCCCACTTCTCTGAATATTAGGGTCAACCAAGAATAAAAAAATATAAAGTTTTTGTTTTGCCCATCTCGGCGCAGGTGGGGCGCAATGCTTAGCCAAAATGGCACTTTGGCGCAAGGTGTAGCAGACTTTCGCTCAAGACTCAATTTGGCGCAAATGGCGCAGCACTTCCACCACTGTGCTGCGAGTGTAGTTACAAGCGCTGCACGTGCTGGCGTCTGCAGCAGTAACTCTTCTAAAGCAAACGCCTAAAACAAATGGCATCTTGCACTTCGCGTTCGTCAAAGCTTCATTTTTTTTATTTACTTTGAATCTTTTATGGGCAAATGGCATCTTTTATACTATTCCGTTCAAAAAATGTAACAGTCCCTTCTAATTTAAATATCAATATAGCTGGCGAAAACATTGAAATTGTGAAAACGTTTAAAATATTGGGCGTACTCTTTTTCGATACTTTATCATGGAATGACCATGTAAACTATATTCATCAAAAAGCCAGAAAGGCCGTAGGATTGCTATTGAGATATCGCTCTATTTTCACCCCATTTGTTAAGCAGATCATCTACCACGGTCTTGTCCAGTCATATTTTGTGTATTGCCATCTGGTATGGGGCACCACTACCTTACAGAATGTGAATACACTTCTAACCCTACAGAAAAAAGCCTTAAGAGTGGTCGCGAATGTATCGTATTTTTTTCACATAGATCCGCTTTTCACACAATTTAAGATTGTTAGAATAACAAACATGTACAACTTCCGCCTCCTAGCTTCATACAATGTTGCAATAAATAGTGAACATAGCCATATTCTCCAAATATCTAACTTGCTTAGGAATACAAACATATATCGCACGCGTTTAAATGAACAGTGGTATACACCCACCCCCCGAACGAACTATGGGCTAGGATCCATTAGGTACACCTTACCATCCTTACTAAACACGTTGCAACGTAAGGGATATTCTTCTCACAGTTTGCTATTTGAAGTATTCATGCATATTCTATCTACCCTGTGAATGTTAGTTATTTGCTATTGCTTTTCAAGTGTGCATTGTTAACTGGTGTACTAAAAACAATAATGTCTTATTTTATTTTGTTAATTTTTTGTTTTTTTTTGTTTTGTACTTTGAGCTAAAAGTACGCCTCTGTGTATATATTTATTTTGCCTGTACTGTTGTACATTAGTGCATGTTTGACTGTTGTCGAACGCTAGCTGCCTTCTTGGAGCTGGGGCCTCGTCAAGCTGCACTTGTTGCAGCTTTTTGTCCCAGCTGCCATCTCTCTTGTGAAAGAAAATAAAGTATTGATTGATTGATTGGAAGGCGAGCGCGTGCGGAGCCTGTGCTTACATTCCCAGTATTATCCTTGATGCTTCGGTAATTTAGCAATAGGTCTCTATTGGGACCATTTATTACTCCTAAATACAGATTTTTATGCATTACATGACTTTGCAGGTGAAGGACACTTGCCAATTTTTAGATTATACATCCACTGGGAGGACCTAATTTGGAATGCATAACATTCCGTTCCCTTTTTGAACCTTGAAACCTTTCAATTGCGTCATCTTCTCTTCCTATATTCTTTGTCAAGTAGAACAGTCGTACAGGATATTCTTAAATAAAGACGTGCTACAAAAAGAATTTTACTTTGGCTTGAGCCTTCACCATCGAACTACACTGATGGCCACCATACCTTGCGCAGCGCGAGCTCACGCCGAACGATATCGCAGCCCTCGTGTTCAATGAATGCTCAAAGTGCATGCCCGAAATGGGGTGGCCACGTGGAAGCCACTGAAGGGCGCAGATTTTTGAAAACAAAACGAAAGCATAAGATTTTCTTAACTATACCTGTTTTCATGTCAAGAAAAAAGTAAGTTTTGCGCATTGTTCCTACGCGGCGCGAAATAGTTCTTACGAGATTCGGTTGTCGGAGGAAAAAGCGATTGTTTTGGCGTTTGGAACGTGTACGTCTTGATAAGATAACATATATCCAATCTAAAATTCACCTACATATGTCTTCATTATCCACATAAAGGGCGAAATTAGTAATGTTCCGCGAGGAGCCGGACTTGTTTTACTTCGGTTCTTGAGGTGAAAACAGGTATAGAGTATGTCATTTTCGACTGGATTAACAACAAATACGGAGTGAAGCGAGCGATGCCGATTTCAAGGTTCTTTCCGCGTCGTTGTGTGGTCCCCTTTTTTTCTTTCTATTCGTTTGTTATCTTGCCTCGGGGTTTATAAGTAGAGGTGTAAATATGAAGGGCGCAAAGTGTACGAAGTGAAGAGCAGACATTCCATGTCGCTAAGCTTTTGAATAATGCAAGATTCGCGTTTCTCGTGAAAAAAAAAAAGAAAGAAAAAAAAGAGCCAGATCGGATATTATTTTTGTTTCTCAAGTAAATCTATGATTTAGTGTTCAATATTTAAAAGACTAAATACCGTTTGCATGTTCTCATTAAAACTGCATGAAGACTACCTCCGAGTGCTAAAGCTACATTTGCTGGGAGAAAGCGAGGCTTAAAAATAAAGCACTCAGCTGTGGTATTGCTTGATAATATTTTGTGAAAAGTAATAATAACTAGAAGGTTCTTCCATTCTCGATTTCTTTCCCAACTTTGTTTCTCGTGTTTGCCGCTCGACGTCTCGAAATTCAAACGTCTGTAATATCAGGAATAAGCGGACATTCACGTCGATGCCTTCAAAATGTTCCGCCGTTTTCTTTTTAATTTTGTTTTATTTTTATGTCGCCACCTTTTTGTTTTCTTTGTTCATTACAGGCACAACATTTTCGCTTTATCGCTTGCGTTGTCTTTTGTTTATTGCTTCACATGCACGTCCTTTTCTTGCCTCTCAAATTTCAGACTATATTTGGCACTCGTTATTGTTTTAAATGAATATCGCATTCCTCATCTACTTATGAGTCCCACGTATAGGGTTTTTTTTTTTGGTTTGTACATTTACCAGAGAGAGGGAACGAGAGAATATAAATTAATACTGTGAAGTTTTGACAAGTTTGTTATGTCTTGCTTAAATTCTTCTCGTGCTGTAGCTTCGTCGATATATATACTGGCGTTCTTCACTGTTTATGTGTATACAGCATTTGACACTTTAGCTGTCATCTTTTCTCTAGACGCTTCGTTCATATTAATTTCAGTTTGGATAAGCATGATTCTGGCTTGCCACAGTGCATTCCCACCGCGTGATCCAGGCTAAAGAATGCAGGCTAGCGATCGTACTAAATTGACTCAATTTATCATAAACAACGTGAAGCATTGTCGCCAAATTACAAAGGTAGATTGGTTGAGCTGTTTGAATGCTTACCTTTAATTTTATCTTCGTTTTCTTTATCTCTAGTCTTACGCAATTCAGGGTCACCGTCTCCGGTTGCATAATTCCTAATCTTCCTTCATCCCCCTTTCCACCTCCTTACTCTTTCCCTTTTGTTCGATCCGAGCGGTGCTCAAGTCGAGCGCGCTCTGCGATCCCCTAATGTTGCTGTCGAGCGCAACGAGATGGCGCTGCGGCGATTTGCCCGGTAGTGACGTCAGAGCACCTCGCGAGCCGCGACAGTTCGTTTCCGCACTCCGATCTCCGCGCCCGTCGTCTGCAAACTGCTCACTCGAGAGTTGGCCGTGCTCCGGGAAGCACGTCTTCGCCGCATTGTCCGCGATGCCGCACGGCGGCGGCAATAGCGGCGGCGTCGACGTTGGCCGCAACGGCGACTGTGTGAACGCGACGTGGATCGCGGCCGCCGCGACCGACGAGGACGTCGACGAACTGGGTTTTCCGTACCCGGACCTTACCCAGCTTCCGGGAGTGTGTCCGGCGTTCGTGTGCCTCTACTTGGCTGTCATGGTGCTGTCGCTCGTCGGCAACGCCATGGTGTGCTTCACGGTGCTGTCCGACCGAAAGATGCACACGGCCGTCAACTACTACATGGTGAACCTGGCCGCGTGCGACCTCGCCGTGGGGGCTTTCGTGCTGCCCGTCAAGTTGATGGAGCTCGCCGGTCCGGCGTCCTGGTCGCTCATGACGGACTGGCTGTGCACCGCGCTGCTCTACTCCCAGACAGTCGTCGTGTTCGCGTCAGTGCTCACGCTCGTCGCCACATGCCTCGAAAGGTACGTCGCTTTTCTGCTATTTTTTTTTTTTTTGAGTTTGCGCTTGCCTTGTCTTTGTATCTTTGAAGTTAGGTCGTCGGGCTTTTAGTCTTGTCTCTAACTCTGAAGCTGATCTGTGTAGCTTTTAGCGTTGTTCTCGAAACTATGAAGCTGAACCATCAAGCTTTTAGCCTTTTCTTTGTAACTCTGAAAATAAACCGTCGAGTTCATAGCGTTGGTCATGTAACTCTGAAACTGAAACGTCGAGCTTTTAGCCTGGTCGTTATAACTAACTCTTCAGCTGAACCATTGAGCTTTTAGATTGTCCTTGCAACTCCGAAGCTAAGCAGTTGAGCCCCTAGCCCTGTCCTTGTAATTCTAAAGCTGAACCATCGAGCTTTAAGCCATGTCTTTATGAGTCTAAAGCTAAACCATCAAGCTTTTATCCTTATCTTTGAATTTTTAAAGTTTAAGCGTTAAACGTTCACTCGGAGCTCTGTTTGTGTGTGTTGTTAGATGATTAGCTTTGGATTTAGAGCACTCCATTTCGTGCCTCTACTTTTTTACCTGAATTTGATTGCATTGATTTCGTAACCAGTTTAACGGGCGTGCTTGCACGTGCTCTGACAACTACAAACATTTCTTCTTAACGTGCGGAACCACTTGTATGTTTACCTAGATTGTCTCTGAAGATTTTATCTCATTGGTCTTGAACCTCGGAAGTAATCTTTATCGATTCTTTCGTATATCATTCTCATTTGATCCTTGTCGTATGATTTGTATTTGACACACACGCGCGCTAGGAAATATAAATGTCGTCACGCTTCAGTAATGCGGAAAGCAAGTCGTCTGCTTCCTGCGCAGGAATTGTGGTGACGTTAGTAGGCCGACTTCTGATTGGCTCTGATTGAAGGATAGTGGGTAGACTTCAAGGCAGCTTGCTTTGAGGTCTACCCACTATCCTTCAATCAGAGCCAATCAGAGCTTGGCGTCGTTCTGACGTCACCACAACCCCCGGAAAAGAAGCTGACGGGCTTGGGCTCTGCAGAAGACCTAAAAAGATGTCACTGAATGAAATCTGAACAATACGACATCGCACCTTATGATGCCATGAACAACGTGCGTAAAAACGACTTTTTCTTTCGCCTTAAGTCGCTGGAGTACAGTTTTACTGTCATGATCTCTGCGAAAACCCAAGGGTCCCATTTCGTTTATGGCAACGGGTCGTAACATTTTCTCGACTCTTAGTGAACGCGGTACACAGCAGGAACAAGCAAAAAGAATAACAAACTAAAAAATCCGTGATGGGTTTGCGGTACAGAGAAAGCCTACAAGGAAGCGTGTGGGTTTCGCAAATTGATCGACCAACCTGATATTTATTGGTTTCTCCTTTTTTTTTTCACTCGAAGATGGTGGATGATTTTTTTATGATAGTCTTTGTATGCGGTGTTGCAAGTTTCCAAGCTTGCACATTTTTTATTGCGGCCATATTAACGCGTCCAATCCGAAGAACGGCCAATGAACCTGGTTTGATAGCGAATGCTTTATTCGCTTGACTTAGCCACGACGATACTTGGTAACGTCACCAGATGTAGTAATCAACGAATTACAAAGTACATTTACTCCGGGTCACAAATGAGACAGGAACAAACTGTTCAATTCCTTTTATTAGTCCTCAAATTCACTTTTAATGAAGTGTATTACACGAGGAAGATCTAGTTAACATGGTTTAGCAGTGAGAGGTGTTGGATAAGAGTTTATCGCGAGCAAACAATAAATAACCCATAAAGTTAGAAAACATTTTTATTAAGAGAATACACTTTTGATGTGTGTTTGGCACCGATTACTGCATTGATCCAGATTAGTTTCGAGTAAATGTTGTGTCAGTGAGATTATTCCCATTAATAATAGCTAAGGAAAGCGGGGGAATTTTGAAATTTATGAACTTTCGCGAATGGAGTATTTACTTTTAAGTTGTTGAGTACGACGCAAGATGATGTGTGATGGTTGTTGACAGTAACTGCTTTGAAAAAGAAAAACTGGAATACTAGATTTTCGAAAATTAACAAGGCGACCAAACTGGAGGATCTTTTTTTGTTTCTGGCAGTAGAGCTAAACTTGGTTTTTTTCTGAGAAGCGTGAGGTGTCGAAGGTAAGCTAGAGATTAAAAATATTAATATTGCAAAAGAATATAAATCGATCTGGATGTAGTACACTCTAAAAATAGTCTGTGCGGCTACTTTCACGCACAACACTCGGAGAGCCAATCACCGCAACTTATGGAGGCAGCTCAGCCAATGACGATGCCGAAACATATGTTTAGACAAAAAAACGCATTCTGAGTTGTGACATTAAGCAATGCAAGCGTGACGTTTTGCATTGCTTAATGTCACAACTCAGGCTGCATTTTTTGGTCTGAACATATGTTTCGGCATCGTCATTCGCTGTGCTGCCTCCGCAAGTTGCGGTGATTGGCTCTCCAAGTGTTGTGCGTGAAAGTAGACGCACAGACTTTTTTTAGAGTGTAGGGAAAAAGCCGCAGTTTATCGGCAAAATAGCTGAAGCCGTGAAAATCAAAAGGATAATTCTTAATCGTTCGGGAACGGCGGTTGAAGACAGCTGAGAAGACGTTGTGAGGACTTTTTTTAATAAAAACCCAGATATGACTAATTAATTGCTTTAGAGCTAACCCCTTCTTTTCAGAATACATTACTCGAAGGTGGGTAATTTCGCGTCTTTGGGACTTATTTTATGGGATACTGATATTGATCTAGCGTTAGTAAAGAGTGGGGTTTTGTTGCTGCGTCTTTTGTTGCTTACCCGCATATTTCGTACGCGTTAATGCGCATTCAAATTTTTTATTTAAAGGTATACGGCGATTTCAAGCCGTAATATTGTACGATAAATTTTTTCTACCTTGTGTAAGTCGAATCTGGTTATAATCTCATTAGTTTAACGTAAAAAAATACAGTTTATTTTTTTTTTTACTTTTAGAGCGCAGCTCTTATGGCGCGTTCACGCTGGAAGCGGATCCGCAAACGCGAAGTGAATCCGCGCTTTCTCAACCCCAAAGCGGCTAGGATCGAGCGGTTGGAGCACGCTTTTGCCAACCGCTTTGGGACCGATTTCTCCCAACCGCTTTCACGAACCGCAAAGTAGCAACCAATCACAACGCGACGCTGACGTGACGTCTGTGACTTTCCAAACAAGATGACACCTGTCGCTGTTGAGGCGTCCAAGGCGCTGTAGTCCTAGCGTTACAGCCCACAAATATAAACGAAGAAACGGGATGTTCACGTCCGTCACTTGAATCCGCCGCGAAAAGAATTGACTTGTAATCTTAACAGGCTTCGCGACGGTGATTTGGTTCGGGTGATAGTTTGTTCATTATTCGGGGTGCCACTGCCCGAAGCTCGCTGATTCGTTAGTCTCTGCCCGGAGAACGTCGGAACCCGCCCCCGATCGACCGAAATGTCAGCTTTTGTACCCACTAAGATAGTCGCGTGAACTATTGAAAGCTTTCAACACCGTGCATGACCACCACCTCGAAGGCCGATAGAGACGTCGTGAGCCTGATTGCGTAGTCAACGCACTACCGCGAAGCGGGCAGGGTACCTGCGCCAGCTCGACATGTAACGTTAACTACTAACAAAAGAAATAAAGGGAATACACTCAAGAAATAAAGTGTATGAACCAAACGATGCAGAGGTAATCCATACGGCGTTTATTTGAGCTTAATGTCAAACAAACAGTAGACTCGATTGATGTGCGAGCGACGAGAGGAGAGTCCGCCACCAACGAAGCCCCGACCGGCTAGCACGGAGCACGTTCCCCCGCACCACGGTCCACCCCACCACTCTTATCTTCGAAAATGATAAAAGCGAACAACGAGGGGGGAAAACTGGCCCTCTATCCCGGAAACAAGGTCAGCTTACTCATGCGGGAAGGGTTCATTTCGAAGAAACGGTCGATGACATCCTCTTGTGAGTCAGCAAGGCGCGCCTAGCTGGGCTTTGCTTCTGGGTGAAGTCGAGAGAATCTCAGGCAAGTTTCGCCGAGTTTATGTCTCTTTTTTTCGCTGCCTGAACTCGTGATGCGTGCGAATATCCCGAAGAAAAATCTTCAAAGTGCCACAATAGCAAAATTTTGGCTTTGGATCGTGAATGAAAGTGGATTTTGGATTGTAAAACAGGGTTGCCAAACGCAAGTCTCAAAAAATCACGCGTGATCGCCGAGAAACCGCCAACCGCCTCTCGGTGTGTCTGAACGGGGTCGCTCGCGAACGCGGATCCGCTTCCAGTGTGAATGCGCCACTAGGCCCCCGTTTTCGGCTCGAGCGCTGTCGCCGTCGGCGTAACCGCGCGCTGCATTATTAAAAATGTCCTATCATGCACCGCGCGGGACCCTCGTGACGTCACATGTGACGTTACGGGGGTCCCGCGCGGTGCATTATGGGACATTTCCCATGATGCACCGCGCGGGGAGGATAGGGAGAGTAGGATAAGAGGAGGGGAGGAGCTTGAAGGATGAGGAGAGGAGGAGGAGGAGGGGAGCAGGAGGAGGAAGAGGAGGGAGGAGGAGTAGCAGGGAGGATAAGGAAGTGAGGAGGATGGAGAAGGGGTGTACCCTCCCCTCAATACCCTTGCTTCCTCCTCGTCAAGAGCTGCGCTCTCATTCGGCGTTACAGGGTGTTGTAAATGTCTTTCATTTTTTAGATGGGTTTAACAATATATTGTTAAAAATTTACCTTTTCCCGAGAAACTGACATTATAGATGAAACGAAAGTACGACCTCCTTTTTTCTTTTTTCATTTGTCATACTTTGGGCTTAATACGATGTACATAAAATATTGAATGTTATGTGCTCAGGGGGGATCGAAAGGCGCATGACAAGCAGTTAGTTCTGACTCATATGAACATGCCTCAAAGCAAATATGAAAACAAAAAGTAAAATTATGTTTCCATGTATTTTTTTGTTCGATAAGCTAACAAACCACATCAGCAAGTTGGTTTTTAACTTTTGCTTTATTTTTTGTTTTACTTCAATATGTACCGGTTTGCTCTTATTTTTATCTTGTCGTTTAAAAATTACAGTCCGTTTTAAAATGAGCAGTTAACACAACGCTTCCACTCAGCAAGCTGAGATTTTTTTTGTCAAGAGTTGATGTTTAATTGATGGGTTCAGCGGGACTCGAAATACAATTTTCAAAGGTGATAGATTCCAACGCTTTAAAGTTAATGAACATTTAGTACTCATGTAGTTCAACCAGCATCGTCAAAGATTTGTCTGTAGAGCTCAGAAGTGAACACCTAGTTTGATCAATATGTTTTCAGTTTTTTTAATGCAGAGTACTTTACGACAGGTTAAAATCTTTCACATCTAAAACACACACAAAAAAGCGTGTCCCGCATTTATTTTTGTTTCTCGCACTCAAGGACGATAGACATCAACTCTTTGTAGCATTGTCAGTTATCATTCATATTATTATTATTATTATTATTATTATTATTATTATTATTATTATTATTATTACTATTATTTGATAGACAAAAATATTTAAATCAAGATTCTCTTAGACGCAATGGTTAGTCTTATAATATTTTGGTGACACGTCGTGTGTTCTGGAGAACAGTGCCAAAATATTATGCGCTTTCTCTTTGCCTAAAATGAGTTTGCAACTGTCTTTTAGAAAAATGCTTTTCTCTCTTGAAACAAGAAGTTATGCGACAGATAGTTTTGCCTCTTTGGGGATGGCGTTCTAGCTACGACTTCACAAAGTTTCTGGTGGGTCAGCAAAATAATCCCGAATCGACGTGGAAAACAATAATTAACAAAAAGATAGGAGGAGGCAAGTATTTGAGGGGGGCTTAACTTTATCCGGAACTATTTATTTTCAGAGTGATCTGGGGATAAATGGCGTCCTTCTTCGTTGATGGATCGTCTAGGAAAAAATCGCCTAGGCCCCTTATTGTTTTTCTAAGCAAGCGGACAAATCACATGAGAGCTGGGTAGAAATAGATAGGTCGTGGACAACGTAAATCATAGCTTTGTTTGGAGTTTTGGCAAGAAAGTAATAATTCTGACATATAGTCGAGCAAAAAAAAATGTATGTTCACATTATTTGGAAGATACCCACCGTCCGGAAAGCGAGGGCAAGCAGACCCAGTCCCGAAGAATTATGAGCAAATAAGAATATTTGTTTTTGCAACTAAACCTACAATTCGTGTATTTGTCTTATGTTCGTGGTTCTTGTATCTTTATTATATTTTTTTTAACTGCACCGATATATTTCTGCAATATTTTAATAAAACAACAACAAAAACAAAAAGTCCGTGTACCTTTGTGTGCATACGACTCTTCTCAAGATGAGGAATGCGAGTGATTTTTGTACAGATAGGCTCGAACGGAAATAGCTTTCCGTTATACTAAGTAAATCTTATAGCCGTATTTCGGTTTTCGAGTGCTCGTGATAGCTTTCCATTTAAAAATTAAAGAAAAAGAAATGCTACTTAGGGAACCGCTAACAAAAAAAAACAAAAACAAAAGAAAACCTCGTAAGTGCAGCGGTAAAAGGTTATATTTCGTTGATCACGCTGGAAAATTGAAGTTGGACGTTAATAACAATTTTTTTTTTTATTGTGTTATATAAAATTCTTTTTTTTTTCTTTTTTTCGTTTTTGGTGACTTAGAACAACTCCAAAGATTTTTTTTTTTTTTTAATGCGTTGGGATTATATGGCGGTTGTGGCAGAGTGGGTGGGCGGACGGCTTCACGAAGTGGTGATTAAAATCGGTTAAAAGTCTCGCTCAGACGGTGGCGAAAATCGTACTTTCCAGTCGATACATTGCTCTCGCCATCAATCGACTTTTCCGCATGCATATACGCACATTTATATATCGTTTCGCATATATCTCCATGCGGAGCGCAAGTTTGTCTGCTACTGGCCCAGGCGTTGCAGTGGCGTCAGAACGACGACGAGCTCTGATTGGCTCTGATTGGAAGGATAGTGGGTAGACCTCAAAGCAGGTAGCATTGAGGTCTATCCACTAAAACTCGTATGCGATACGAGTTTTTATCGGTCCCGCTGTACCCATGAGGAAAAAACAAGAAGACGAATAATGGGTTTTAACCGCGGAAAGCTCCCAAACAGCGCTCTTCCCCTGGCATCGACAATATCTAGTTCCGGAGATTACGTAAGGGCTCCTCCCCCCACCCTTTCTTAATTTGTGCCTTCTGTTAACAGACATACGGAGCACCAAATCGAGTTCCATGTTTCACATTCACAAGCCACGTTTACGACGAAAACAGATAAATCCAGAATGTATTCAAAAAGCATACGGCGCCCTGTAAAGCGTGCTTCCCCATGGTATGACTCTTTGTGCGGGGAAGCATCTCTCGCGGAGCCCGTTTCGTGGTCTGCTTTTGAAATTCGTCTTTGGGGTTCAACCAATTAGAAACAAAAATGACAACGAAACATTTGACAATCATATCAACAGTTTTTTTGTATCTTATAGTTCTAGGATACACCTGCCTGCTGACACTTTGTTTACTTTGTATGTTCGAGAAAAGAAACCGTGATGCTATCTTTCCTAAAGGGAAGCTGAAGCGATTCTGTATTTGAGTAAAAACACTTAAAGCGTCTTAATTCTACCTCCAGGATCACGAATATCGAAGTAATTATATAATTTGATGCATGGAGGCTCCAAAAAAACATTTTCAAATGACCGATAAATGCCCTCCCTCCCGGAGCTTGAAGTCACAAAAGGAGTTTTCGGAATCTCCGCTCTCGTGCATCTTCAGCACCAATCAAAGATATGCACGCGCATTCGTGCTGTTTTTAAAGAAAGCGCTAAGAAGACGTCAGGACTGGTGCCACTGCGGGGGAATTTACCTGGCGTAACGACTGGTCGGATATTTTTCGTGTTTTGTCGCGTTTAGTTACATCTTCGTAGAAAACGAACGTGATATTTAGATTGGTGGGATCAAACTACGCTAGAATAAACGTTCATCTTATTTTTAAAGAAGCGTTTAAGCTTCCCTTTAACGTTCTTCATAAAAAAGGTATCTCCTTGTTACGCGCCCTTATTTGGTGTTCTTTTTTATCTTAAGCCACCGATACATATTAGCGTATGAGTAAACCGCATTAATATGCTGACGTAGTATGGGACCCTTTAAAAGTCATTCATGTTTACGGGATTACAAGAATCGAGATAAACCTTTTACACTGAATTGTCAACACACACCAACCCACTGACTTCGTGACAAAGCTCTATCCAAGTATTGGACTTCATCCCATGGAGTTTCGGTGGAAGGTTAATAAGTTACTTATTTAACTTTATCAAATGAACGTTCTAACTAATACCAGATCGAAATTATTTACTCCCTCCCCCCCCCCTCCCCCCTTCACCGCATTGTTCATCCACGACACAAAACGTTCGACTTTTTTCTGATTACGCATGCAAAAGAAAATCGTATATATATATATATATATATATATATATATATATATATATATATATATATATATATATATATATATATATACTTTAAACGACTTAATTGTCGTGAATTGGGCAAAAACTGAAAATTTGAAATTATTCGCGGGTTCTAATTTTCGCGTAGGTCCCCGCGAAAATGTAGTCGTTTACAGCATATACACATATATACACACATTCTTAATTAGACAATACACAGGTGTAGCTTCACACCGAAGCTCAAGCGGGTATCCTCTTAATTGCAGTTTGAAGGTACTTTATTTTTAAGTTTGTTACTGCCGCATATTCTTTTTATTGTTTTGTGTAAAAATTGATTTTATTATGTGTTTTTTTTTTATTGGATAGCGAAACATAAATGGGTGCTATAATCGATTGAAGTTGAATTTCCCGCTGTCGTCTGAGGTAACACAGTAACTTAAAGAAACGCCGAGTCGTGTTTGCATACTAATGGAGACACCCAGTGACTCTTCGCTCCCCAGAAAAGCAATTAAATTTTCTCTCCTTAGGGCAGTCTTTATTTTAGTTATTTTATCTTTTATGCATTTTTTTAGATCCGCTATGCGTATTTGTTTTTATTTCAATCTTAACTGGCATACGTTTCCTAATGCGTAGCTCATTTTCTATGGTGGCCTCGAAAGCTGGCTAAATCCCCGGGCCATGTTTGCGCAAAATATAAACGAACTAGTAAAACAAATGACCAGCAGAATTGCATAAATCACGCCTTTGTGCAGACTTCTTTTTTTTTTTTGCATGCGTGAATGAGACTTTTTTTAAATAAACAAAACGAAAAGCTAATTACGGTCACCAACACTCGCCCACAAAACGAGGAACACGTACCCTCGCTGACATTGATGTTAAAAATAAAGACTCCATTTTCATTTCTACCCGAGGGACGGGCCAATTAAATGCAACGTCAGGGGAGCGGAAAAGAAAACGTCGAGGAAACTGTATATTGCCGGACTCCGCGGTGCGCATAACCATGCCGACAAGAAACGAACTTCGCCCCGCTTTGCTTTCGACGATCGTCAGTCCAGGCCCTGAGTGCGTCACTGTACAACGAAGCATCTTCAACCATTGGGAATTGTATATCGTGCTCCAATGTACGTATGTGAAGTCTGAGTGGCATAAGGGGCAAGAAAACAGTGTTTGACACTTGAAATGCAGTAGTAGTTTCACGCGACACCGCTCGCCACTCACAATAGTCAACGACAGGCTGAAAAACACGTGTCGCGTGTCGACTCCAAAGCGTCTTAGTATTGAACTGCAGCCAATTATATGGCGGCTTGTGGAGTTGACAACGTGTAACAATAAAACACAAAGAAAAAAAAACCTGAGCATAATGACATACCAAAAGCCCCAAAACACCTTGCGTTTCTTTTGTAGGGGGTGGCTCTAAGCCAAACAAATTATATAAAAACCAGTGATTGGGGTTTCGAGAGATTTGCAAGAGAGGACGCAGGCATGAGCTTTTGAGCGTATACGAAGGACTATGTTGTGTGCCGTCCGTCGTGATCGGGTTTGTTAGAAAATGACGTAGGTATCGAGAATTAAAACAAAAAAAGTACGTCTCATGGCGCTGAAGTACAGGTCCACGTCTCCGGAAGATGAGCAACGTTAAACAAATTTGATATTTGTGACGATACGACAAGTTTTGTTTTTCTTCTTTTGAACGACGTTTGCATTGGACAGTTTTTTAACTATTCCAGGAGTGAGTTTGATAAATATTAGGAGTAAAATAAAAAAAAAAAACATTTGGTAAGTATGCTTTTTATTAAAAAAAAAGAGATTATGCGGATCCTGTTTTTATTCGTATAATTTATAATGCTTTTTTTTTAAAGAAGAATCAATTAAAAATAAGGACAGGCTGAACCAGTTAACCGTGCACCTAAATTTTGAAATGGGAAGCTCTGATACATTCGATTTGTATCACGTCCGAGGATCCTGCGAATGACTTCGGGGTAGACTATTTTTGCTGGTTTGATAACTCCTCCAGTGTCCTTTTTTGTTTTCATTTTGTTTCCGATAAATGAGTTCTTGTTTTGCGCGGTTGAATGCATGCACTTTTTTTACTTAATAAAAATCTAAAAAAAATTAATACCTGGCAGGATGCAGTTTAAAGAAAACAATATACGAAAAACAAACATATATATATATATATATATATATATATATGTGTGTGTGTGTGTGTGTGTCTGTCTCTCTGTCTGTGTGTGAACAGACAGATTTATGTTAAATTTGTGTGCATACAAAGAATTGCTGCATTTTCCTGGCTGGTGCTCTATGTAAAAAAGCCCGACCCGTATGCACGCGGAAGCAACCTCGATCAGCTTAAAACTACAGAGACCTACTCGCATAATGACAACATGGCCGATTCAAAACCAAACATTTACTATCATGTTTTTTTTAATGTATCGAGCGAGTGTAAAAGCTCGCTCACATACGTTACAAAGTACACATAAGACAACACTGGACGCCAGTATGCTTCTTAACACCTATACGGGGAGAAAATGAGAGAGGGAAGGAGACGATAATAATAATAATAATAATAATAATAATAATAGTTTTATTTTATGTGTCCACAATAGCACCGGTGACGCCAGAGCTTGGAGCACTGACTGGATTGATTATTGGGTCGACTAAAAGCCGACCGCCTTTGTTTTCACTCACTGCTTGAACGCGTTCAAACGCGAGCGCCGAACGCCGACTTTCGGCATTAGAAAGCGTTCAAAGAGTAACTCAAACGCAGCTGTCTTTGCCTCCACCATAGCGTCCTCTATACTCACAAAGCCTGGCAGTTCGACGACGAAGCCATAGAATGCCCGGTCGCAGATTTGGAGCGCGAGGATCTGGTTGCACAGAGCATCAAAGAGCCATTTCTCGGGGAACCTTGACGTCAACGCATAGCTTTTGCAGCGGCAAGGACCCGAAACACACTTGTTCGCTTGGGAGAACTGTGTTTCGGCGTCTCGCCGCGTCGGGGAGCCAGTCACGTGGCTCTCCTGTTATCCGTTGTCTGCCTCTCTACCTTTTCCGTTTCGGCCGGTCGCTTTTCGTGACGATTTTCGAGGCTTTGTCAGTATATAGGAGGCTATGCCTCTACTTACTAATCATTCCAACCAGAATTTTGTGTTCTGATGCCCTCGCGTGCTTTTGTCTCCCATCCCCTTCCTCAGTTCATACCCGCCTACGTGCGAGACCTCGACTATGGAGTGAGATTGATTAAATTTTGGAAGATGGCCGCACGTTCGTGACGCCTCTTTGTTTAAACGCCGCAAGTCAAATGTCGGCGCTTATTTGTTTTTGTTTTATATGGCAATAGGTATTGGTGCAGTTTGTGCTCGGCACTCCCATTGTTACGTTTTCTCTAGTTTTCGCGCAATGAATAAGACTTCGGGAGTACACGCGTTCGTCTAAATGACAAAGACGTCCAATGCTCCATTCATGGACGTCCAGACGGTCCGTGTCTCCTAGAGGGCCCTGATTGCGAAACCGCAAACTTTGCGCAGCGCTTCTCGGTCAAGTTTTCAACATCTGTATTAAAAAAAAAAAAAATACATGTTTGCCCGCCTGACTGACCAGCGAAGATCTCGGCGAACGAGCGGGATTGTTTGCCCCGGGCACTGGGCAAACTTTCATGCCGCTAGCGTCGTTCAAACTCGTACCACTTAGGGATTGGCAGCTCCTCTTGATATGTGACCGCTTGTCGATTGCGACGTCCGTTTGTTCTTCGCTCAGTCGCAGGCGAGATGCGGCACGTGCTTAAGCAACTCCAACGTTTATTGGTGTTTTTTTTAATTTTAAGTAAAAAATGGCAACGTTTTTTTGTGGTGAGGGAGGGTGCGAGCGTGATTAATTACTTTATTGTTGTAGAGTCCTCGCAAAAAAAAAAATAGATCCGTACAAATTTTTAGTACGCCATATAACTATGAGGTAGAATGTCACCCCCTTCCTCTTTCTCATAAAAGAACATTTCTGAGCATTTCATTGGCTGCAGGAATGGCTTACGTCAAATAGACAGACATACGTCCGGGCATGTTAGCGAAACACAACAACAGCGAACACTTTCTGTCTTTGATTAGGTATTTGTTTTCTCTTCATTTTGAAAGAGCGCGAATCTTACACGGATGAAGAAAAGAACTGGTCGATACAAGCGCTAACAACTGAGGATTTATTCTGGATAAACCGCGAAAAAAAAACATGAATATTTAATTATGATAGAATGGCTCTTGTGCATCACAGAATTGGATGCTATCGGTTATACAATTCGATCTACGATTTTCCTCCGGTATAAAAAAATTCTACCTCACTATCCATCAATGCTAAGGACGCCCGATTCACGCACGTTTGGCCCTCAATCTTTATTTTGTGATCTTCTATGATTTCGCGAGCCTTTTGGTTCCTATGTTTACAGAGAACGATGGCACCTTCTAGTAAAAGTGTACATGCACAGTCATGGCAGTGCAATGCCAAATGTGAACGAACTACGGTGCTCTTGCATGCGCATGTTGAAGCATCTCCCAGTTTCCCAGATGTACACCTTCTCGCGCGAGAACGATACCTGGTACACGACGCCCTTTTTGCGTGGTACCAACTTGGTGTGGTGTTCGATTCCGCATCCGCCCTCCCCCTGTCTTTCTTTTGTGCTGGTCCGTTCTTCCACTGCGGAGCATATTCCGCTTAAATTGTGACCTGCCGAAGACACTCCATCTGCCGCATATCCCGAGGCGGCTCTTTTAAAACCGTGCGACATGCGGTGCACTCAAAGGATGACCGTCACGCACTTCCTTACTTTTTCGCGTAACTTGGCCGTGCGTCTCGTCTTTAATACTTTTTGCTATTGTTTCCGCGGCCGAAACGATTACCGACGCTGGGTAACCGGCGTATTTTAGTCTAGAAAAGAAAGTGCCATCGTGTTGTATAAACAAAGGGACCAAAAGGCTCGTGAAATTGTAAACGTTCAAAGAAAAAAAAAAGAAAAAAAAGAGGGCCTAGTTTGCGTAAGTCAGGTTTCCTTGGCATTGATCGACAGTGAAGTAGAACTTGTAGATAGAGGAAGATCGCCCATTGAATTGCGTAACCGATAGCATCCAGTTCTGTGATGCGCAGGCGCCATTCCATCATGATTAGAGAGAGAGTCAGGTGTTTTTGAATGTTTTTTTTTCCGCGGTTGATCCGGAATAAACGCTCACTTGGTAGTCAGCGCTTGTATCGTCCACTTCTTTTCTTTGTCCATGTAACATTCGCGCTCTTTCAAGATGAACCCATACCGACTAGACCAGTTATCCTGTCTCTTAAACTTTTTTTTTTTGTTGTTGTGTTGTTGAACTGGTATTCTGCTCATGGAATTCACTCCAAAATGTGGCGTCCTCCTCTCAATGGCCAAGAAACTGGAATGTATTTTTGGTTGTTCTTTTTTGTCCGTAACAATCAATCCATTAAGGTTAATTTACAATTCTTTATTTTCAATGTTCCTCGTTAAAGATTCTACCTGACTGCACCCTTTACATGACCATTGACTGCTGCTACCCGCACGTTGTGGTAGGTAGGTGAGGTTGTTCCTAAACAAATATCAGCTTTGAATTCCCGCCTCTCGACTAATTATTGTTTTGCTCAAGTTGAACGATACTGAAATTCGCAATAAAAAAGGCTTCCTATATTCAGTCTTTGTCAAAAGGTTTGAACCTACCTTGAAAAAAAGATGAGGTTGTTGGAAATTTTGGTCATAGTATCTATCATGGATGTACAGTATCGAAAAAGGCTTCTACATCCTGCCACCACATTATGTGTCTTCTAATTGAATCTGTCTAAAAAAAAATGCTGAAGATTAGTATTATTATATTGACTGTTTTTCCTTTTTGTTTTTGTTCAAACTATTCGGAACGCCCGCTTTACAATATATCACAAAAGTACGTTGTAGAGTAAGAAATTGTTTATTTTGCTTGTTATATGCGTGTTATATTTTACTCGTTATGTAACTGCATTTTTTTGCCTGCACTCAGGTACCCCGTGCACAATGGACAACGGTGCAGCAGGCATAGATGTAAATAAATAAATAATTATAAAAATAATAATATAAAATTGTTTTACAAGTCGACCACTTCAAGTCTAAAGTACCTTAGCAAAGTGTACACTTTGCCGAGGCGATATGGTTTAACTGAAATGAGTTAAATGGTGGGAGGGTTTCTGTGAAGAAGGAGCCAAGGGCACGGCCGGTGGTGCGGCCCTACTACGTGCATAACGTGACACAGCGATACTAAAGTCGCAGGAAAACGATCCAACCACACGTACTTTTAACGTGAAGCATTCCTTGGCTAGTTTCTCCAGATTTCGTGAAGCCGGATCTTGTGAAGCCGTGGCCCGTGACGTCACGAGTTAGCGAGAGAATTGGCGTCACGTGACCTGAACGCCAATTCAGTTTCCTCACTAAATTTAGCGGGGAAAATGATGTCTTATGACCTGATGTCAGGTGACCTATACACAAATTTAATTTACCCACTACATTTAGCGGAAACATGGTCGTCACGTGACCTGATGTCACGTGATGCTAGCACGTTTAACGTATGCAACACAATTGCCTAGCGATTCGCCGTAAAAACATTTCTGACCGTTAAAGGTTCTTTGAGCTGCCCAAACTAAAAACATTTTCGGAATCCTGGTTTTGCTTTTTCCGGTGTGCTTTTGATTATCTACAAATTCAAATAACAATAGAGGAAACGGCAAATGAAGGCGATGTTACAACCAAGATTCAACGTTTTCCGGGCTTTTTCACTGAGATGACGTCGCATGTTGTACAACTGGCTAGTCGAACAGGCAGTCTAAGAAACAGAGTATTTGACTCGTGTTTTCTTGTTTGGCTGGCGTAACTCAACCAGCATTCATTTCACACCATCGATCTTCCTTTTTTTGTTTTTGTAATCTGTGGGGAACAAGTTGTACTGCACCATATTGCCCCTTATTACAACATCTGACGTCATGATTGGAGAGTTACTTGTAGAGCCTCTCAGCCTCTCGGAACCATTTAAGAAAAAGCAAAAACTTGGTGAAAAAAAATATTGTGACTCGTAGTTTGGGTTACTATTTCAAATGTGTCTCTTAGGGCCGGTTGCACCAACGTCGCTTACCTTAACCCAAAGTGGCTCTTTCCTAAGTCGGCTTAGCGCCCTAAACCGAGCTCGGATAAGCACGGGTTTAAATTCCGGTTGCACCAACGTTAACCCGGCTTTACAAACCCGCCCCTAGCTAAACGCTGGATTTGCCTAGGGAATGTAGGGACACACAGAGGGAACTAGGGAACGCTCAGAGGGACGAATACCATTGGCGGAGAGGAATCTCGTGATGTAAACAAAAAAACCTGCTGTAGTAGCCGTCGTCGGCGTCTGCTTTTCGCTGTATACCTTCGGTGAGTAACGAATCAAAGATCTCCAAATTCAATCATTTTTTTTTTCGCTTAACTTTCAAAAACAGGAGTCAACGCTTTAAATAAACACGAATGCTCTTTACAACTGTGATTGTGTGTTTAATATCGGTTGATAACACAATATTTTGACAGTGACAGTAGTTTTCGTGCTCACATTTTGAGATAAAGGAGCCATCGGGGGCACCAAATCTCACCGAACGCGAGAAGGACGCTCTACTCGCTACACCGCTGGAGACAAAACATCATCGAGAATAAGTAGGCAGGTGAGATGACTACTAAAATCAAGCCGTGCCTGAGACCGATGAAGTTCAAAACAGTGACGAACTCGCCACGGCAGCTGCGAAAATGCCCGGAAATCGTCGTCGAGTTGTCGTCGCCACGAATGAAACATATAAAGCAAAATATTCCTAAAAAGCGCGATCACCAGAAAAGTTACGGTTATGGAACGATACAGTTTTCTGAAGCCAAGATTCTACTCGCGAGACAAGGAAAATTCACTGAAGATTGTCTCGAAACTCAGAAAACGAAAGAAATTGACTTTTCGCTGTTTCATAATTTAAAAGCGCCGCAATCTGATGCAAACGGCAGAAGTGTCGACAATCAGCTGATCGCCGAGATCATGTACTGCCACTATTCAACGCGCTGATCGGACTGAAGGATAAGCGTTGCAAGTAGAAATAAACAAGCTGGTAAATAACAATACGTTACAGTTATGCGAAAATCAGTAAGGTATACATACGAATAAGCTCGTTGACAGAATAACCAACGGGAAGACAGACGTGAGCCCCACAGCTCTGTACGTATCTCGGTTAGGGCTAACACGCACTGAGAGTGGAGAGCCAACTTGAAAACAGGGGTCGATAAACACTTCACGCGACAATATTTTGCATCCTTGTCACAATCCAAGGTCGTTCTGTCGAGACTCTCCCGCTGTTGTAGCCTAAAACACTTTGTACAACCAATTTCGTCGACCGCCACAAACCAGCCGCCATGTTTTAAATCCAGGATTAAGAAACAACCAAAAGCAAAGCGCCCAATGTTGAGCGCTTACGATAAGCGTAGTTTAGTGCTAGGTTTAGCGATAAGCGATTTTGGTGCAACCGAACAAAACCGAAACTTAGCTTAGGTTCCCAGCTAAGCTCCGCTTTGCGCTAAGCGGCGTTGGTGCAACCGGCCCTTAATGTGTTGAATCAAATTCGGGGCAAATCACTGAGTATAAAAAAATTCCCAGGGATACGGATAGATTGTGCAGAAATAATCGATTGGCGGCAATCTTATAATGAGGCTTGCGAGAAGAAACTTTACAAACAGATTGTGGTCTGCTCGATGGGCATCGTATGAGAGATACCTGTATCGTATGCGAACTTCCGCATTGGTCGGTCAGGTTTGCATACTATTGGTAGGTTAAAGCAGAGTGCGTTGTCAGTTAGATATTCGGAGAATTTGTCTTTAAACTGCGGTATACGCTGGTGGGTGGGGACGCTTGGAGATACTCTATATCATCGACTCCATAAGGGAACCTCAGGACAACGGACCTTTTCTGAAGCACTTTACGTAATAGAAAGGGGAGGAAACACATTGAGATGCAATTTCTTTATTTGTTTTTTATGTGTGTGAGTCTGAGTGGGCATATTTAAGGTCGGTTGAAGCGTGTGCATTATGTTAGCATACGTGTGCCTTGCGATTGTTTTTTTTTAATTTTTTTACGTAAGTCATCATCAGGGTTGTAAAAGTTACTTCAAAAATGTACCTAAGATACAGTTACAGTTACTCATACGAAAAGGTACTTAGGTACGTACCTATGTACTAGCTTAAAAATGTACCTAGGCACAGGTACAGTTACTTTAAAGATACTTCCTTTATTTATTTTCCCCAAATTTGTCTCAATATATTGGAAGTAAAGCTCTTTATACTAAGGATGCACAGAAAACGAGTTCGATAAATATGCTTTATTGGTGTCAATGTGAGAAATAAGGAAAACCGCATTGACATGAGCATTCTAGGACACATTATCTTTTTCGGTTTTAGTTTGAGATGAAGGAAGCAGGTCGCTACATTCCCCAGACGGAGTTCCGAAGCGATTCAATAAATTGGTGTTGCTAGAACGGCATCGCTACTCCACCGTTCGCTCAAACGAACACAGCCATTCGCTAAAGTGTCGTTCGATGAAATATTATGGGTGGGGCCTCGTTCGCTAATACGTCGTTCGATCAAGTTAAATAGGGTACTGTCATGAATATAGATATATATTCAATATAAATATTGAATAGGGTACTGTCATGGTTCACGAGCAATCAACTTACAATCTACCTAAAGAAATCTAAGTATTCAGTGTTTTATTCTAAGAAAAAGGCGATTGATCACGACGAGATAGTTATACAATTAGATAATACGGAATTACAACATGTTACTTGTTATAAATATTTAGGTTTTCTGTTTGACTCTGATATGCACTGGAAAAGCCAAACTAAGCACATGTGTTCGAAAATTGCATATGGTTGTTATACATTATTAAAGGCACGCGAATTTGTTTTATTTATTCATTTTGCGCATACTCTATTTTGCATTCGTCCACAGTCAGCTGGTTTATTGTATTGAATCCTGGGGTAATACTTTCGCTACATACTTAGATCCGTTAACTCGCTTGCAAAAACGGGCGATACGATTTATAGCATTTTCAAGAAACACTAACCCTAGTAGATCTCTTTTCCAATCGCTAAACGTGTTGCCATTCAGTTTTATTTACAAATTAAAAATAGCTGAAACAGTTCGTAAAATCATAGTCTAATGAACCCCTTTCTTTGAATTTATTTCGATCTCCCAGGAGACAAACAAGGGCTGCAGCGAATTATATGTTTAATTTACCGCCATGCCATAATGCATATGGACAAAGGCTGATTGAATTTTATGGTGCTCTAGTTTGGAATGAAATACCTATTAATGTAAAGTTGGAAAACAACATTCTGCGCTCCTTAAAAAAATTCTTTCGTGATTATGACATGAAATTGCGCTAATTACTTTCTAGAACGTGATTTCTTTTTTTTTTTGCGCATTGTATGAGTCTATTGTATTCTGCCGCTTTTTAGACCTATATTACGATTGGACCCCGGACTAGCCTTGACGGCTATGGGTTCAAACAGTTTTTGTGTATTGTGAAAACAAATTTGTGAATAAAGCATTGAATGAATGAATGAATGAATACTTCCCAGGTCGAACCCAACTCACCGTTAATCACAGCTCAGGGTAGTGTGTTGAAACTTTCAGGTTTATATTTTCTACCATTTTGACGAAGCGAATAGAAAAGTACCTGTAAAAAGTAACTTCACTCAGTTACAAGTTACTAGAAAATGTACCTAAGATGCAGATACAGATATCGAGAAATGAAAGTACTTAGGTTTGTACCTCAGGTACAACAAAAGTACCTAGATACTGATTTCCAGTTACTTGTACCTAGGCACTTTACAACCCTGGTCATCATTAGGCTTGTACGTCTTTTGACTCGCCCATTGCACCATAACACTTTACTTTTTTTCTGATTTTTTAAAATCTTCATCATCATGAGGGACACGCTTTCATCTTTCTTCATTAAGGAAACTAAAAAAAAAGTTTTCGGGGACAAGGATTGTCTCCACTAAAAGAAAAGTAACAGCGGAGACGTATACAGCTCCACCCCCCACACACACAAACACTGACACGCACTTGCACCCGTACCGGCTAGGACTCGTGCAGCCGAGTCAACAACACCTAGAAGACGAGGCGTGCGTTTTTTCCCCCAATCGTCAACGCTAGTGGATCCACGCCTACACAAATTGGTGAAGGAAAGAAACCATACGTTTGGTTCTTGATTTCTAAGCTAGGTAGCTCAAGCTACCACCCGTTATAAAGGGTACAGCCGCTTGCATCCATCCATGCGCCGCCTGCCAGCGTCTCGCAACGAGCGCGACGCTAGCACTCGGTGACGCCAAGACGGATGCGTCGCCGGCTTTGAGGCTGCTTTCGTCAAGCTTTAGCCTGCTTGCCGAGAGGGGGCGGGTCGGAAGATTTCATTAACGATGACGTAATACGCCGGCCTGGTGTTCTAGGTAAATTGACCCCCCCCCCCCCCCCCCCGAAGTTCTTGAACTGAAACTTCGAACAAAACGTGAAGAGAAATTCCCCGATTGATTGATGAGCGGATCTGGCGAAAACCATCACACTTTGAAATAAGAGCCCGCAAGAAAAACAATTTTCATCCAATGAAAGCGAAAGAGATGAAAAAAAAAGAGCAAGCCAACATGCTATATATATAAAGCGGAGCAAAAATATGCGAAATTCGATTCTCCACCGCCACACGTCTGCGAAACCGTTGGGACATCCACGGCCGTGGTTGACCTCAGTCAAGGCATACCCTTAAACTCCCCTCTCGTGTTCCGCCGTGTTTGAAACCAAAACTGTCTCCGTAGAAACCTAACATTTCACGTAACGTTGAACCACAACGGGAGCTACGAGTCACCCCGATCAATCGGGCGCCGCGAACGCATCACGTGGTGGGATCGGTGGCCGGGTGTGTTAGCGTACCGCGTAGCTCGGAGAACATGGAGTCAAAACTAGCTCTGGATCCTACAGGTTCAATTCCCACCCCTACCCGTTTCCATCTGGATGAGCTTCGTAACGGCGTACACGGTCGCGTATCAGTACACTGCGTGGTACACGTTAAAGACCCCAGGCTAGCAGTGGTCCTACTGCACTGGCTACATTTCTGGTCTACAGAGTAAACCAGTGTCGCTGCACCTCGAGGGCAGAACCATTCTTACGCTGTCTAAACACGAACGTCACTCTTTTACAGCGGAGCTTTTAAAGGGGTCATGAAACGATTTTCCTACTTCTTCCTCCTTAGCTTTAATCCTCAACTCAAATGCGAACGGTGAAATCACGTCGTCGTGACATTCTTCGGCACCGGTGCGATGACTGCTAGCTTTCACCGTGCTTTTTATGCACACCATGGAACTTGTCATTCCCCAGTGACGATAAGTTCTGTCAGGGCACTCATTGGCCACGAACGCGAATCCAAATATTCCTCGACGGATTGAATGTTGACGAGCGCATACGTCCGAGTGACACAATTCTCGTGTCCAATGCGTGAGCTGGGCTCGGCTGACGTCAGTTTGGCACCGTTGACGCGCTTTGGGAACCGCGGATGTATCATAGTAAAAAGGCGGAGAGCTTTCGAAGGAAAGAAGGTACAAAATAGTCCGCTATATTTTCAAATGTTCGTGCCGAAAAGCTGGCTTTTGACTTTCTACCCTCTTTCTTTTGGCCAACTAAACGATATGCGATTAGTAAAGTCCCAATTTAAAATCATTTATCCCAACCCAAAACTCGTTTCATGGCCCCTTTAAGGGATAGTTTTCCCAGTATCGTGTCCGCCAGCAAACAAAAGATGACACAAAAAACTCTGGACAGCTACCGCCATCTATGATCGACGGCGGTAACCAGGCAATCGGCGTGCCGGTTGTCTGGTTGCCGCCGTCGCTGATAGATTGCGGCAACCTTTACAGCTTTTCCACTCTGGCTTGCCGACTTGCGGCGGGCCATTACTTCATTCTCACCTAAGTACAGCTTCGCTGGTCTTCCTTCTTCACCAGATTGGAAAAGCTGAAAGCTTTTTCAAACGTTTTACGTGATTACGCTCCCACATACATGTCCCCGACCCTCCCGAATGTCACGTGACACTCAGGCGGCATTGGATTGGTGGTTTCAATGGCTCGTAGAGTCCCCTGCGGTCCATCGTAAGGTGGAACAAAGTATGCGCACTGGTAAAAAGAAAAAAAGTAGTAGCCCTCACGGGTAGAAAGAAAAAAAAAAAGTAGTAGCCGTCGATATCAACTACCCATAGCGCGGGGTATGAAATCCGAGCTCGGAATTTCTTGCGGGGAACCTGTCTCTCAATTTTTATGGCATCTTGGGGCTCCTCTGAATGACGACCAAACACCTAAAACAACGACAGGACGACGCTGTTGGTGTCATAAAAATACCCCACTGCGAAGGGTTAGGGTCGTCGGAGAATAAATATTGAAAAGAAAGTCTTTGTGGTTGTTGTTGATTTTTGTTTGTTTTTATTCGAGTGAAATCCAAGGGGGTCTTTTGATTTGAAGCTCATGGGACTGCTGTAAGCGGGGCTGGTTTGCTCTCAGAGGCGAGATTTTTGCGGGGAGGAGATTTGTGTAAAGCTCTCACGTTTCGGTCGCATTTTCGAATTATCTTATTAAAATTGGTACCAGCTTCTCCGCACACGGGTCCAGTTGTTCGATTTTTCCAGAGAAATGACCGCTGCTTTTTTCCCATCAGAAACAAAAACAAAAATAGTGCATCCATTGTTGCTAGCTTGGACTGGATGATAACTCTGTTGGCATAAATAAGAATACGGTTCGAACGCGGGCAATTGATTGAAAACGTTGATATTGACCAACACACGGTTTACAAACAAACCCGCGTTTGCCCGCAACCGGTGTGGGCAGTGCGCGCGTGCGCAGAAGCCAAATACGCCCGAGGCGAGAAATCTACGCATGCGCAGTGCCGACAGCAGCGCCACCGTAGTCGCGTGATGTCAGAGTGTTTGCAAGTATGGCCTCTGGGCGACACCATCTTGCTGCTGGTGCGGGTATAGATCATTCAAGAGTCAAGCATTGCAGAGGCGTACCCAAGGCCTCAGCGATGCTCGACCATCGGATGGTCTACCCACACCCGCAGTCAGAAGGCGGCGCCAACGCTCTGACGTCACGGACTTCTTAAGAAATGCAGGGTGGCGCACAATGTGGCGAGTTGGGCAAGTTGGTATTGAGACATGATTAAAAAAACAACGAACAAAGGACGGGCCAAGGAAGAGACACACATAGAACAGACAAGCGCTGGCTCACAACTGATATTAATGAGAGGAAAAATAAAACTGCGTCCATACATAAAAAAGGATGGCAAGGACGACGCACAGTACATTAACACCATGAATATTTACAAAAACATTGAGAAACTGAGAAAGGTAAAAATCTGCAAGGGCACACATGTAGGACAGATCTCAGGTTCAGCTAACTCTTAGTCTCTAAAAAGACTGTCTAGAAAGAGCACTTTCTTCGCACATGGCGTTATCGATAGCTTGCTGAATACAACACTCCCTTAATTTTGCTATATGGTACACTTCCTGGATCTGAAAATTTTCCTAAAATTGTCGTTTGTTCAAACGTTGGTGTCTTTCGGCAAGCCTGCAGTGCAGTGAAAGACGTCTTTTTACGGTTGCATGAAGAAAATAGTAGCGTTCTCGGAGGCGGTCTTTGACACACGGATCAGTCTATCCTACATAACGTTTACCACACGTCAGGTTAGGTTAGGTTAGGTTAGGTTTACCACACGTTAGGCTTTACCACAAAGTAAGATATAGTTTTAAAACTCAATTGAAAGCCTACGGTATTCAGTATTTCCACAGCAGGTTTTAACTGAGGTAAGGACGTCTTGTTAAGCAAGGCTAAAAAGGAGAGAGAAAATGCTATAGAGTTATTAGAATAAACGCAAGAGGTTCAAGTAACGTGAGTGTGCTGTCGCATTTTGCAGCAGACAGCAACCAGTCTAAATTTGACTTCCGGTAATGCATTCCTATGGGAAAACGCAAATTTGTTTTCGCTTCGCTTTCGATTGTAAGAGCAAATATTGCTTAGCGTTGTGAAAAAATGAAAACAATTGGCACGTTTTACAATCGGATGTACGAAAACATGTCAGTTAGAGCTCTGTACACACGCAATAAATTTATCAATCATGCTTATCTCCACAGGTGTCTTACAATGCCATTGTTTTTCTTGCGTATTTCAAGACGAAAAAAATCATTTTTTAATACCGCCAAGCAGAGGCGCCGCTTGTGGTGGCAATGCGAAGACGTACGCATGTTTCGCCGGTGTGTGGATAACAAAATCTCGGTATTCAAGAAACATTTCTATAGGGAGTATTCACTGGCGGCCATAGCTGTGTGCGCGAATGCTGAGCGCGTGCTGATGGCAAGCTTCCACAGTTCTTTTGCAACGTGCATTCCGCAGCATCAAGAGTGCCGGTCTTAGCTGCCTATTGATGTGAGCTCGTTCTGAGCATGCGCTCTAAACAGCACCCACAAATATGGCGTCAAGTGAATAATCCCTATAGAGGCACCCGACACCAGCAAATGTAATGTCGACTCACCAAGAATGAAGAGGTCAAGGAAAATCTGCTCATCCCACGAACCAACATGGCGACCATATACGGGGAGCTCGGCGCTACTTTCCTAGAATCTAGTGACATTAGAAAAAGCCATTCGCTGCTCTCTTAATTTTTTATTGATTTTTTATTCGGAAGTTACCCCGCATTGCCCGAAGGCGCTACTGCAGGGGGGTTACAAACGTGACATGGAGTATGACGTTCAGCCATCAACTGCGGTGGCGTATGGGGAAGACGCCTGTTCGGCTGCTCGTCGCTTTTCGGGCTGGACAGTTCGCGGCAGCTTCGGCAAGCCAGGAGTTTGGGACGCTGCGACGACTGCGACACTTGCGTTCGCTCGCGTTTTTCTGTCCAGAACTTCCACGCACCGCCTGTAGGATTGGGACATCCGACAGCGTGACACTCCGGCTTCTGTGACGTCGTTTTTTGCCATTTCGGGACGACGTTCCGATGCGTGTGCGGAGTGGGACGCCAAACACACCGGTCGGAGACACGTTTTAGTCGCCGTATATAGCCATGCTCGGTGTCACAGCGTATTCTTTAGGCCTACACTCTAAAAAAAAAAAAGCCCGTGCGTCTGCTTTCCCGCACAACACTCGGAGAGCCAATCACCGCAACTTACGGAGGCAGCTCAGCGAATGACGATGCCGAAACATATGTTTAGACCAAAAAACGCAGTCTGAGTTGTGACATTAAGCAATGCAAGCGTGACGTTTTGCATTGCTTAATGTCGCAACTCAGACTGCGTTTTTTGGTCTAAACATATGTTTCGGCATCGTCATTCGCTGAGCTGCCTCCGTAAGTTGCGGTGATTGGCTCTCCGAGTGTTGTGCGGGAAAGCAGACGCACGGGCATTTTTTAGAGTGGGAACGTATTTTGTTTTGCCTCGTCATTCGCGGAGGTTTCTTCGTAGATGGCAGCCATTGGCTCTGCCAAGTGCTTTGTGCAAAATAGACGCTTCAGGTTACTCACAATCGCTCACAACTTTTCTTTATTCCCTTCTTCAGTAAATGGCAAAAAAAAACAAAAAAAAACGGAGATGTTGGTTGCCGTGCAGGAATGGCCGGCTACTCCATGTTTAGTTAATCATTCAAAAACGGAAGAAAATAAGTTAGAGCATCCCCATAGAAAACACTACCCCCCCCCCCCCCCCCCCCCCCCTGAGAAGAAGCGGGCGGGGCAGTTTTATTATGTTCGCGCTTTTTGCTTCGTGATTCGCTCTGGGGCGTTCTTATCCGATAACGCCGCTATCTCGAGGACATCATAGCGATAGAAATATCACCGCAACTCACCATGCCTTGCTCTTCTACATCTGTCGGTGGTAATAGGAGTGGTATCACAAACAAATTATTGAAGATGGTGCTGTTCAACGCATCTTGTAGAAGACTGGCTGACAGCACGCGCAAATCAGCAATGTGCGCTATAATCTTGGCCGATGGAAAAACCCTCGAATGTCATTAGTGTACTTATAATTTTGCAGCATGAAATGCCTTTTAATTAACGCTACCTTCAATCTCAAAATTTTGTTCGTCCGTCCGTTCGTGCATTTTCCGCTAAATTTACCAGGGAAAGTGGCGCCATGCGACATCATCTGACGCCACGTGACCCATACACCTTGCGGAAATTGACGGCACACGACCTATTAGGCAAATCAGTTTCCCCCCTAAAGTTATTGGAAAACATTATTGTGGCCAAAACATCAATTCAGTTTCCGCGCTAAAGTTAGCGGAAAAATTCACGTCTTGTGACCTAGACACCAATCCAGTTTCCCCGCTGAATTTAGCGAGGGAAATTGACGTCACCTTTTCCCGCTAATTTTAGCGGCAAAATATACGTCACGGGACACACCCATTTCGCCACCAATTCTCTATATTACATTTCATGTATTATAAAACTGAAAAAATATATAAATCGCTGCGAACGAGTTTTTTGTGTGTATTTTGCAGCAGGAAAATAACAACAAAAAACCTTTCTGCTAGTTTGAAAGCAGTATAGACTCATTTCATCACTCGGACCAAATCTTGCTTCATCAAGTGAGGGCAGACGCCTGGAAGCTATCAGTGTCTCCGTAAATGTTAGGTGATCCCTGTGGATTGCTAGTGAATTGCTTTTTACGTCGTCTGCCGAGTGGCGTACACTTGTCTGCGTCTTCAGCGTCGAGTCCGGTCCTCCCAGACGCTATGGATTTTTCATCTTGTGCATTGCGCTAGACGGTTTCTTCCAGACGCCGTGAATACCGGGGGCGAGTGTTTACCTCGACGTCTCTAAAATAACAAGACTGAAGTGCTGTCGTCCTTAATATGAAGGTGAACACCTAAGCCGTAGCAGGTCGGCACTGGCAGCACTTTGGAGCTGGTTTTTCGCCAAGTATGACAAAAAAAGCTTAATGCCGCTCAGATAAGCGCATTTATAATCTCTACGTTTCGCCCTAATGCACGGATGCTGCTGCGAGGAGCCTCCAATTTGCCGACCGTCGCGTGCCCGTTCTTATGCGGAATAGAATGATGCAGGCGGCGCGGGATCTCAGTCTGAATCTCTTCGTTCCAATAATGTACAAGAGTCGTGTGTGCCAGTTTATATTATAACGCGTTAAGACACGAATGTGTCAAAAAATGACACACGTTGTCAAAGTCGACAAACAGGGATCTCCAGATTTTTTTTTTCCAATCGTCCAGTCTATGCTATGTAAACCTGCATGCTAAATGCGCCTTTTGTTTCAACATGATAATGTTTTTGTTTTCCATTAGGACTAACGTATCGCACTTTCGATTGTTATGGCGCATTCACACCGGCATTGTGGAGCACTCGCGCAATGCAACCAAATCGCACAAAAAAAAAAAAAAAGATGTTTATTTTGGCGCGTGCGATGATCCAGTTGCTTCTCGAAAACTCTCGCTCCGAACGCCGCTGACTGGCTCAGCCGCTCGGCGACTATACTTCGTTTCACTTTATCTGCGAGCGAAGCCAAAGCTAGAAGCGCGAGACCAGCGCTTTTTTCATTTCTCCCCAGCTCGCGCGCTCGAGCAAAGCCTGAACGCACGGAGCATCCGTGCTCGCGCTTCCAGTTTTGCCTTCGCTCGCACATGAGGTGAAACGAAGTATAGATCGCATCGCAGAAAGTCGGGCGCTTTTTTTTTTTCGCGATGGCCGTATTTGCGATGAAAGTTATCGCGCGAGTGCTGCTCATCGCCGCTGTGGACGTGCCTTTAGATGAATCCAGTTTAAGACTCGCAATTTCGTTTCCCTGGTGCAAGTCTCTTTTATAACAATTGATGAACGCTGAGGACTTTCGTTACCGATGGATGCTTGTCTAGGTTTCCCGGTGAAAACCGGAGAGTCCAAAGCCGCAATGATACTGCAAATACATCGTACGAAAAAAGACACTCTGCTGACAGTGTCTAAGGCGTGTGTCTTTCTTGTTTTGTGATGTCTGTCACCGTGTATTTTGTTTAATGTACGAGAAATCCGACTGCGGCTAAAAGCCTTCATTGTTATTGCCAATAGGTCCACTGATCGCGGGGTTTTACAACTGCTGTGCTCATGTTGCACTTGGGCGTACCTTAGTGAGCTATATATGACTCTTGTTTGCATAAGAAGTGACACGGTGTTATTGTAAATGTTCGTGCAACAACTCTCACCTATCGTCTACCAAGCTGGTTATAGTCTTCGGGTGTGTGTTAAACCTGCTGAGCGCATCTTTATTCAGGCATGAATTTGTTTTTGTGATTTGTACCGTACGATAAAGAATTGGAGTCCTCGCACATTTTTAAATAACAATAATAAATTTTAATATGGATCGTTTGTAATTAGGGGATTAAATAATGTTTTGATATGTATGTATTTTTTGAAAAGAGCATTCGTTGCGACATGAACGCTATATGTGGCGGTCTTCTTTTGTGAATAACATAGAATATCAAAATATTAAACATTGTAGCAGTATCAATAATACGTACTACAATAATTACTGAAGGAACTTTACAGTGTTCTGATGCGTTTACGATTGAACCATATCGAATACCTCGGAGGTAACTGCTTCGCCCAGGACACACGCATTGAGTTTGTGTGTGGGTGGTAGACTGCCATGTTAATTGTTGTAAGAGATGGTCGTTTTAGAGTGAGTTCTTACACTAGTCTATTCGCTTCAGTCATATTCTTCTTTACTTTTGTCTCGTCTTTCGACAGCTCCCCGCATTAAAACGGATATTGCCTACTCTTAAAAAAGAAAAAAAAAACACAAAAACAAGATATGGATAAAACGTTCATTTCATAACCGCGTTGACCCAAAAAGCTCGAAGACTTTTTTTTTTTTTGCGTCACTTCTGTCTCGTTGGCGAGGGGAAGTGATGACGTAACGAATGGTTTTATAGCACCCACTATCCTTAATTAAGGGTTTAGACGTTTATGCTTTGCGCAAGGCGGAAGCAGCACCTACCCATGCAGGAGTGCGTAAAAGATCGAGATCTGAATTGGCCACAACTTCCCAGGTTGATATATTGTACACAGCAGGTGTGAAAAAGACCAGTTTATGTGAAAGTGATTGACATGCGGAAAGGTGTCAAGAGGTATCACGCCGGGGAATGACCTGCATAATAGCATGCACTCTATCAGTAGAAACAACATATTAATCGAAAAAAAAACGCAAGAAACTATGGAACTTATGACTGTCCCTTACTTAGATCTCGTTCAAGTTAAGTCGAAGCATAATTTCTATAGAAACACTCGAAGGAAACTAACTAAAATAACAGTTAAACGTGGCGTGACTAGGTCTGGGAGTTCATTTCACGCGTAGAAGCCTTGATGACACGTGATCAAAACACTTCACGCATCAAACAATACGTGAGAAAGCCAACAAAGTAAAAAGATGCACGGTTTCGCAAGTTCAAGGATCAAATACAAATTACAATAATTTAAATAAAAAAAAATAAAAAAATAAGTATATTTCACTAATCGTACCTATGTCTAGGTCGTTTGTGAGACATTTCTATAAAATATATTGTACATTATAGTCTGTCGGAAACTGGGGAAGAAGCCATGTCTCCGTGCAGCGTGTACGGATATTCCTATTGTGCTTTTTAAGCTGAGATATTACGTAGAAGAATCATCGAATATATACGTTGAGAAACTAATTTTATAAACTACTCGATACTCGTATATGCCTTTAATAGGATGTATTTGGTGAATTCAGAATAATGGTTAGCTCTGGTTCGTACAAGAAACAACATAAGGCAAAATTTATTGTTGAACAGTGATTGGTTTTCGAGGTTTGTTTTAGTTATATCCGATAAAATACGACAATAATTTTTTAACGCGACTTAACTACCGCGCTGCAGATTTGTAATGTAATGTTGAGTTGTAAGCATCACAACAACGAGCAGCCTTAGATACATCTCGAGAATGCTAAGCAATCTAATAGTTTACACGGCAATTCCACGTCATTATCTTTGGGAAAAAATAGCGCCAAATATAGTTTTATGCTGGTTAGCCAACTTGTTTGATGAAGTACCAAGTTGGATTGCATTTTTTATTGAGATTGGAGTAGTTGTAAATATGCTTTAAAATATTTTTTGTTTTTATTATAATCCAATTAAGATCAGCCTTTATAAAAAAATTCGTTAAAAGATAGTTTGATGTGAATATAAGTGATATAGCAGCAACCGCGGCGAAAACCAAACCTTTTATTATATGCATAGATACAAGCCAGAGCACCTTATTTGCATACGTTGGCAACAGAGACAATGAGCTTACAAAACATCGCACGATTCCCGCCTTTCTTTTTTTTTTTTTGTGAAGATAACAAATCGGCTTTCGTGTATTCTCGGGTCAACGTTCACAACGGCGAACTCCCTAACTTAGTTTGGTAAAGCTGACAGTGCCAGCTCAAATTCAAAAGGCACCTGGGACAGTCAATTTGGTAAACTCTTTTGTCCTCTCTTGATTCAAATTGTTCCCGCTTTGACAAGTCGAATGTTATCCTGAAGTTTCTGATTAGGGGATTTTGATTCTGTATCGGAGAAGACTCCCGGGACCAGGATGGAAGCCAGCTAGAGCTCTCCATTGAAATGCTGCGGGGATTTAGATTAGAACAGCACAATACAGACGCGTCGCCTGTCGTTCTTTTTCTTTTGACGAGACAAGGGACACGGCTGAGCTTATTTGTAACAACTCGTGGACTCGAATTCACAATTCACCCCCCGACGAAGTCAGTTTACATGTGTAAGCTAAACCAACAATAAAATAATATTCAGTTCAAAATTTCCTGGCTGCGTATTGGGTACTGGCAGGCAAGTCAAGGACAAACGAAGAAAAGGAGCCCTTAAACGTAATTTGGCTTTTTTGACGCTCAGCAAAGAAGAGCAGAATAGATTTTGGTGTGGGTAACTTGGTGAAAAAGTAAGACGGAAAAGGAGGGGGGGGGGGGGGCAGGACGCTAAGGCTAAACTCAAAAGCGTAACGACTGCGCGAACAATAGGAAGTTTTAGAATAGCGCACGTTAAAGCTTTGCGCACGCAAAAAATAGCGTCATCCCCACTGCACATGCGACGAACGCTAACCACGTTTTGCGCTTTGTGTGCGGTATTTTAGCGTACGCTATTTTTTGGAAATTGCGTGCGTACGCAAAGCGTCTTTGCGCTCCTCCAAGGAGGATTTGTTATGAGAAATTGGCTAAAGCCAAAACGAGCACAGTTAAAAAAGACGGCGGCTCCCAGGACTACACTCTAAAAAAAAAAAAGCCCGTGCGTCTTCTTTCCCGCACAACACTCGGAGAGCCAATCACCGCAACTTACGGAGGCAGCTCAGCCAATGACAATGCCGAAACGTTTGTTTAGACCAAGAAACGCAGTCTGAGTTGTGACATTAAGCAATGCAAGCGTGACGTTTTGCATTGCTTAATGTCCCAACTCAGACTGCGTTTTTTGGTCTAAACATATGTTTCGGCATCGTCATTCGCTGAGCTGCCTCCGTAAGTCGCGATGATTGGCTCTCCTAGTGTTGTGCGGGAAAGTAGACGCACAGGCTTTTTTTAGAGAGTATGGCTGCGGCCGCTTTAGCGGCGTCGTGAGGGCGACGTTGGCGGCATCCTCGTGACTGCGATTTTCAGTATGGGACGACATTTCACTCGGTTTGGAAAGCCCAGGAAGGTGGGCAACGATCACCGGCAACTTGATGCTTGCGACGCGCGAACATTTCCGGTCACGACGTTGCCTCGCCTCGGCATTTCTTGCCGAGGCAACGCAAGCGGACATGACCGGTCGACAGCTCGCGTCGCATTCTCATGTTTATACAAATCTGAAATGTTACTCTGGACCAAAACCTTGTTTATTTTTTCTTCTCAAGTTACAGCATTTCGTGTGTGAAATAAAAATTGTGACAGTATCTTGGTGACGTTGCAAGCGCGAGATGCTTGGGCTCTTGCGTGGCGGCGGAGAAACACTATTCTAAAACTTTCTTGCGTAGGGTGCGCTAACTCAAGCGCTAAATTTAGAGCTACCGTGCTCTAAAATTGCGTACGTTATTTTTAAACTCCCTAATGTAAAGCGTTACTGGCGCAGCACAACTCCATCGTGCGTGGTGCCTCACTCTCATTGGCAGGCGTAAGAAATTATGTGGCCACAGCAACAACCATTAGCGTTCTTGTTGGACGTCGCGATATGACTGGCTAGATAAAAAAATGACCGCATCTCCACGTGGTGAATGATGTTGATTGGGGCGAAGCTCTGGTGGTGCTGATGATACTGATTTTATTGTTCATAGGTGGTTCTGATGGTGCTGATTTTTTTTTATTGCTCATAGGTAGTGCTGAGTTTCGGGTTGCGTTTCGACTTCAATATTACTGCTTTATGGTCGGTGAAATACAGAGCTATGCATGCAAAGTTTAACGCGATTATATACGCCTTTGACCGCAGCGCTCTCTCCTGTATAGACGTTGAGCGGCTACATGCAACGTTTCATCCATGACATCCCCAGCTCTTGAGTTACTACCACATCTCAGAGCCCCTGACTCGTCCCGGAGTCGTGGCCGAGTGGTTAAGGCGATGGACTAGAAATCCATTGGGGTCTCCCCGCACAGGTTCGAATCCTGTCGACTGCGCAAACATTTTTTCTTTTTTTTTTGTGAGCACGGACGCCGGACGGACGGACAGAAAAGGCTAGACCCTAAGGAGCTTCGCCCCTGAAAATTGTACCAAGGTTTACTGCGCCAAAGGCGCATTCTACGTATAACGATGTTGTCAAGTTTAACCAAAACTTAGAGCACACTTAAGCTTCGCCTTGAAGAGTGGAACACGATAGCGTTATCGGGCCCCGGTCGCATCGCCTTCTCATTCGCAGTCCAAGCGTGCTTTGCGTGAACCAGTCAGTGGCGTGTCTGGCTCGCGACCTTACGGCAGTGGGTTCGAATCCCGCCCGAAATTCTTCAAATTTGTTCTTTAAGGCTAATGAATTACTTTATAAAGCGAAATCAATTCAGACACGCGGCGACCTTTCATTCGCATTGCATGTCATGTTTTATACTTCGTTCCACCTTATGTTGTACCGCAGCGAAGGTAGAAGCGCGAGCTCATAGCATTGACAGCTGCTCTTAAGTCACGAGAGCTTGTGCCGCCGAGAGCGAGGAGCTCGCGTTTGTAGCCTTTCCTGCGGTACATCATAAGGTGAAACAGAGTATAGTCACTTTCATTCCACGCGTGACGCCACGTTTCACGTGAGCGTTGTGGGTTGTTTGAAATTCCCGCGCGAGGTCATGTGGCTGTGACGTCATGACCCTATGGACCAATCGAGATTTTTCCGTCACGCCACCGAAGCCGACTTTTCTGCGACACGACCTCCTTAACGCTATCATGTTAGTTAGAAGTCTGCCGTACATTTTCTTTCCTCAATGCTTCGCGCGTCTGAGGTCGGACTAGGGCCCAATAGGCGAGTTAGCGCGATCCGACTGTGATGACGTTTAATGAAGGAAGAGGAGCCGATGCGGAGGCTTTGAATATTCTAGGTGGTGTTGGCCGAATACGGTGAATAAGCAGTGTGACCCAGGATTAAGGGACGAAAGTTTTACTGAGTTAACCCCTAAGGACAGGCCTGCCGCAAGCTAGGAAGATCCTTTGGTGATCTTCGCATCGCTTATCACCTGGGCGAAAAATTCCGAGTCACTGAGCTGTGGACGCATGCGCAGCGTCTGATATCCCGCACAACAGAGCAACAGCGCGTATTCTGAAGGCGTTCTACAGCCCAGCAGACAAAGATGGCAGCGCGCAGAAGGATAATTTCGCAAAGGTCTATACTCATGGACAACTTCCCGTGGTTATGCAGTCAACGGTATGGGCGAACGTGCGCTTGAGCATCTTGAGCGCAAATCAATACTGTATACACGCGCACTCTCCGCATCTTCTGAAATGTCGCATAAAGTTGCTTTGTTTTTATATTTATTGCATTTTGCCTCCCAAGAAGAACTTATGGTTTACTGTCTCTAGTATGGACACGAATTTGCCGATAATTTACGCAACCTTACCACAAAGTGCCGCGAGAACGCGGATAAAAATTGGCAATCGGTCCCAAAAAGGCCACCGTCCTATCAACATGATGACATCTCCACAAAACGTACAAATCTGAAACTGATGCCGAAGCGTGCAACTTCCTTGAAATAGCGTCAGATTAGGCGACCTAATCACCATTTTCAGGAGAACCATGGCAACTCACAAAATAAGAACAACAGTTCTAATTCTGTTTCGCATCTAGCGGGAGCTGCCTACCTTCGGCAACTAATGCCCTTTCGATCTGTCGGCAACACTTCGGCCCCCTCGTGAGCTACGAACGCGCACGTGAAGCCAAAGGACGACCGAAGATAGAGACTCGCCGTCCGAAATAGACATCCTGCGGTCCTCTCAGCGTCTGTAGCCTAGCTGACGCGTCTCCGAGTGGCGTGCTCACCACGTGACGTCACACTTGGGATTCGCTGCAGATCGCTGCGATCCTGGCGGTGTCACCTCAGCACAGAAGCATGCCCTCGTACCTGTTATCTTTTCTTTTTTTTTAAAGCATGAAATGCTTTTTGCTTGTTTTGTCTGTCCGTCTGTTCGTGCTTTTCCCGCTAAATTTAGCGGGGAAATTGTCGTCACGTTACCTATAAGCGAATTTGGTTTCCGCCGCTAAATTTAACGGGGAAAATTGATGTCACGGGACCAGACAAATTCAAGTTCTTTGGTAGATTTAGCGGGGAATACTGAAGTCACGTGACATATACACAAATTCAGATTCCCCGCTAAATTTAGCGAGAAAATCAATGTCACGTGACATGACGTAAAGTGACCTACGAACCAAATCAGTTTCCCCGCTAAATTTGGAGGAAAAATTGATGTCACGTGACCGGACGTCATGGGACCTATACGCACGCCTCAGTTTAAAGTAAAATCAACAAATTAAAAACGATCCCTTCTTAGATACTGCATTTCATGTAATATAGAACTCTGAAAGTAAAGATCGCGGCCAATTGTTTTTTTTTTTTTTTGCTAAATCTTGAGCCGGTTAGCCGACCAAGACTCCGACGAAGCCTGTGTCCGTTTGCCTTTTCCGTCGAGGCCTCGGCATTCAACTCTAAGAGATGTGACAAGCGCACATAATGAGAGCCTAAGAAATGCATGGATTATCATGTTTGTGATTTTCGCTTCGTAATTCGTCCTCCGGCGTTCTTAATGGTCGGATTCACCGCGCCCTACGTGTCTTTTTTTCTGACTGCAGCATTCTCCGCAACGGCGTCTCTGACGCATTGAGTCGCGGTTTCGGGGAAAACTTGGGTGCATTGACCTGAAGCCGCGGTCCTCCTGCTGATTCCCGGCCCTTTCTTGTTTCGGACGTGAAAATGTAATTTGGGGTGAGACGCTCGAAACATTTAACGGCGAAAAAAATGACAAAATTATGTATTGACCACATAGTTACTAGGATCAGTAATTTCAATGCATTATCTGGAGTCGTCAGAAGGAAAAAAGTTGCTGATCATTGCTCGACCGTCTTTTCAGTTTTGGGGAAGGAGATATCAGAAAGCCCGTTATTGGAAAACGGGTGCAAAACTATTCAAGACTGTAAAAAAAACGACTAGTTAATTCGGAGGTTTGATTAGAATTCTTTCTTAGAATATGACCATCTAACAGCCTACGACAAAGTGGTAAAGAACTTTGGTGATAGTTATTGTAATGCTACCAGGAAAGTGAAGTTAAAAATAAGAAGGACCGAGAATGTTAGGATACATGACAAAATTTTAGAATTATCCCATCGAAAAGACAAACTTTGGTTGAAATGTGAGTGAAATCCCAGAGATAACTCGCTTAGAAAAAAATTCCGTGAGGTTCGTAACCTACTAACTGCAAAAATACGTCTAGCAAAGCAAAAACATTATTTAAACGAGTTTACAAACTCGATCAGGGTCCAAGGAAAACCTGGAATCTCGTTAATGAACTAAGTGGTAGGAAAACGAAAAATACAATCGATGAGACAATTGAAAAGCATTTTCCCGGTAATTCTTCCTTTAAGTCTTTAGCAGAATCTTTAATACAAGTTTTATTGATTCCGTAAGTGTGCTAAAACGTCCGAGACACCTAAGCACTTCTTATGAGTTGTGAATGCGAAAGCATGAATTTCGTTCTTCCACTCCCTTAGTTCGTCTGCCGCGTACGGGCGTGGACGGCCACCTTTGGCTATAGCCGAGGTCGCGGCCGACGGCCGAGCGCGCGCTCGAGTGACCGCGCCGCGCTGAGCTCGGCCGTGCAGCCTCTCCGGCGTTTGCCCGAGCGGGCTCTGCGGCCAGCTGCTTCCGCTTACCGGCGGCCGGGTCGCTGCGTTCGGTGCGCCGCCATGAAGAGGGCTTCTCTGGTGGCGTCTCTTGGAACTCTTTACTTCACTCCATTAAAACTGGGACGTTTAGGTGCCGTTTGGCACAGCTTCAAAGCTGATGACGTTGGTTTGCTCCAAGGGACAGTTATAATATAATGCTTTCGCATTAAAAGTAATATACCGGTTGCGAGCACACAAATCTCCACCACACACGTCAGCTGCGGGAATTCAGTGTATCTGCCAGACATGACAAAAAATGACCTCTTTAGGATCATACATTTATTGTTCATAACTGAAGCGCCGGGAATGGACAAAAGTAGATGCAGATATGTTTGTTTAATAATTTTAATAAATTAAAACAATCTTTGCTTAAAATATCCTATGATATTCCTCGCACCGGAGATATTCCGAAGGAATTAAAAGTCTCAGTTATCAGGCCAATATTAAAGAAAGGGAAGAAAAATGAATTAAAAAGCTACAGACCCATAGCTACTCTAACAATCATGGCGCACATAATTGAAAAATGGATACAAATAGCGATGAATAATTTTGAGACAGTTTTTCTCTAATAAGCAACGCACAACACGGCTTTCGACAACAAAGAAGTGCATTACTCTTCTGGAAAATTTCGCAGATTGCCTTAACAAAACACTCGATAATAACAAAATAGCACTAGATTTTTTTAGTGACCTGTCTAAGGCATTTAATACCACTGATCATTCCTTATTAACAGAAAAGTTAAGCAAAATAGGGTTTAGGGGGCCCTTTTCAAAACTATTTACGGATAGACATCAAATGGTTAAGATTATGAAGAATGTTAGTAGTTCAATTTCTGTCCAATTCGGTATTTATTCCGCGATGTAGCACATTGGGTCCTAGTTTATTCAATATTTATTTAAATGAGTTCGGACTTCGTTCATTTGCAGTGTAAAAGCTTTCAATATGCAGACGACACTGTGTTAGTATTACCCCAGGATACGTATCATGATGCAATTTATAGTTTACAGAACGACATAAACATGTTAACAAGTTGGTTTGCTGCGAATTCTATTTCCGTGAATGTCTTGAACACAAAACTCATGTATGTCTGAAATTCGCACAAACGCGTTTTTTTAGACCCCTACATTTTCTTCCATTCAGCACGATGTTTTGTGAAAATTGCAATTGCAAACCATGACCATATTATAGTTTTGTTAAATGTTTAGGTGTCTATGTTGACAAGCACATGCTATAGAATGAACAAGTTGAATTTATAACTAAAAAACTGCACGTCATATCTGTCTATCTTTATAGATTAAAAAGTGCCTGTACCTTACAGATAAGGCTCCTAGTTTTCAAGCCTTTAGCGGAATCTGCACTGCGCTGCGGGATTAGTCTTATTTTTTTATTTTTTTAAGATCTTTTTCAAAGATGTTACGATTCAAAATAATTATTTCAGTACGAGTTGTAAAATCGCAGTTTATAAAAAGAGAACCTTGAGTCACACAGAAAGGTTTGCAATTCCAAAAATAAACAAGCATTAATTGAAAAGGGGAATAGAGCATTTCATCCCTGCTTTCTTCAATGAATTGCCTGATTCCTAAAAAAAAATATTTCATTTGTCGAAGTACAAAAAAAGAAAGAAATGAAACATTGGTGTCAAATTGTTAAATCGAACCTCCTGTAGATTAATTACTAACTTCACATATACGGCTGCTTTTTCGTTTCTTGGTACGTAAACTTTTTTTTTAAAGTTTTTCAATTCTCAATTCTCATTCATACGAATATGACGTTTTATCGTGATACGTGCCTATACTATGAGGTTCGGTTGTCATAATATATGGCTAAAACGTATTTCTTGTTTGTTCCGTTACTAACAGACATACGCATCTGAGTTGGTTGCCTGGCCCCACCTACAAGCAGACTGTTGCATTCGGGGACAGTTCTATTTTCTTTATTATTTAGGATGCAATAGACGTTTATTATTACTATTATTACTATAATATTATGAATAGTATTGTTATTATTATCATTGAACTTGATGAAAACATCGAGTTAAATTCTCTGCGACTATCTCAATGTGCTATCTAACGTAGGATTTGTGAATGTCATTAGCTCGCCAACACGGGAAGAATACATGGCAGAAAAATTAGCATCATCATGAATAGATCATATTCATTTCCGTGCGTCATCTTGTATTATTACGTCAGCAGTAATATTGCAAACACTGGCGGATCATTATTTCACAGCGTGTCAGTTAATTTGTGAAACGACGATGAAACAAACATGTCCTACAATAAAGCAGGTCGAGATTGTAGATAAAAAAATAAAATTTGACAAACTGGTTTTGGCTTACCAGTGGCAAGATTTGTTACGGAACGTAAACTACGACCAAGTCTACTCTAGTTTCCAATTAAGTTGGAATTTTTTTATAGAAGAGTCCAAAAAAGTTCTTACAATCCGACAACGCCGTGAGGAGTATGTTTGGTTGAATGCAGATATTCTACGAGCCATTCAAGATAAAGGTACTTTGTGGAGAAAATGCAGGCGTTCTCCCCAAAATGAGCAACTGAAAACAGAATATTGTTGCGCACGTATTCATGCAAATGCGCTCCTCCGGGCCACCAAAAGGAGATACTTTCAAAACGAATTTTATGGTGCAAGATCAAATGTAGCAAAAACATGGTCTTTACTCAACCAACTCCGTGGAAATAAGCCTTCAAATTCAGTGAATGAGGAGCTTGAAAAAGCATTTGGCCCAATTACATGCTCAGTTCTCGACAAATTTAACGCAACTTTCGCACAGTTTTCTGGCGTTTCGCAGAATGATGTTGCCTATTCAATTAACTCAAGGGATTCGAACATGGCGTCAGCTTTCCTTCCTGAGTTATCAAAATACGGTCTGAAAAGTCTGCTATTTAGTTTTAAACCTAGAAAATCACCTGGAGTTGATAATATGAGAGCAAATGATCTAATCCGCAATTTCGAGTTCATTAAACACGTCTTTCTGCATATGTTAAATTGTTTTATAGCACAGGGGAAAACTCCTAATAACCTGAAAAAATGGAAAAGTTAAGCCGGTTCATAAAGGAAAGAATCGTCTTAAGGTCGAAAATTATCGTCCCATCTCGATTTTGTCGTGTATAATCCAAATTTTAGAGAAGCATCTGTTCCAAGTAATGAGTCAGTTTCTTGATAAGTTTGACATTATATCCAATGATCAATATGGTTTTGTCAACGGACGGAGTACACAGCCATTGCTTGAAGATTTTGCAGATGAATTACATTACGCATTCGAAAAAAATGAGGTCGTATGTGCCCTCTTTGTGGATGTTTCAAAGGCATTCGACAGTGTTAACCATAGCACTCTATTCCGAAAGCTTTATCATATTGGCTTCCGAGGTCCATTTCTGGAGCTACTAAAAGACTATTTAACTGGACGATCTCAACAAGTTCACATAGGTCACAAAAGAAGTTCAAAGCTCGCCTTGAAATCCGGAGCTCCACGAGGATCCATCTTGTCTCCTTTGCTTTTTAATGTTTTTGTCAATGATATGTCAAATTCAATAGCTAGCTGCAAACTATATCAATAAACTGACGACACTGTACTCTTGTCACGCCATATAGAATACGAAAAATAAATTTTTCTTCTCCAACGTGAAACCCCACATTTGATTGAATGGTTTCAGCAAAATGACTTAAAAAAAAAGTAACAGCACAAAGACACGTCTGGTGTGTTTCCGGAATCCGTTAAAAGTTGTTATCGCAGATACGCCACTATTCTTACATTTATTAATCTGTCCTTCGTGTGAATGCAATCCAGTGGGTTATGTGGACCATGTGAAATATCTAGGTATTGAATTCGATAGTGACCTTTCATGGAATACGCACATGGGAACTGTATGTAAAAATCTCAGACGTCTTTCCTGTCTACTTTATAATATGATATCTCTTGTTCCACAATATGTTAAAAGATGGTCATGAATGCTTTGGTATAGAGTGTTCTACGCTATCGATTAACCATTTTTGGTGGGTGTTCTACGTTATGGCAAAAGAAAATTGACAATATTTTGACTGGAATCTTTAGAAGTATTATATGTGACACTGATGCCGAAACAGAACAAGAAAAATTGATCATATGAATCTTCCATGTATGTCTAGCTCTGTTTACTGAGGCGGTTGTTTTAAGACATTTTTGGAATAACAGTTCTAAAGTTCCCCACATCGCACCTCGGGCACTCAGACATACCAATCGTTTTGAGGTACCGAGAATGTCAACGAAGTATGGTAGAAGACAAAGAATATTTTATGTGCCGGACATTTTCAACAGTCTTCCGGAAAGAGTGTTGGAGTTGGACTCGAAAACAAAAATTGAAACTAGCCCTACGAGACCTATTTTAAATCAAGTGTGCCTGCACCAATCAGACTCATCTTCCGGGCGTCTTAAACTGTGCTTTAAAGATTTTTTTTAGGCTGGTGATGTGATGTTTATTACACCTCAAGTACTGCGGCAACTTGACATGACCGGTGCTTCATTTTTTCATCTTTTTTATATTTTGAAGTGTGTGTGTGTATAGTTTTTCATGTATTGTGACTATCCACATATCAACAACCCTGGACACTTTAACTTAACCAATGATTCAATGTCATTTTTTCTTAAAACTTGTGTGTGTATGTTTTAAGTGCTGATGCATCTTTCACATTATTGAAATTAATCGATTTTTATAAATATACTACTGGTGGAGGAGGTTTAGCCACACAAGCCGATTCTGGCTTCGGCAGACCCTAATCATACTTCGTGGCATCCAAACAAATAAACCATTATTATTATTGTTATCGTTATTATTATGAATATAATTATTATTATACATCGTACAGACGACAGTCTGCCGACAAAGTCTGGGGCATGTTTCTTCCTCGAATGACGGTCCTGACATATTTTTCATCCAAAACCTGTTGGGAGACATGTTAATATCAATTCTATTGTATGTTTATATGGCGTTCAGGTTCGTATTCATCTTGCACACCTCGTGCGTTGATCTACCCCCAAATCACATCCACGTGCCTTTGTCCCCTCTCTCCCCTACCCCCCCCCCCCCCCCCCCCCGCCCCCGCCCGACCACAAACAACGACGGCCCGCGCTTGATTGCCTTGTTGTTGATGTAGTCCTTTGATTTGGCGTGGCCTTCCTTGCATTCCGATGCGTTAAAGACGCATCTCGGAACATTTGCTGGCCGTATATACGACCAAAAGTTAGTTCGAAAAAAAAAAAAATGGTACGCCCTCACTAGGGATCCAACCCGTGCCCGCTGCGTGTGAAGCGGACGTCTTTCCACTGAGCTACTGAAGGAACTCTATCGTTCGTAGTAATGCTGCCGGTCGACCGTATGTCGGAAAGTTTGCTGCCACTTTCCATTCAGTACATGCACTCCCGGCTTGAAGTCGGGCAGCACCACGCATTGGCCACGTTCGCACCTAGTAAAGAAACCGTACGCGTGCGTATTCAACTCGAAGTACGCACTTCGTGCTTGACGTTTGAGCGAGCGATGTCTTCAGCCACGAGAAGGGACGACGGCTCGGTGACGTCTTCGTACAATCGGCTTGCTGGTCGGGCGTGTCGTACGGGATGAATATAAATTCTTTTGACCGGTCCAAAATTTCTCTTTCGAAGGAAGACAGAATTCGCCGGTACCTTGAACGACACTTCTGAAGTAGAGGTCCAACGCCCGTCGTCCGCTGCCATCCGCTAGTCCCATGATACGCGAAACGACGCCATGTTGAGAATTATGCAGGCAACGCACAGAATGCTTCCGGTTGTCTGTGCAACCTTTTTTTTTTTTTCAATCAACGTATTGGCAGCTTTTTGGAAGCCACAAAAAATAGGTTTCATACTTTTTTTTTTCTATTTTTAGTATTGACTGTGTACCTTCATTGACCCACGACTTTGATTAAATTTGGTGGTCGCTTCGAAACCTTAGAAAACGGCCCGTGACCACGGAAAAGAGAGTGAGCGCGACTCAAACCGGCCAGTTCTCGATCGGCGGTTTTCGGGCGGAAAGAAACCGAATTTCGAGCCGCAAATTCTGTTCTGGGTAGTTGGGCTCTCATATGTCACGTACAACTAAAAACCTCGGCGAGCATAAATACCCTGTCAGTGTCCCTTTAAAGGGGTACTGAATCAAAACTTAAAATATACCTCACACGTTCAGAAATAGCTTAAACATTATCAAATTTATCTGCTAATGACAATCGCACGCTTGTATTTTAAACGGATGGCTGTATTTTGTGCTCTAAATATTCGATTATGGAGAACGCTTCAAAAGCAGCCATCAAAGAGCGCAGCTCGCCTCGGGATATCTGTCGCGCCCGCAACTTTCCCGTGACGTCATCGGCTTTTCTATGGCCAAGCGCACCGTAGTTATGAGCATTGACACTTGGTGGCGTCAACGCGTTACTACCTCGCTTAGTCAGAGTGCTCAAGGGCTGTAACATATCACAGAGAGATTGCAGTGCGTTTTCTGCTCCGCGACTTGACCGATTTGACGACATCTGCAACGTCGGTTTCGGGCTCGAGCTCGCTGCTCTCTGAGCGGAACGACATCGTCGCGAGACGGCTAAGGTACCTCTGTTTTCTCGCGCGAGGCGAGATGCTGGTAGATTTTCTACCTCATGTTGTCTAAGGTGACTGCAGGATCATTTGTGACATCAGTAGGACGAGGCAATTACTTCTTACCTGAATTACACCCGACAGATCACAACGACCACACTCGGCGAGGGCGCCAACGTCACGAATAAATAACTATCGCTTCGAAGGGGCCATGCCAGTTGGCATCCTTCATTTATTAAAGCCAGCAGGGAAGCAGGCCGAGTCCGGTGAGGCAGCACGGCGAGGTCATCACTCGAGTGTTTCACGCAACGTATCGCATCGATAGCGGTGTGACTGCAGCATTGTCACGCCAGCGCGAAGAAACGCGTACAGCTCGACGATATTGCGACACTACCTGTCACAAGGGCGACCACTAAAGGAACGAAGGGAATGCATCGACGTAGACAAAGTTTGCACTGGTCTCGACGGGACGCGATTATCCAAGTGATAGTACAGAGGACAGAGAACACGACTACACAATTTTCAAATCGCCACACAAAAACTACCACAAAACAATTAACGCCACCATTTTTGCAACGCGACTTGTCTCAATGGCGAACACGAAACGAAGAAAGAGAAGCGATTGGCACCGCTTTCGACGGTCTCGTCCAACGAGGCTTACTCATCCGTAGCACTTTAGCACGTCGACGGCCACTAAGTTGGACGGCGAGACGATCGCAGAGTTCTCTCATCTTCGCACCCAAAAGTGGATACCGGCACAGCTCTGCGACGTAATAAACCCGGGTCACTTCGAGAGGTCGGCGACCCTCGGCGAGAACGACGTTGAAAGCAGCGCGCGCCATGTTGAAAAAGAGTTCATCAGCCCCCCACGTCAGTGACATCAAAGAATGTGTGGAAACGATTGGCTGGCGGAGTGAATCCAAGGTGGCCAACTGTGCTTTGCTTTCTTCACGAAACTTTCGGTATTACGTTCTGGCCTAGGTAATCTGTACTAGTGAGCGTACTTCCCATATAGTGGCGCTGCCGTCGGAGGCCGATGCCGTCACAACATTCCACTGAAGTTTCATAACTAACAACCAGGCGGTTTTTGTTTATCGTTTAAGTCAGCTTAAATTTTTTTTGCGTTTTTCAACGAAATATTGATGTCTCAGTGGTTCTACTACTTACGTTATGTTGAAGCAAAGAAATGAGCTCCAGAATTTCGTTTCCGTACACCCTTAACGCCTACATACAGGGGAAAATAATTAGGTGTCTTTTCTTTAAAGTTTTGTGAAGATCATAAGAGTAAAGTAGCTACGTTACGTGTTACACGAAATGAGTAACGTAAGTACGTTGTTTGTTACGGTTTTGAAAGGATGTAACGAGTACGTTATTACGTTACCGAAAACATTAACGCTTTACCGCTAGCGCCGTTACCTGTGACGCCTTACAGTCAACACTGCCCTCACAAAAGAAAAAGAAAAAACGAAAGCCGGACTTGGCGTATAACAAAAGATTAGACACTTTTCGAAAGTGCGCACCCTTCAGCGGCTACTCGTCGACTGCACGCGGCCGCCTAATTTTGGGAAGGCAACTTTGAGCTTGCATTGGACATGAGCGTTGCATTACCGTTCGGCGCACACTCAGCTCCAAACAGACATGTTCACGTTACTGGAGTAAAGTAGCTAAATACCGCTATTCGTTCCTCACCCAAAAAGTGACTACCACGGTGTCCCGAATCCGTGTGAAGCCTTTAAAGTGACCACATAAATTGGCTCGGTAACGTATGCCGCTTCGATTTACACAGAGGTGACTAAAGGAAGCATTGCATCAAAATATTAAAGGAACGGACTCACCTAAGTAAAAAGTAAAACAAGGAGCAACGATAATTAGTTTTTTCTACCTACGGCGCCGGTCTGCTAACCGCGCACACTCTGACTGGCGCAACAACCGACAGATGGCGGCAGCGGCTCCGGCGGCTTACGGCAGCTCAGCAGCCGCCTGGTCGCGCCGAAGCAGACAAGCTTTTGCAATCATGGACGGCGTGCGCTTTTTCGGTGCAATAATAGTCAGTGCATCATTTCTTTTCTTTTTTTCTCTTATAAAACAAATTAAATGCACCCAATACAAATAAAACCGATGGGTCGTCGAGTAATTTCAGCTACACGTCGCCTGCTCTTGGCGGGACCTGGCCGCGGCTACTGGGCTTCCGTGAGCCGCCGGTGCCGCTGCTGCCATCTGTCGATTTTTGCGCTAGTCATAGGGTGCGCGGTGAGCAGACAGGTGCCGTAGGTAGAGAAAACCTTTGTTTTTCACTTTTATTTTAAATAAGATATTTTCTTTTAAAATTTTTCCGTCGTGATTTTGTTACCTTCAAGCACCTTTGTGGTAAATCGTAGCGTGCTACGTTACCAAGCCGTTTTGTGCAGTCATTTAAAAGGATTCGGCCACATTCGAGCCCCGGCGATAGGTAGATTACCCTTTTCTGCAATAAAAAAGGAACGTGTTACATCAGCTTGAAAGTAACGCGTCTTTTTCTCGTTACTCCGAATATGTCGTTTTAATGAAGCAGTAACCGCTTCGAATCTGTGTCGTCGTTACTAATTTCTCGCTTTCTAACGCGTTTATTAAGGGATAACTGTGGCTATACTGACGTCAATTTCGCACATCTTTTTATGTCTCATCGAGCGTTTCCTCGTCCAGCAAATTACGGGTGCAAGCTGGGGTGGAATCTAGGTTGGATACATGCGTTGTATACGTTCCACTGCAAAGTAACTTAGTAGCATTACATGTTATACTTCATCAAAAAGTAACGAAATACGTTCCTTTTTTTTTGAAAATATGTTCCTTTCCTTGAAAATGGTACTAAATCGTTACTTCGTTACAAAACAAAAAACTAGGTACAACTAATGCATTACGTGTCACCCGTTACGTACAAGTCTGTTTCGAAATATATTGGACACGAGTGCTGTGTCCGCGCGTGGCGCTCTTGAATCCAATAACACGCTTCGCACAGGAAGTGGTGCCCAACATAGGGCTGCCACCAGTGTTGCTTGGTGTACTTTTATATATAAAAAAACACATATTGAACATATAGGGACATATTGAACTCCCGAAAACAGAAAAGCTCTATACCATGCAGGTTCGAAAACAACCCCAGGTAGATCTCGCTGCGGTCTCACAATTTCCTCAGATCGACCGAACCTCGCACTCTCGTCCTAAAGCCACTCGAAGTCCGCAGACGGAGATTATCGCAACAACGGCCGCGTGGTCGAGAGTTGGTGTCAGGATACCGGAAATGAAACCTCAGAGCCATCTGACTGCCGGCGTGCGCAGGAGCGTGCTCAAAGAAGCGCTACCCGGATTAGTCGCCAGCGTGGCAGCTCTTCAGGTTGAAGGGACTTGGGGGGGATCAAAGGAGTAACACTACGGATTAAAGAGCGTCGAAGACGGAAATAATGACCGTCCAGTCTTTCCCTTACCTCTATCCATTAATTTCTTCTTGCTGACGTCGCTGTCGTCCACGGCACAAATGGCGTCATTGAACGGACGACATTGCCAGCGTTAATAGATTAGGTCAGTTGGGTAACTCCCGAGGAGTGAGGTACCCCCCACCTCCTTCAGTCGGCCTCTTGTCGTTTGAAGCGCCATCTAGATTTTTTATTTAAAAACTGCGTGTTCGAATACGAACACGCTTGCGCTGGTGCCGCCGACAGCCATAGCGGGGGCCATGTTTCTGTCCACCAACACGTACCCCAGACGGCATTAATGCAAGACCCACGCGCAGTGGGGGCCGATACCCGACTTGCCGTTCTGGACCACCGGTCTTTTTTCTGCCAATGGAGCGATGCACTGGAAGGAGGTGCCGGGAAAGTAGGACGCACAGAAGACGACTTGGGACCAGCGACCGGGCCAGACGCCGACATCGCGTCTTCGTCGATACTCTAAGTTTGACAGTGTAACTTGAATTTAATAAATTACGTATTTTATTAGAACATACTTCTAGACATTGGTGACATCTACACGGTAAAGCGACATCTAGATGCTGTGCTTCAAAACATATGTATTCCATAAAATACGCTGCTGTTACCATAGCAACCCTTCCGAAAACGGTACGTAGGATGACGCGTGACGGGCCGGGGTATGAGACATAGCGACCGAAAAAAATTGAACCTAAAAAAATAGTTAACGCTAAAAGTTTCAGATGTATAAATCAGAAGATTCATTAACTTCAAAACAGACAAAACAAATCCATTGTATTTTTTAAATATTATTTTCAGAACTTTTTGGATCTTTATATAATCGCTTTCACCGTTCACGACCTAAGCGTTATTTGAACCAACGTTGAGAGAACTATTTATTTTTTTTTTGGTTATGGATTTATATTAAAAACACTTTCATGTGCACGTGCGCGAAATAATTACATTCTGTAAAGTTATTATGAAAAAAAAAATAGTCGTTGCCTGTATGCGAAGGATTGAATTGCCTTATAGAGTTGCGTTTAGGCGGAGTGGTGAACCTGAAATTCGCGTTGACATACGTCTTTCTTAGATAAATGTTTTGCGCACACGTCTATAGAGAGTCTTTTCAGGTCGCAGCCAGACGTAGTCACGTTCCCAAAGATAAACCAAGTTGCAGTAGAGTCCTTTATTCGGTTACATTATGTAAGAGTCAAGGCTCTCAGCCAGTCTTTTCGGCCACTTCTAAAGCAGCAGAAAAAGAAAAAAAAAGCTGCTTGCGCTTTCGTAAAACACAAAGATGCAACTTCTACGTCTTGCGAAGAAGACAGTCTCCATCCGGTCTTTGACCCGTGGACAACCTCTTTCCGAGAACGTGCCGGTGTATAGAAGCTTTCGAGAAAATGTTTCCAGCCAAGCTTTCTGAAAGCATTTCGAGCTCCAGAAAACAACCTGCACTTTTGATTAAACAAAAATAAATAAATACGCTCGACACCAGCGAAGAAACTTATTCTCTCATGTGAGCCGGTAATTATGTTTAGGATGACCTCTCGGTAACTTTCAGTTGAATACTTTGCGCCTAAAGTAAAAAAAAAAAGAAAGGTTTTTGAAACAAAAAAAAATATGTTTTTATCTTCTCTTTTATTTTAAGTTGGACCGAAGCCGCCGCTACGACCGATGGAACCAATCCCACACAGTGATTGGTTTGGCCGATCAAAGCAAACCCACAAGGGCAACGAAAGCCGTGACGATGCATTTTCGGCGCTTCTTGGGTCGAGCAGCGTATAGAGTTTGGTCCAACTGTAAGGTAAACGAAACGGATTATCCCCTTTGAACTCTACCTAACCTCCAATCTGCCCGCGGGCTCTTTGGCGTGAGCTTGAGCCTTAGTAGTCCGCGTGCTTGGAATACGATAAACTGACTTCGCTCGCGGACGTGCGATCACGGGTTCAAAGTGCTCGGCATTTCAGCGACGCCGAAACCTATATAGATTTTTTTCTTTTTGAATGTGCATTTTTGTTTTAAAGTGGTTGACAATAGATACAGACTCTCTCTAGAGGGGGTTTGGTGGCCGAGTGCGTTAGCGCTCTGCAGTTTCGAGCGCGTGGAGCGATAGCGCCCACTGCACAAGCTTTCCATGGGTTCAATCTTTAACCCTGCCCGTTTCAATCTGAATGAGCGCCGTACCGGCGCGCGTCCGTCTACTACTACTGCGTGGTATACATGTTAGCGAGCTCAGGCTTGGTATACTGCACTGGCTAAACGTCTCATCTACAGCGAAGATATCAGACGCACGCCCTATTGGCGACGTGAGCGAACGAAAGCGTCGCTGTGGTCGGCCCACCACAATTGGCCAAAGGCTGACTATGACGTCAGCAAAGGATGTCTCATCGGCGGAAATAAGTGGAATGTAAGAACTTTAGTTTCGACGGTGTTGGCAGTGTTGCTTTGAGACCGCAATGATTTCAGGCTTTCACCATGCTCGTTACAAACACCATCGAACTTGTTGTTCACAAGGTAATGACGTCACGAAAGGTAACCAAACGAGGGCGCCACCGAAACATCTCGCCGCTAATAGTGGGCTGCCTAACTTCCCGCCGTCTACACGAACACGCAACATAATTACGTTAGTGTCTGTAGTAATGTCTGATATTTGCAGTTTATGTTTGTCCGTTTGTGTGTGGTTTTAGATAAAATGTAGCCAGTATACGTCGTATTTATTGGCAACCATAGCCGACTTGTTGTTGTTGGCCATCTTCCACAACGCGTCCCTAACCAACACCACCATAGACGAGCAGAAGACCTCCGCACCGCCATCTCAGTCAGATCGATCGAGGCCCGAGATTGGGCACGAGTGCTGCGTCAGTGTTCGGCTGGGGCTCGCGTCCAATCAGCGCGTCCAAGGTCAGGCCCGGGCCCAGTACGGCGAGCAAGTGTTCCAAAGTGCATATTCGGCGCATCGGACCGCAGGGAGGAGGACGCCAATCACAGAGGAACGCGGGATGACGAGGCAGCTAAGCGCGCTGCCGTCGTTGGTTGAGGTCGGGGCTAAACAAGAGCACGTGGGGGCGTTTGGGGGGTAAACAAAGGCGCGAGGTGCCCAAGGAGAGGACGAACTCGCACGCCATATATCCGAGTTAGCGACTCTGATGACGTTTCATGAAGGGAAAGGGGGCGATGCGGAGGCTTCGATTATTTTAGGTTGTCTTGCCCTAACGTGCGTTATGCACAATGAGGTAGAGGGGCTTAGAACGATAAACTGGTATCACCTTCATCAGGCAAAGGTGACCCCCACCTTGCTGCCGCCATGTTGTACAATTTTGACCACTAGACACGTGACCGTACCAAATCCTGAGGCTCTTACGCAGAACTGAGCCGAGCTTTGTGTGGCGATCGCTCTAAAAAAAATGATGAACTATTTTTCAATACTGTTGGCCCAAGAGATCAGTGTTTAGCTCCGATAAAAACCCAAAATGCAGCACCGCGTCTGGCGGCATCTAGCGGAGGCATTGCGAAGCTGCCCGATGTTTTGTCGTAGAAGCACATTTTGGACTTCAAACAAACGAAACAGAACTTGCCTCGTCGGTACTGTTATTAAAGATGAATAAGCAATTATTTGTGCGCGGTGCTTCGTTAAAATCTAGATGTAAGACTGTAAAGTCGCGTGTCTAGTGATCAAAAATGTGCAACATGGCGGCGGCCAATTGGGGGTCACTTTCAGCTGCCAGTTTATCGCTCTAAGCCCCTCTACCTCGTTGGTTTGCTCTCACCGGACACACCAATCACTCACAAAAAAATTGGCAGTGACCTCTACTTTCAAAGTCCTACGATGCACGAAATACAGTGTTTTTAAGAAGGTATTATTTCAATTTGGTTATAAGACTACATGCAGTCTCGTATAGTATAGGTAACGTCGCGTCGTGTCGCGTCACGTCAATTCTCCCGCTAAATTTAGCGGGGAAATTACGCTGGGGTATAGTTCACGCGACATCAGGTGGTTTCCCCGCCAAATACAGTGAGGAAACTAAATTGGTGTTTAGGTCGCGTGACGTCAGATCGCATGGCGTTAATGTTCCCGCCAAATTCGGCGGACAAACTCTAGGGAGTGTTCACTGGCGGCCATAGTTGTTTGCGCGACTGCCGAGCGCGTGCCCACGCGGGGAGCTTGCGCAGTTCTTCTACAACGCGCGTTCCAGCACCATCGTCGAGATTGCCGTCTTAGCAGCCCATTAACCAGAGCCCGTTCCGTGCATGTGCTCTAAACATCACACTCAAACATGGCGTCCAGTGAATACCCCCCCTATAGGGAGTATTCACTGGACGCCATATTTGAGGGCGATGTTTAGAGCGCATGCTCGGAACGAGCTCACGTTAATAGGCTGCTAAGACCAGCAATCTCGGTGGTTTGGAAGCACGCCGTCAGCACGCGCTCAGCAGTCGCGCACACAGCTATGCCGCCAGTGAATACTCCCTATAGGGAGTATTCACTGGCGGCCATATCTGTGTGCGCGGCTGCTGAGCGCGTGCTTCTCCTATACGCCTTTTCTACGTGGGCGCCGCCATCTTAAATTCTGGAACTTCTGGTATGCGTGAAAACATCGCTTTCTTCTCGCCTCGACAGTAAAACGTGTAAACATTTTAATTGCAACCGTCAGTCGTTCTTGTTATGACCCTTCTGTACTTTTTTACTTGTTCCGGGTTCTAATCTCTTGCGTTTTCTTCAGAACGCATACCGGATATGGGGACAACGTGGCTGGGTGCGAGGCTAAACGAAAAAGGTGTATAGGTCGTGTGGCGTCTGCTTTTTTTCTCGCTAAATCTAGCGGGGAAACTGAATTGGTCCGTAGGTCCCATGACGTCAGATCACGCGACATCAAATTTTCCGCTAAACTTAGCGCGGAAACTGAATCCGCGTGTAGGTCACGTGACATCAATTTTCCCGCTAAATTCAGCGGGAAATGCACGGAATGACTGACGGACGGACAACATTTTAGGATTGGGGGAGGGGAGGGAGGAAGGGTAGCGTTAAAAAAACAACAGAAAAAAGCATTTCATGCTTTAAAAGAAAGCGCAGGATCGCGGCGCATCTACTGCGCGTGGTTAGTTTAGTCGGTCGGATAGCAGACGATGCGCTTTTCAGACTGCTTGATTGGGTCTATCGGAGAGTATACACCGTTGGCTGCGGTTGGACCTAAAGTGAAACGGAGCATAGAGGTACGCTATAGACCTTTGCAAAAGTCGTCCTTAGCGCGCAGCCATCTTTGTCTGCTGGGCTGTGAAACGCCTTCTGAGCATGCGCTGTTGTTCTGCTGTGCGGTATTTCAAACGCTGCGCATGCGTCCACAGCTCAGTGTCTCGGCGTTTTTCATCCAGGTGATAAGCGATGCAAAGGTCTATACACGAACTTGGCTCTGTTCCGTCACGGCGCGGTGGTGGCGCGCCGGGCGAACTTCCGGTATGGGGCTGTGGGCGGAAGTCACCGCGCGTGACGTGCATTCCTACGTTGTTTTGGAAGACACCGGACAAACACCCGTCTTCTCGTCAAGACGCTGCGACTGTTGCTTACCAAAAGAGTTGGGAAATGTTTGAAGGTCAGTTTTCATGTGTTTTGTTTTCTGCCTGCTCGGTTCGTCCGAGAACACGTAGAGGGGCCGTGAAAAAGGAAAACCAGACGCCGTCGGACCACGATTGCTTGTGCGGGAAATCCTTTGGGTTGAATTTACGGATACCTTTGGTCGTCAGATTTATCTGGTTTGTTCCAAAATAAACGCGGAATAACCGCCAAGTTGCACGGACCACCTGCGAACTACGTTCAGTGCGTCTAAAAGTTTAAACGGCTGGCCGATCGTTCGACTGCCGTCTGCTTATTCAAACTTTGCTGCTTGTTGTCGTCTGCTCGTTCGAACGACAGCTTCCCATACACCAAGCGTTGACCCGGTAATAGACCGATCTCACCAGCTAATTAGGTTACTCCACCGCTGCCGCAATGCATTAGTTTTTTGTTTTTTTTTCGCGTGCAGCAACTTTGTTGGATCTTTGCGCTTGTAGAACCCGAGACGGCACGAGTCGTCTCGGGCACTGCCGCCTGTCTCTTATGAACTAGAGTTATGGCGGCTTCACGCATGCGCAGAACGCTCAGTGGGATCGGTCTATTGCGATAAGAAGTAAGAGCAGGCTACAAGAGACTTAAGTTTCAAGGTTGGTTGAGGAAAGTAGGCACGGTGTAAGCAGTATATACAAGGAGTTGTTGATAATTGTTACCAGTGGCCATCACCGACTTGTTATGCCTGATTCACTTGGCCTGACTCTGCTTGCGATTTTCAGTATCCGCGTCGACCATCTCAGCTACGGTTCACGCTGATGCCCGAGCGATGTCATGACTGAAAATAGCGAGCAGAATCTCATCGTGCGAATCAGGCTTTAGCGTCCATTCTGGGGCGTCCATTCGTAATGAGTCACCGCATGTCACCTGATTCACGCTAAGTTTCGCGGTGTAACGAGCCTCGTTAATTTTGCTGAGGTCACTAAAGTAGTCAAACATTACCAGGAAGGCGTAGAATCAACAATTCCAACGCGTAAAAGAGCACAGGGTCTCACACCGACGCCCACAACATCGCATTCCAACGGTTTGTTTATGGGCGATAGCGAGCTTCTTGGCGACACTCCATCGCGTATGCGCGGCGCCATTGGCGTCCACTAGGGGCAGCTCCGGTTTGTTTGTAAACATGAGTTGGTCTATAGTTTCGTTTAACTATACCCTCCTGCACCGATGTGCTCACCGCGTACACCGCGTAATTGGATTTAGGGGAGCAGTGACCAGAAGTGAGCGTCGAACAACACCTCGCGGTTACACACACTTAATTTGCGCCGGTTTGCAGACTGGGCACACTGCGCGCTCTCTATAATTGCATCTTGTCGCAAATAGCTGACTCGTCTGCTGTTCGCTAATTTCTGTCACCACGAGCGCGACACTGGCCTGGCGTGTATCCGCTCTTGACTTTATTTATTTATTTAGTTCTTCGCGCCTCAAAACAACCCGTTTTTGTACGAGGCACTTAAATACAAAATATAACATGCTCAAAAACAGTTATACATGCGTAACCACATGAATACGCCCACGTGTACAATCTTAGAGCAAACGGTTTAAAAACTAAGACGGTAGCTATCGGTACAAGAGTGACTGAACTTCACGCCTAAAATGTTCGTAATTAACGAAAATATCCACAGAGGTGGTGGACATGTCATTAAGAGTGAGTTGCTTGCGGGTAATAGGGACACAGCCTCTCCCGATGAAAATGATAAAATGAACATACATTTTTCTAACGCCGATGGGTGAGTGGAAATTCACGTAATATAACAAAGCACAATCAAGTTGACTGCGAATCACTCTATTTAGAAATTGTACGTCTCGCACGAGTCTTCTGCTGATAAAATTTGTAAGTTGAGATTTCATGAGAAGAAAAACAGGAAGAAAAAAGACAAAAAAAAAGATAGGCGGGGCAAGGGCGTGTAGTCAATGCGCAATGATTGCAGTCAACGCTCTTCAGAAAATGTTCTTTTCTTTTTTCTGTAAACGTCTATATCCAAGGACCTGGTAGATTCCCGGCTAAGATTCGCAGGTCAAATACAGCGTGGACCTTGCCGGAATTAGTTTTTACCCTTCAGGTTTGAAGGACAAGTATTACAAAGAAGATTGCTCACATTGCCTGTAAACAAATCTTGCTCATTGCTGGCGTACAAAATTCAGTGATTGCCGTTCCTATGACCTCTTCCCACTAACCCGACAAATACCAATGTTGCGCGCCCACGAACAAAAAAAAAGAAAAATAGAATTGAGAGGTCCTGAAATTATCTACAGTACAGTCACAGCGATAGCTGAGACCCCTGACGGCGAAGTCGATGGGCATCGGCGTCGCTTTCACGCACCGTGGGGTGTGTGAACAATAGCGTTCGAAACCAAATAGACATCTGACCTTTTTGTTCAGAACGCTTTTGTTCCTTTGTTAGTTCTGGAGTGCTTGAACACGCGTCTCTTTCCACGAGCTCTTGGCATTGACATTGCTACGACGGCATTTTGTTATCGGCTATTTATCGGTATTTTTTTTTCAGAGAGAGAGAGAGAGAGAGAACTTTATTTTACAACTCAATTCCGAGTTGTTGTATTATTCTTCCCCGGAAGTTGAGGAGTCTTCTTCGTCAACCGGGTGTGATCCGCCGTTCGTGCTCGGCTAGGAGAGGCCAGAGGGTTTCTTGGAGGTCTTTTGGTGGGACTACCAAGCTCGCCCAGGAATAGGGGATGGTTTGAGGGAGGAGTTTACGTGGGAGGTATGAAGATGAGGAAGTTGCGCTGGGGCATATCCAGTATGTGTGCTTATTGGAAGGGTATCCTGCGTAGACCTGGCATTTTGGTTGGTCGGGGCGCCCTAGATGTAATGGTGAAAGAGTTCGCAGGGTGGAGAGTGGTTCTGCACCTGGTGTATGTAGGTCGCGTCTGCTCTCGGGAGGAGCTTGAAGGGAGAAGGCAGGATACACCGTTGGCATCGTTGTTCGTAGAGGTGACGCCTGCGTTCTCTGTGTGTGTTCGGCGCGGTCTTCTATAGGGTTATATATCTCGGGCCAGGGCGTGGGGGGCTCGGGGGTTCGCTATCGCGAGCCAGAGCGTGGGCACTCTCGTTGCCCTGAATTCCCTGGCGGCCTGGGATCCACTCCAGTGAGACGATGGTGCGTTTTCATGTACTCGTAGAGTATGGTGCGAACGTGGCCCGGTAGCGTTTGCGACTCGTATTCCCGTAGGGCTCCTTGACTGTCGGAGCGCACAGTTATATCAGGAGTGGAGTGCTGATGGAGATTGATGGCCTCTGTGATGGCCTGAACCTCCGCCGCAGTTGGTGAAGGGACTTCTGAGTGGAGAAGCGCGTGTAGTGGGCATCCGGTGCTATACAAAAACACGAAGTATAGACAATTGCGAGCATGACGCCCCGACTGGTGCCCCATGCGTGCAAGCAGGTGCAGCGTACACGTGAACATAGCTTTGGCAAGCTTACAATTACACGAACTTGGCCGCACGGGCAGAGAAATGGCGGAGGCCAGCCACCTTGCCTGCGGCGTACCTCACCGATTGCGTTAGGACAACACATTCTCAGTATCTGTGAGGACGAAGAGTGAAAGAAGTGGTGAGAAGTTTAAGTCGGTCACCCGACAGTCATGTGGGTCAAGTGTTCTTGTAGAAAGTTAAAACGGTTTTTTTACTGTGTTTATTAAAAGAAAGAGTAGTAAGAGCATAGTTGCCTTTGCCGTTCATTAGTCATATTCTCTTTTGTCAACATGTTGCGTCATGTACTAACTCTTCATAATAATGCCCTTTGAATGTCCCCGCAGCGGGCGCCTACACCTTAGGTGTTAGATGCTTGCTAAGTGGCGTCACCATACCCACACGCAGGGGGCACCTGCTTTAGTAGATGTTTGGTGAGTGGCGTCACTACGAACCCTGAACCATCTGGATTCGCCCACCCACGCGTGGCTGTGCGTGGCTTAACCCGTGTCTGGGAAAAAGGGGATCCTGGTGGTTGAGCTGAGCCCGGGGTACATTTGGACCTTTCAGGGCCCTCCCCCCCTCCGTAGGAGGCAATATACCGCTTCGGCCCCCGCTTCTCGTAGACGGGTGTCCTGGCTTGGCCCGACCAGGATGATTCAGTCAGTCGCCTTTTTTCCCCTCTCTTACCGTTGCCTTTTTTTTTCATTCTTCCCTTCTTTCCTCTTTCAAGTTCTTTGGCTACAAGGGCTAACCTTGGGTGGTGACAGATACCCTCGTTTAGATCGACACTTGGTTATAGTTTCCTGGCAGCAATGTTAGGGTATGTCTCCAGCAAAGCCCTTCTTGCTATGGTGCGTTACCTAACCCCTTGTTGGGCTCGGTGGTGAGCAATGCACAGCGGATTCCGAACATCCTTGGCTTATAATGGCTTCCCGCGCTCCTAAACCCTGAGCAAAGCAACCCTTGAAATGGGGCTGCCCTGCTCCTCTTATTTTCGAAACATTTAACGAACCGGAAAGATATTCTAGATTTCTTGTAGTTCACTCTACAAGTGACACAATTCATTTGTCTAAAGTTTCTTCCTCTTTTATTGCAAAGCACTTCGAACAAGTGATCGGAAAATGCTATATGGCAAAACAACTAGCCGGAAGCCTTCTTATTGAGGTATAAAATAAGCCACAGACAACAGCACACCTCAAGATGACAATGAACATAGTTACAGTTGCGCACACAAGGACAAGGACAGAGAAGAGGAACACGTAGACGACAGACAAGCGCACAATCACAACTCATGTTCCTCTTTCGTTAATACATGAGTTGTGAGTGTGCGCTTGTCTGTCGTCTACGTGTTCCTCTTCCCTGTCCTTGTCCTTGTGTGCGCAACTGTAACTATGTTCAATATCTACCAACTCGCCCAACTGTCTACTCTACTACAAGATGACAAGCCTGGGAGAGTACCAGGTTACTGTGACTCCCCATCGTGCCCTGAGCACTGTTCGCGGTGTCATCTCAGAAGATGACGTTCTCAAATGCAGTGAAGAGGAGATCCTCGAAGGTCTGCGCAAGAGTGCTGTTGTAGCTGTTTGACGGATCAAATTAAAACGTGATGGACAAGAAAAACCAAACCAACATCTGATACTCACATTCGAACTCCAAGCTCTTCCGTCCACCGTGAAGGCAGGTAATTAAACTGCAGAGTCCGCCCTCTCATACCAAATCCTTAGCGGTGTTTCCGCTGTCAACATTTTGGGCACGGTTCCCAAGACTGCCACGGCCGAGAAACGTGTGGAAAGTGTAATGGTACTGACCAAGTAGCGGACATCTGCGAAAACGAACCCAAATGTGCAAACTGTAGTGAGACACTCAAAGCTTTCTTTCGATTATGCCCTAAATGGAAAGAGGAACAGTAAGCGCTGGCTTTCAGAGTAAAACACAACCTTAGCTACCAAGCAGCAAAAGAACAGTTTGCCTTTCAGGCAAGGAGTTCTTGTGCCCAGGCAGTGCGGAGTGGACCCTCACCGCCTACGGCATCCGTGGACACACAAACGTTCCCCGAAAGATCTGTCCTTCCCACAGGGGTCCCCTTCTGAACCCCTGAAGGTGGCACGCACTTTGTCACCTTCATTTTCTATGAAGGAGTGCTGTGCCCATTAAGGAGGGTACCACACCTTCCAAAGTACCAGACGTGCCATCAGTGGCATTATCTGGCCCTTCTGGCTGGGGTCAAGGGCTCCCTCTCAATGCCCTTGGCAGCCACAAGAAACCAAGGGTCCAAACCTCTCGACGGACGAAAAAATGAATGATAGCCTACCACTTTCTGAAGATGACCCGTCTCACCCGGAAGCGGAGTCTCTCTCTTTGATTTCATTTGAGGCTGTAGGACCATAAAAGGACACTGTTAAAGAAAAAAAAAAAAACTTCCACTTATGCAGGCACCAAAAGTTCCTAAACTTATTTTATTGTTTTTGCTTGCTCTGATACTTATATATATAGAGAGAGAGATCTGACTTCCTTTTAGAATAGCAATGTCTTCTTTTCTTCAGTGGAACTGTAGAGGCCTCCTGCCTAACTTTGACGATGGGAACCAGCTACTAGATGACCATGGCCCCATTGTATTTTGATTGCAAGAAACCCATCTAAAAGTGAGTCATACTAATATATTAAAGTACTTAATGGGATTCGCAAGGATCGGTTACAAGTAGCTTATTCATCTGGAGGCATTGCAGTTGAAGTACAACGTTCAACTTCGTGTGGCAGTGACATCCCGCAGTTTGTAAGATCGTATAGTTAAATTTTGTTCTTTCTATATACCCCCCAGTTATCACTAAATATTAAAAAGCTTGAAGACCTTGTTAGTCAGCTTTCATTACCTTTTTTTACTTTTAGGAGATTTTAATGCACACAATCCCCTTTGGGGGAGTGGCAGACGGGATCCTAGAGGGGCTCTCGTTGAGCGCTTTCTTCTTTCCTCGAAAGTGTGTCTACTTAACACAAATGAAGCTACATATCTTAGTTCTTCCACTAATACTTTTAATTCTATAGACTTATTCATTTGTCACGCATTATCGTTACCAATGCTTTCAAGAAAGGTCATCCGAAATCCATATGGAAGTGGTCGCTTTCCACCGATTTTAGAGCTTAACCACTTCCCACGTTACTCTTTTATCGCGTTCTCCTCGGTCGAAGTTCGAAGAAGCTGACAGGCCATATTTTAAGCAATCATCACTTTTAGCTGTATCATCACTACATCAACTCTCTATCGATGAAGCAACATACTATCTGACAAAACACATCTTGGACGCTGCAATGATTGCCAAACCAATGACGTCCAGTCATCTTGCTAAAAGGCCAAAGCCGTAGTGGAACGAAGACTGCCAAGAGGCTAAAAAGAAACAAAATCAAACATGGGGCCTTTTTAGGCGATACCCTACACCGAGCAACCTTACTAATTTCAAAACAATGAGGGCACAGGCGAGGTATAATCGAAGGCACGCTAAACGGCAAAGCTTTGAAGGTTTTGCTTCCTCTATTCATAGCAGTGCATCTCTGAAAGAAGTTTGGGACCGAGTGCATAAATTCGATGGTCTTTACCTGGTATTTTCCGTCCCCCTTTTAAGTCGAAATGGAATATGCCCTGTGATCCTGGAAGAACAGGCAGACATCCTAGGTGAGCACTTCAAATTTGTATCAGTTACGAATATTATGCCCAAAATTTCCAGCGATACATGTTGCAGGCAGAAAAAGAAAATACTGTGACCTCATCCGGGGCTCTGAGAGAACCATATAATGCTTCATTCACGCTGCATGAACTTCAAATGGCGCTTTTTTCATCCAAGCAGTCTGCCCCGTGACCAGATGGGATTCATTATAAAATGCTTTAGCATCTTCATACATCCACCCTGGAACTTATCTTGTACCTTTTTAATAGAGTTTGGCTCGAGGGTTACTTCCCATCCTACTGGAAGGTGGCTATAATCGTACCAGTGCTGAAGCCAGGCAAGGACACCCCTCTTGGCTTTAGACCCATAGCTTTGACTAATTTTATTTCAAAGACTATGGAGCTGATAATTAATAAGAGACCTATGTTTTATTGGAAGAAAAACAACCTTCTTGGTGAGTACCAGTGTGGTTTTCGTTCAGCTCGGTCCACAGTCGATTATCTGGTTCGTTTTGAGACTGCTGTGCGGGAGGCATTTGTCAAAAGGCAAGAACGTATTTTTCGTTTTCTTTTTTTGTTTTTATTTAGAGAAGTCTTATGACACGGTCTGGCGTTTTGGCATACTGCAAGACTTGTTCAGTTTCGGTGTTCGAGGTCGCATGTTAGCTGCCATCCAAAGTTACTTGGAGCACCGTACTTTTCTTGTGAAGCTGGGGACAACACTTTCTAGAGAGTTCATACAAAGAAATGGAGTCCCCCAGGGAGGCGTGCTCAGTGTGAATCTTTTCATCGTTAAGTCGAATTCAATTGTTCGTGTAACACCGCCTTGAGTACAATATTTTATATATGTTGACGACTTGCAGATCTCTGTCTCGTCGTGTTACTTGTCGATTTGTGAACGTCGAGTTCAACTCACGGTAAATAACCTGATCAATTGGGCTGATACAAATGGAGTCTTAAACTGAAATCCCTTAAATCTCTCAACATTTGTAAGGTTTTATTGCACGTGTCATGGGGCTCGGACCGATTGAGTCTATTGCGCATATATCGCTGTGTCGTTCGTTACCGGCTTGACAATAGTTGCACAATGTATGGTTCCCATAAGGGGTTGCTACTAGCCACTGGTGCGTTCCGCTTTTTCCCAGTGCCTAGTCTCCATGTAGAAGCTAATGAACCATTCCAGGAGTATAGAAGGTTTGCACTCGGTTTTATGTACTCTATTAGAGTCCGATCGATTGCCGAGCATCCTGCTCGAGATAATATATAAAAGTTTAGGTTCTAGATAACATTTCACAACAAACCCTTCATAGTTCCTCCTTTCTCAATTATGAATTTTAGCTCAGCAGAGTCTGTTAGGATGGATGCAAAGGCTCCACTAATCCAACACCCTCCACCTATTACCCCATGGGACTACTAAAACATTCAATGCGACTTTACACTTACAGACTATAGTAAAAAAGATGCTCCAAAGGAAGTTATGAAGCCGAATTTTTCGGAAATTCAGTGCAAATATTAAGAGTATGCAAGTTGTTATACGGATGGGACAAAAAACGACTCCACTGTTGGCTCTACTATGATCGGACAATGCGTTAAGCGAGTAAGGAGGATCAACTCAACCACTACTACACTCACGGCAGAGCTCTACGGTCTGCTATTGGCTGCCGACCACATACACCCCCAAAAGAAAGGTCACCTCGCTCAGTAGGATACACTGACACTTTGAGTTCATTAAAAGCAGTAACATCGCTGAAACGTGTCACAAACCCACTTGTTTCTGAATTGCAGAACAAGATTATTTTAGTCACAAACAGCAACATTCACATTGCTTTATGCTGGGTGCCTAGTCATGTTGGCATCCCGGGAAATGAAGCCGCCGATTCTGCAGCAAGTTCTGCTAACAAGAGACAAGTAGACTTGCATAAAACACCTTATAAAAATTTTCACATGTCTTTCAAGCGGTGCATTTGATTAAAGTGGCAACTTCAGTGGAATACTGAAACGCACAACAAATTACATGCAGTCAAACCCTACATAAGGGAATGGAAGAGTGCTTGGCATCGGGAGCGCTTCTGCGAAGTGGTCCTGTGCCGGTTTCGAATTTGTCATACGCGTCTCACACATGGGCACCTCTTGAGTGGGGAGGGTGCTGTAGTGTGTGAACACTGTAACATAACTTTAAGCATTATGCACATCTTAATTGAATGCCATACAAATGACCAATACCGTCACAAACACTTCTCGCAACTATATAAAAAACATATCCCACTGCACCCAACCCTGCTTCTAGGTGATGAACAACTCATTTCACATAATTGCATCATTAGGTTTCCCACTGATTTTGGCCTTATACACCGACTGGGATTTTATTTTTACCCTGAACTCATTACCATATTTCTTACAATTATAAACGTACATGGTCATAGTTTTATCACATCACCAGCCATTATAGCTCTTTCCTCTCTTTAACCAGTGACGTAGCCAGGATTTTATTTCGGGAGGGGTTCAACGGCATCCCCCCCCCCCCCCCTCAATGACGCAGGGTGAGCTCGCCGACATGGACACTCAGGCAAAGATCAGGGAGGCGCAGTTAAGATAAAACTGGTAAAGCTACATTGTCATTTTTCAAAACGGAGCACGCTTCATTTACAGGAATACGGGCGTGGTGGCTCACTGTTCTACCGTCGTCGTACTTGCGGCCCACCAACTCTAAAAGATTTCCTCACAGAACACAACTCCCTTCGCTTTTTGAGGTAGCACTGCATTACCAACCCGTGAAGGCCAGGCAACACAAGGATAGCTAAAGTTTTACAAAAAAATCAGCAAAAAAAAAATCTCGACGCTGAAAAATTGGAGCAACCGACCACGCACAAACACAAGGGGCCCCTATTTAGGGCGAAGGTAATTCTGAGCAATAACAAAACCAAAACCCATTATCTATTAAAGCTTTAACAAATCCTTGCTACAGAACCAGATGCAGAAGGAAAGAGAGTGTTATCTTTGCTAGGCCGCTTTATCTTGCCGCGTGTTCCAAAGGCAGCAGCAGCATATCCTCGGGGTAAGGAGAAGTCATCAATCCGGACTCGTCGTTCCGTCACTCGGAAAAATGAAATGACGCACCACACAGAAACTACACGCCGAACGTGGAAAGGAACTTAACTGCCCTTGCGCCTATGCGTAGTGAGCATATGAAGGCTTGTCACTTCGGAGTTTCTGGTGTTCCGTGCAACGAAGAGCTTCATCAAATAAGGAATTGCATCGGACGCCACCTCGACATACAAAGCAGACAGCAAGACGGACTTCGTCGCATCCGTGAGCGACGATTTTCGCAAAGTGACGGAAACTTCGCCAAAAATAGGCGAATTTTAGGCGTCCAATGCAAGAGGGAGAAACGTGAAGCGCCCGTCACGTCTGCGGTATACAGGGGGTCGCCCTCTGTCCGGAGGCCCTATCTCAGAACATCCATCGTCTCCTCAAGATCCTAGGGTCTCTGCCCGTTAACAGCGACGGAAGCTGGACGCTCGTTCTCTTTACTACGACGGTTGAAAACATAACTGAGAGCGTCCACTTCGAGTGAGCGACTGCTTGATCTATACTTTGTTTCAGCTTAAGTCCATACGCAGCCGATGCTACAAGCGCGAGCATGTGGCCCTGAACAGTACTTTCCACCAGCGCGCGTGCTTAGCAGGGACGCTGAAAGCACGGAGCTCGCGCTTGTAGCATCGGCTGCGTCTTGACCTAAGCTGAAACGAAGTATTAGCGGCGAGATGTTTTGGTGGCGCCCTCCTATGGTTCCCCCTTGTGACGTCATTACCTTGCAAACAACAAGTTCGATGGTGTTTGTAAATAGCATGGTGGAAGCTTGAAATCAGTGCGCTCTCAAAGGAACACAGCCAACACTGTCAAAATTAAAGTTCTTTCATTCCTCTTATTTCCGTCGATGATAAATCCTTTTCTGGTTCAGCAACACTTCCTTTGATTTCCTTGCTTTCAAAACTCTAAAGGCTGGTTCACACATTTGCAACGGTTGCGTTCGCATACAACAGAAACGACCGTAACGACCAAAACACCGCGACAACCGTGAGTCATGGAATGCTTCGCGAAGCTACCCCTTGCAACGCTTGCCATGCTGTGTACGGCGAACACTTGTCCCGGTGACTTTGTCGTTACGGCCGTTTCGGTTGCATGCGAACGCTACCAACGCAGATGTGTGAACCAGCCTTAAAGGGCTGTTTATACTCCGACGTTGAGCGCACTGAACGCAGCGTAGCGCAGAACGCGCGCCTTTTATTGGCCGGCAACCAGGAACTCGATATCTGCAACCAATAAGTACCTGCGCGCGCTGCGCTACGCGGCGCCCGACGACGTTACGTTGGAGTATAAATGTACCTTTACTAACTAATTCTTTTCTAACGTCATAGTGAGCGTTCGGCCAATCGTGGAAGGCCGACCACAGCGACGCTTTTGGTCGCGCACGTCGCCAATAGCGCTTTTGAATGTTCACCGCGACATTAAAGTTCAAGCGAAGGACGTCCTGGATATTTTTTTTTCTGTGAACGCAGGCAGCTGTATTTTAAATCTGTAGGCGCTTGCAAAGCAGTTTACAGAAAACCTGTAACTTAATTTCTAATATAATTAGTGACAGTTACCTTTTTATTCACGGCAATTTCTAGTCGGAAGCACGTAACTCTGATCACAAAAGGTGTGCGTGAGCGCAGCGCCACCCGTTGCTTACAGTTCAATTGTTTTTTACAATTGATTTATATTCCTTACATCGCTGACATTGTTTTATATTATCACCGTGGGTTCGTTTTATTATGTTCACTTTGGTTCGATTGAACTGTGTATTTCAGTGAAAATAGTTTGTTATACTTTGCCTTGAAATTGCCATCCTTCACCCCACAATTGTTTCTAAATATCCGTTCTCTATACACACTCTAAAAAAAAGCCCGTGCGTCTACTTTCCCGCACAATACTCGGAGAGCCAATCACCGCGACTTACGGAGGCAGTTCAGCGAATGTCGATGCCGAAACATATGTTTAGACCAAAAAACGCAGTCTGAGTTGTGACATTAAGCAATGCAAAACGTCACGCTTGCATTGCTTAAAGGGATACTGAACCATAGAATTTAGTGTCCATAATAAGTGGCGCACGTTCTTTCCACGAGCCAGCAGCCGCCGGTGTGCGCGAGCACACGCAACGAAAATGACGTCAAAAACCTCCGTTCGTGATTAAGATGACAGTGAAATGCTTGGGCTTCGGGCCAAAGGAGAATAAATACAGGCTTTTCATCTCTACAAGTGAAAGCTATGTGCTTGTTAGACCAATTAATTGCTTACCTTTTACACCAGACACCACTGTGTAGATGAAAAACTTGTCTTTATTCTCCTTTGGCCCGTAGCCCGTACATTTCACTGTCATCTTAATCACGAACGGAGGTTTTTGACGTCATTTTTGTTGCGTGTGCTCGCGCACACCGGCGGCTGCTGGCTCGTGAAAAGAACGTGCGCCACTTATTATGGACACTAAATTCCTTGGTTCAGTATCCCTTTAATGTCACAACTCAGACTGCGTTTCTTGGTCTAAACAATCGTTTCGGCATCGTCATTGGCTGAGCTGTCTCTGTAGGTTGCGGTGATTGGCTCTCCGAGTGTTGTGCGGGAAAGAAGACGCACGGGCTTTTTTTTTAGAGTGCATCTGAGATCAAGTTCCGCATCCCATCGAATAAACATGAATTAAGCAATATTGCCTTTGAATTTTATTTATTTGAGCATTTTCTACCCCACAAACAATTTTCTCGAAAGTATATAAGTTGGAGATGATCCGCGCTCCCCCTTTGCTCCATGCCCGTGCAAAACCGACTGCGTGAGCAGGGGAGCCAGCGGGCACCGATGGGGGGGGGGGGGTAGCTTTGGCATTTCGGGGGGGGGCGGGTTTCGACCCCCATATCCCCCCTCTGCCTACGCCACTGTCTTTAACCCTCCCACTGTAATAGTTCAGGCTCTTGGCGCATTATGGCCTTAGATGCTGATGTTTTATTAAGCCCCAATCAACCAGCCAACCCTTTGAATGTGTGATGTCTATGCAGTAAACCAATGGGCATATAAATGTAAACAAATGTCTTCAAAAAAGAAAAAAAAAGAAAGTTGTGGTGTTGCTCAGGGGTTACATCTCCGATTTGCACACAGCGAACCGAGGTTCGATTCCCGCGGGCGGCAGGCGATCTTTTTCGGGGATTTTCCAACATCGACGACGGACGCCTTCCATCGGCAACTACAACAGTGGTGTTTCGCTGAAAAGACGCCAGTGCGGGCGTCTATTCTCAAATAAAGCTTTTCTACTTTAGGCCGTGGCTTTCGCAACCAAACCGTCTTACAGCGACGTGCATCTCCGTACGTGCCCTTGATGTCGCCGCAAACAACACCGCGCGATCGAGTCTATGCGGCATTTATTTAAGAGTGCAATGATGCTTCACCCTTTCATTCGTGTCGGTTTAAAATAACTTCGCACGTCACCCGTGCCTCTTCGGGAGCGCTAATAAACGCCTAAACGAATCTACACCAGAACGCTCATCACGGCTGGAATTTCACTGTGGCAGTACCTATAGTTTACCGACGGCGGCCTAAGAAGCTCAGGACGAGGCGAGTGCCCGTACATCTCATTATCGCTCCACAATCAATCAGATTGCGGCATTATCCGATAAGAACTCCGATGAACTAATCTTGAAGCGGCGTACACAAAGAGCCACGCCCGTTGTTTCTTAAGTTTTCGCGGTGATTATAGTGTATATCTCACCTGTTTGTATACACCAACTCAACTCTCTGACATCACGGCACCACGGTGCGCGGCTGTCGGCACTGCTGCCAGTGTTGGACAAAATACTCGATAAAAGTATTTAAGTTAAGTCACTAAATACCTGCTTCATAAATTATTTAAAATACTACTCAAGTTACTTTCACTGTAAAGTATCTTGAGTAGAGAACAAATATTTAGAAATGTAATTCAATTACTTTTGAAGATACTTCCGCATTGCGTAATTTGTATCGACGTCAGTGACAACGACAATTATACAACTGCGCAAATCTGGGTTACCAGAATGGTTTATTAGCAAGCGATAACACAAAACGGGAAAAGAAAAAAAAAAGTAACGTAGGGCTATTTTATGCAGTTCAACTATAAGGAGCGGGATATTGTCACGAATGACAAATTATGAGGCGGCGAATAACTGAAGAAACTAAACGTTTCATGGGGCGAATTTTTGCCCAAAATAAAATAGAGAAAGGCTAGCGTCGCAGGCGTCGATGTCGGCGAAACAACAGGATCAAGCGCTGGGACGAGACTGAGCACCTTTTGTACCCGCGTAGGTTTCTGGAACATTCGGCGTAGAACGTTTGGAGCGTAAAATATTCGTAACTCGATCAGACGACAAGGTTCTCGAGCTTACGAGAATGTTAAGTTGAAAGAATAAATAAAAGAGGAGTCCGCTCCATGGACCCGGAGCCTTCGCGCGAGAGCCAAGCGCGGCAACCATTCAGCCGCGCGCTCGCTCGGCAACGCGGGTGGCAATATCACTGATACATGTTACAAAACATTTCTGGGACAACAAGAAAGAGGTCGCTTTATCTATTGGGGGGGGGGGGGGGATCAGATCGTGGTGCCCCGACCGGTTAAGTTTAGAATTACATGGATGGGTACAACAAATACAATGAATGAAGCAACGGTGAGGGTGCAGGCTAGCTGGTGTAAGTTGAGCATAGTTGTAAACCCGAGACTGGGGATACGGACAAGGGACAAAACACAGAACGACACGGACGAAGTCTCAAACGCAGCTACAAACTTTATTTCACAGGACAAACATATATGCCACTCGTCACCCTTTGTCCCCCTCTTTTTCCCTTCCTTTTTCCAAAACCCCTACCCCTTCCCTTTTCGTGTTCCCAAGCCCCCGTACATTCCAGTCAAAAAAACCAAAAACAAATCAGACGGCGCCAACTCAAAGTTGCCGACAAATCCTGTGTCAACAGACATACACCGTGACATCCCGAGGTCACTCCGGCTTTCCCAAACCAGTCGCAAAGCCGCCGACAGATCCCTTGTCAACACACACACACCGCGACACCCCGAGGTCATCCCGGTTCTCTGAAACCAGTGAGCCGCAAAAATGTTTCGGCTTCCGAACTTAAGTGGACGGACGTGTGACTGATGCATTCGGCAGACGTCTTTATTCTAATGGTCTCTCTCACTAATCTTTTCATGTCGTTGTTTTCCCTTTCTGCAATCTTTACTTCTCCCCAGGCTGGAGAGCAGTCGGCACATTCATTCAAATGTTTGACTATTTCCGAATTCGAATCTTTGTTTTTTACATTTCGTTTATGTTCCATTAATCTGTCATTCACACATCTTTTGGTTTGACCTACATAAATGACACCACATTTCATTGGTATCTCGTACACTACACCGATCTCGCATTCTGTAGATTTCTCTCTGTGCGCCTTTTTACACTGGTTGGGTGCTCTCATAAACGGGGTCAACCGGTCCAATCTAAAATCCCTCTCAAAAACTACGTCGGCGCCGAACTTCTTTGCGCACGCCTTTAGGTTGTGTGAGATGTCATGGTGGTACGGGATAACCGCCCAACGACCCCGCCGTGGCTCAAGATTTTTTTATTTCCCGAAACTAGCTTTTTAATCTGTCCAATTATGCCATCACCCGAAAACCCAGCATTCTTTAGTCGACACATCTGCTTCTCCACTGCCTTACTTACGTAGCGGGTGCAAGATCGGTTCTGTGTTTTGTCCCTTGTCCGTATCCCCAGTCTCGGGTTTACAACTATGCTCAAAATACAATGACTCGGCACTCGGCTGACTGAACCGAACGCGGCGTCAGCGTTCGGCTGGAGTTCGTGCTCTCCGGTGAGGGGGAGGAGGGACTCTTTTGTTTCCACTCCGGCCTGCATGAACAATGCAGCAAGCACGGTGCCCAGCTCAGCACAAAAGCCCAAGTGGGTCAAGCTTGCATCCTCCGACGACTGCTTTCGGGAGAAATCCGGCACTTAACGTCACTTCGCTAATTGTTAGAATTTTTACATTACACTGTGCCCCGCGCTCTATTAAAAAAGATACACGAACATGCCCACAAGGCCTGTGGGCATGTGCACAGGCCTTGTGTTGGGTAAACAACAAGGTGTGGGGGCAACAAACGGGTCAGAGTGCCTCGCTAATAGTGACATCGCTGAATATCACGTCCTGGGCGCACCTAGACGCATCAGTTTAACTACAATTCATATTCCCTATAGGGGGAGTTTACTATAAACGAACTTGGGATACGGATATGAGTGACTGGATAGCAAAGAAAACCCACATAATAGCCTACGGCAGTGGTCGCACCTTCTTCGAGTAGGTTGCGTTCAGAAAAGCACTCAACGTTGGGGGACACTTTGTTGGCATTTTGAGAGGTCATCCAGCTCGTAGTTCGTTTCCAGTCTTGTTCTCTGCATATCAATGTTCGCTTACAAACAGTGTTCGTGAGAGCAATAGGTGGCGGACTGACGACAAAAAGAAAAGAAACAAAAGAAAACCTCCACGTTTTGCCGTAGCGGGCTCAAATATACAAAAACAAAACAATAATGTCTTTTTTTGTGTGTGTGTGTATGTCAACTTTTCATTTTTTTCTATTCGTTTCTTTTTTCTTGACACTCAAGTCTGCATTGCTGTCGTAGGTCGTTTCGCGGTCTGCGTTGCGCCTCAGTGTGGCAATCCTTATTCCCGTAAAACAACCCCTTGTGTTTGAGGATTTTTGGGGGAAACTCTAGGAAACAAAAGGCGCCTTTGGGAAGGCGAGGGGAAAACCTTCATTGTACGAACTTTGGGCTGAAATATGAGTCACAATCGGAACAAAAGCGATGTTTTCACGGGCTCAGTCAAAGTCACCGTAGCTAATCGGAGCTATACTTCGTCTCACCTTAGCATGGACTAACCGCGAATGCTGTGTTAGCGCGAGCGGCTAATGTTGACTGCCTTGACTGGAGCACTCGCTGCACGAGCGCTCGTGCAGCCGCCGAGGCTTCGTTCGAAGCAACTAGCTCGCGCTTTTAGCACGCGCGGCTAACAATAGTCCATACTAAGGTGAGACGAAGTATAGCAACAGGATTTGGTTGCTCGAAAGAATGTTCACGCTTGCTCGTGCCACGCCTACGCCACTTCATACCGACAAACTCAGAAAATGGCGGAATGTCAAAATGTACATGAGATAATGAGTACAAGATACTCAGAAATTTAATTAAAATAGAGTATCAAATACTCAAGATCAAAAGTATTTGCAAGATACCAAGATACGTCAAAAAGTATGTGAAATACAGTATGTTGAGTAGAGTATTTGAGATAGGCACAAGTCTGGCATGTGCAGACGCTTGACCTCGCGCATAACGCATGACCAACTCTCTGGGACATTCCGAGGATTAAAATAGTTTTCGAGGAATAATCAAAATTCTGATTGGTTTGCGTTCTATGTGATACCCATGCAATTATACAGTCCTCGGAAATCTTATAGGATTGTTTGTCAAGAGAAAGCAGAAATTAACAAATTTTGTGAATGGGGCCCATAAAACTCAATACAAAAAAAAACAAAAAAAAACAAACAAAACATGTAGAGTCGTGGAATCAAAGTTGTACGCGTCCAAACGTTTAATTACGGATTATCGATAGTTTGACTGCCATCGAAAAATATTCCAGGGGGTACATTCCGACGTTTGTAGCTGTTCAGTTGAAATTTTCATTTTGGGTCATACGCCGAGGCGTTATGTCCAAGAAAGTTGAGGATATGATCAGCCACTGCCGCTCTCGCGGCCTTTTCGCTGAGTGCGTGAATTCTACTGCGCACGATTTTCACCACCGAAATTCAATCTCCTCGGCAAGAACAACGAGGAGTGACCACCAGCATGGCGTCATATGACGTTACGTACAAGTCACGCGTTCTTAAAGATTCGTGCAAGATGTATACGATATATACTTGAAACAGATGACAGCATCCCTATGCTCATATTTATTGTTCGGAAAACAGCGCTACGGCTGGTTGCTCTGAAACCGCGCTTTCCAATGGCCCATGACGACGGGAGGGCGACTATATGCACGTCTTTATAAAGGTAACTCTAATTATCATTACGGGGTGCTCGCCCCCCCCCCCCCCCCTCTTGTCTCATGTGCAAATTGCGCTCAGTCAACTTTGAAAGTCGGTCGACCGACCCTTTCTTGGCTGTCATTAACATTAGGCTAGCTTGACAAAGCGAGGTTCACAGACACTTCATATCAAAACCTTTTTAAAGCCTAGAATGCATTCAAAATAATTCCAATGTTTGAACATCACTGCCTGCTTGTGACGGTTCTAAAGGAAGAATTATATTAATTTTGTAAGAAAATAAATAGTGATATTGAGGGAAAGCGCATTCAGATATACGACGATTATGAGGAGATACGTTGCCACAAGAAAAGCGGAGTAAGAGGGCAAATGTTTTGAAGTAAAACTATTTTTAAAAATCTTGTAAAGAGACGCGTTTTTTTTTTGGTATCCGATTTAAGAGCTTAAAGGGGCGGTGCAACGATATTCAATTGGAATGTTTTTCACTTTACACGAGCTTACTGGCACTGGTGGGACTCAAGTACACTCGCACGCAACGCAACTGGCCAAGAAACTCCTTTGTTGTGTAATTTCAAGGACAAAAGCGATCATTTTCATTCAATCTCTCCTTTGCAAAATTTGATGACGTAACGTGGGGATCGCAGTACACCTCAATGACGATATTTGAATGCGGTTCATAGATTGGACCCGAGCATTGCGTGGGCACTCGATTTGGGCTCGTGATAATTACTAGCTCGAGAAGCATTCGGGTAGCGGCCCGTGTCCAATCGCTGCAACGACGACAATAGCCGAGCCATAACAATGTCTGGAACTCGGCGCGTGTCCTGTGCTTTGCCAACCTCAGCGCGTGGCTATGATCAACATTGGCGGCATATAATCGGCTCTATATCACGTGGCCGCTTGTTCTGGCTGCGAGTTGAGGAGGTGAACGCTGCTCGTTTTTCTTTAATTTTTTTCTGGGGCTTCTATTGCGTGGGGTGAAAAACTAACGCGCGTTTCATAGGTCACTAACGTCAGGGATCCGTTCTAAGCGGTATATGCGCGAAGTACAAAAAAATTTGCATCGCTCCTTTAAAGGACACATGCAAAGATAAAAAAACATTTTTTTTTAAACGGCTTAGATGGAAAAAGGATGTCATAAAACGATTTTACAACGAAGAAAAAAAAATTTTTAGAGCTATATTTACGGCGCGAGATGATTTTTTGTCAAGCGCGGTGTAACGCTCCTCCTTTCCACTTTTCTCTCTCGCGCCTGTGCGCTCCGCGGGGAGGAGAGGTAAGCCGCTTGGATTGGCTTGGCTGCTCGGCTAAACAAAGTGCCACTTCCGTTCAACTTCGGCGCGCGCTGTGTTGTTGGCAACGTTGGTTGTTGGGTTTGTGTGCTGGTCGTGCTGGGTGGTGGAAGCGGTGGTAGTCTGCTCCGCGTCTTTTACGATAGATCCCGAGTTGAAGCGCAGACTCGTCGACCGGAGCAGGCAGCTCGGGCTTTGCCCCTACGAGGACACGCCTCGCAGACCAGCGAACCACCCCGCGGAAAGCTCCGAGGCCAGCGATACGCTTCTCGTGCGGTTTGCCTCGACGCACGACATCGGGTTCTCGTCGCCCGTCTTGTCACTCGACAAATCGTTTAGATTTGTCCAGTGACAAGATGCGATTTGGCTTTAAAGTCCCGCGTTGGGTTCGCTCGCTGCGTGGCTCGAAGGCCTCCGGGGCGAAGTGACGAGAGCACACCCGGACATTCTTCTCGCCAGACGTGCCAGGCGTACGCCCGATCGCCTCTAGCCAGATCGCTCTCAAATGCTCGTCCGCCGGTACCACATGTTTACTGAAATCCTCCTGGTCACGATCACGAGAACTGCAGCCTTTCGTCGAGCAGCGGCGTCGCTTTCGTTGAACCGGCATGTCAAAAACAACACCGCGCCGACCGCGCTCCGTCAGCTCCGCGCCCCTTCGCAGAAAAAATGGCGGACTTTGTTTGGTTTTGTAAGCGTCAAAACGGAAGTGATGATTTTCTTATACTTGAAGTTTCTCAAAAGTCAAATTATTCTGTTACAAAATAAGTGCAACAAAAAAATGAAGAAAATAAGTAACTTTCAAAGACCATAGAAAGCTTTCGAAAGAGCGCAGGCACCACGTGATAAATAAGGGCCAGTCACGTGATAAATATGGGCCACTTTTCCGCGGGGCCCGCGGGCGCCAACTACAAATTCGTATTGCGCCGTAAATATAGCTCTAAAAATTTTTTTTCTTCGTTGTAAAATCGTTTTATGACATCCTTTTTCCATCTAAGCCGTTAAAAAAAAAATTTGTTCTTTTCATGTGTCCTTTAAGGCTCTTTCACACACTTGTGACCGAGTACGACCAAGAGAGACCAGACCGGTTTTCAAGCCTCTTGCGATGTCTTAGGACCAGCTCCGCTGCAGCGCATCCGGTCCTAAGACGTCGCAAGAGGCTTAAAAACCGGTCTGGTCTCTCTCGCTCTTACTCAGTTGCAAGAGTGTGAACGGTGCTTTAATGTAATGAGAAAACGGGGCTGCCAGTATTCCTGTAAAAATTGTTAGAAATGTTTATATAAAAAAATTCATGCAGAAAGAAAAACGGTTTATCAGATAAGGTTAAAAGAAATCCCGATTCATATATTGATTGCACAGGTGTCTTTCTTTAATAATGGTCTGAAGATTACCATATATTTTCCAACGCTTTTCCTACAAAAAAAAAACAACAAAAAACTGTGCCGTATAAAATATGTGTATTTTTAAGGTGTATACATATATTTAAGGTTTTAAAAAAGCATATTTTTTTAAAAGCTATTCTATAATACACTGAAATGACTGTTCGAGTGTGTTGAGTATTCGTGAGTACAATTAGGTAATGATTGGTTTGTTGTTAAAATGAACACCTTCGTTCTAAATGTGAAGATATGACTCCTTAAAACTTTTGTTTGGGCTTGTTGGTCCATGGCAGGTCGTTGGTTCATGAGTTTTCTTTTTATTATCGTTAAAGGTATCAGCGATAGTTTGATTGTCTTTCTTGAATAGGGTAAGTTTTTTGTCTTCCTGTACGGTTTTGACAAAGCACGCACATTAATAATTTTCCTCATCATACACACGCGAAAACCACCAAACACAAACCAGAATGTTGGCTAAAAAGCTTTCAACTGCAAAAGCTTACTACGTATACATTCAACCGCAAACTGTTGCGAATCTCAACTTGACTCCATTTTGTTTGTTGCTGGCCTAGATATTGCACCTCGTTTCTCCCTTACAGTACTATGTGTCAAATCGAACATTATTCTCAACTTATTGTTATTACTTCGACTTGAAGTACGCTCAGACACACCAAGAAACGGCAATTTATTTTAGAAACGCTTTCAGTTCACTTCTCAAGGAAGTAGCGGTGGGGGAACGCTGACTCAACTAAGCTCGAAACGAACTCCAGTCCAGGGCATCTCTAAAATAGCCTTCTTTTGTTGCATTGTTATAAACGACGCACTCAGCGACATTCGCGATTACCTTTTCCGCGCCTTTCTATTAAAGCTTTTAGAAAAGTTAGTTAAAAAACAATTTCAAAAACGCCTTTAAAGACGAAAAAAAAAGAGAAGACAGCGATTCTTAGGATTTTCACTAAACTCCCCTCATTTCCTTCAAACGACCGGCGACTTCAGAGTCAATCGATTTGTCGTCGGTATGTCATTCTAAACTCACGAACAAAAACCCAAACGAAACGATCACGGCGTGATAGATTTTTTCCCCCACTGAACTGCGCTACTGAAAAGCCAAAAGGAGCGGACTTCTGTTACAAAAGCAAACACGGGGATCTCAGGTTTCATGGAGGTTTAGCGCTCTGCGTCTAGTACGGCCGTCTCTCTTCTGTTGATGGCCTCGCTTGGAGTGAGTACCTATACTTCGCTTCGTGTTAGAATGAACCGGAAAGGACGCTACCAGCCATCTCATCCAATCCAACCCAGCGTGCGGATCCCTTTGACTAAGCAACCCGCGCGTCGTTTCAACCCTCCCTACGATCACGTGACACTCACACTGCATTCGATTGGCTCTGATGGTTTGTAGAGCGTCCGCTATTCTCCATCCTAAAGTGAAACAAAATATAGTAGGGCCCGTTCTTCCAGGACAATCGTAACTGAGAGAGTGGAACATAGGCCTAACCAGCCTGGAAAAAATTGATTTCTTTTTTTTTTGGTTGGGGGGGTCACTTTTTGTAGTTCTTCTAACAACCATCCGGCTTCGGTGATCTGTTGCGGAATTTATATTTGGTGGGAAATGTTTCTCCGTTTGTGTATGTGTTCCATTTTTCTTGTTATTTCTTTTTATTTCGTTGTAAAAATAATTCTTGTTCGTGGACAGCTCTTAAATAGATGGGTATCTGATTCCTATTGCCTTTGAACACATTCTACACGTAACAACGGGGATAAAAAAAAAGGATGACAAAATAAACATAAACAAGAGGAGCCGAAGTGCTTGTTTACTTTGATAAGAGCCTGGAGTGCCCTCAACGTTCTCGTGGCACTTTTGGTGATCGTGTTTGTGTAATCTGCACTTACGACCGCTTGCGTATAAGTATATGTGCCTATGGATCTTCAGACGTACTATCGCTCCGAGTCAGATTAGTCTACGGGATTTGTCGATGAAAACGCAAAAGGACGAATCGCAAAACAAGAAGCGGAAATACAGGCTGTCCCTCCAAAACAAATTACAGCGTTTTTTTTTTTCTCCGCAAAAGTAAACTGCGCATCGTCGAACGTTCATGCTCCGCCCAAAATGTAGCCCCAGAGGTCACAACCAGACGCCAAAGTTTCAGCACTAACCGTCATCTTATTCAAAAGCTATAAGTGATTTTCTGAAATTTTTAATGCGAAAAAGGCGACAGATAGAGCTCTCCATTACATTGGAGCTCTATGGCGCGAGTTACCGAAAACGGGCAACAATGGGCCCTATTTTTCCACTGAGAATTTAAAAAAAATCACTTGTAACTTTTGAATAAGATAACGGTCAGTGTTGAAACTTTGGCTGCGGGTTTGGACCTCTAGCGTATACATTTAGGCGGAGAATGAGCGTTCGGCGATGCATAGTTTATTTTTGCGATGAAAAAAAAAAAACGGCGTAATATATTTTTGGGACACCCTGTACTTAATAGGCTACGCCCTGAAATTCTTAAGCTGTCAGTGACTATTGGGTCCAGGACAGCGTTGCCAGATCCGAAAGTGGTCGCAATAGCAGACTACTCATCGAAATTTCTCGAGATTTCACAAAAATACTACAATTAACGCAAAAAACTAAATGCCTAAGAGAGATTAAGAATTTGTCATCAGAATATGTAGTTTATGAAGAACATAAACCATCCAAGTCAGTTTTATGTATAGATACGTACGCGGCGTGCTCAACGTGCTCCATGACACGAAGCCACCGCCAAAGGAAACGAACCAGCGGTCCGTTTCGTTTGCAGTAGCTTCGTGTTGTAGCGTCGTACGCAGCGCTGTGGCACTACGCTGCTTGGAATGCCTGTGACTGATGTGTTTACCGCTTCAGAAAACAAACAAACAAACGTGGTCTCTCGATTTCCGCTTGATGACGTCATACAAGTGTCACGCTGTCGCCGGCCGCTATCCTGGCGGTGACACAGCGGCGGGGCTGGACGTGGCAGACGGCTGTTCTGCTGCGGCTCGTTCTCCAGCTTGACAGTCTTCGGCAGCTGAGGAGTTGGGACGCCGCGACGACAGCAAAACTAGCGTTCGATCGTGTTCTTGTTTTGTTTTTGTTTTTGCCACCACTTTTTGCGTTGACCGCCAGGATCGCGACATCCAACAGCGTGGCACTCCGGCATTTTGTGACGTCATTCGTTGCCACATCGGGGACCAGTTTTGATGTATGGGAAGGATGGGACGCTAAACACACCAGTGAAACACGCGTTCGAGGCACTGTTCATGGCGCATCGACCCATGTTTGCTTGATACATATGTATATTTCGAACGTTTCTAAAGACATTTTTTTTTGTATAACCAATGAAACCGTCATACAAGGAAGAAACATAACCTTAAACAGTATGTGCAGACTCTTGCTTGTATATGATGTATTAGCGATGTGAGCGCAGCTTTAGAGTATACGTGCGTCTTTGGGTTCATTCAAAAAGAGTCCACGGCAAGCGAAAATGTTTTGAGCGCAAACGATCGCTTCTGGCCTCCTCACGCCGCCATCTTTCGTAAGATAAAAAAAACGCCTTTACCGAAATCATTTTTTCACGTTATGGCGGCGGTGTCGCGAGAATATATATTCGTGGAACTAAAGCAAGTGTGCTGGCTAGCTGGTTCAGTAGCGAGACCCAAGGCCCGTTTGCTCGAAGCTGGTTAGAAGTTAACCGCATTTCCCTACGAGGGGAATTTAGGTCACGTGACCGGCAGAGTAAGGACGGCGGGGAAACATGGCGGTGCCCCGGTGAGTGAGCGCCGCTCGCTTCGGAACTAATATGTCATCGTAGCTGCGATATCGGGCGCGTTAGTCAGCAATAAACGGTGCAGGAGGCTTTCGCTTTGCCTTACCTCACTTAAATCGCAAAGTATGAGCAATGACCTAGCTGCATTTTTTAGATTTTCTTTCGATTCTGGCCATTCCTAAGCCTAAATGAACGCGATAATTGTCGGCGTTACAACGTCTTTGGAAAGTGGATTGCCTTGACTCAATCGGCCAGGTACTGATAGCACACAAAAGCCTTTTGCTAAATTTCCCAAGCCCCGAGGTGCATGCTACGAGTGTAGTTACACGCGCTGCACGTGCTGGCGCCTGCAGTTGCAACCGTTCTAAAGCAAAAAGCCTAAAACAAATTTGGTCTTGCACGCGCGTTCGTCAAAGCATTATGATTTTTTACTTCGAATCTTGTACAAGGGAAGGCCAGCGCGCGCGGATCGTAGGATTACACTTCCAGCATTCTCCTCGATGCTTGGGTAATTTACAAGCAGGGCATTCTTTTGCTCGTGCGGTCAAGTGCGTGCGTTTACAGGCTTGCCAATGCTACGTTCACGCGCACGCTGCACATGCTTGCACGCATGGGGCACCAGTGACGCGCCATGCTTGCAATAGACCTAGGGTGCCTCAATGTCCTTCTGTTAATGGTGATGCCACCCTTTGTAGTACCCGATGCCGACAGTACGCGCTCACGGGGAAAATACAAAGAAATCGACGAAAACAAAATGTCGCCATAGCACAGTCAGCGCCACAAGCGCGTGCAGGGACACGCTCTTGCACGCGCTTCTGAACAAAAAAAGAAAGAAAAAAGTGTGGGACAAAATGGCGAGATGTCTCCACCCTAAGCAAAGCGCACATGAAGGCACCCTAAATAGACCTTTTGCGAAATTCCCAAGCGCCAGGGAGCATGCTCCGAGTGTAGTTACACGCGCTGCATGTGCTGGCGTCAGCAGTAGTAGCTTTTCTAAAGCAAATGTCTAAAACAAATGGCATTTGCACGCGTGCTTGTCAACGCTTTATTTTGGTGTTTTACTTCGAATCTTTTATACGGGGAAGGCGAGCGCGTGTGGCGCGTGTCCATACATTCCCATCATTCTCCTTGATGCTTGGGTAATTTAGCAATAGGTCTATTGTGTATAGACCTTTTCTTTAACGGCGCCGCCATCTTGAGAATTGCGGCGCCGACGACGCCGTCTAGCGGTTTAGAAAAAGAAATACCGGCTAGTTCTGGCAGCAAAGCTATCTGGGTAGGAAACGGTGTGGGTATGGGGGGAACTTGTCTAGACTTGGCTATGGTGGGCTGCAATAACTTGGTTGGAGCTTGTCCGGTTGAATCCAGCTGGCTACTCACAGGCCATCACCTTGCCTCCTCGAGAGAACGACGACGAAGACGGTGGGGTGTTTTGATTGAGTTTCCACAGCGAAGTATATATGAGCAGTTTAATGTATTCTATGCAGGTAAGCTCTCGGCATTTGATAGCTCCATCTTGAGTGGTGGCATGTAGACTTTTTCATACCTTTCACATACCATGGGGCTTGCCGTGATAACCTAATTTGACCACCTGCACCGGGAATTAAAATCGGTCCTCTTGTCGTAGACGAAGTGGTCGTGAGCTTAAACGTGACGTTGAGTCTGATACGAATCTCTCGCGATTCCAGCTCGCAATCGACTGACTTCATAAATAAGGATTCTTGGGGAAAATGCGAAGCTCGATAACATTGCAGCCATACTCGCGCTGCAGCTTCTTGTGCTCATGGCACCCTTTCTGCTATTGCTCTTATCCTTTTTAAAATCATTTATCCATCCGACGACCACGCAGTGGTAGCCAGACAACCGTAGATTTTCGGAAATTGCAGCGCGGTAAAAAGGAGCACTCGGAACTAACTCATGCACGACGTCCGTTTTTAAAGGGCCCCTGAAAAGAAAAAAAAGTTTTTTTTTAAACAGTCTGGTTGGGACACGCGTGTCGAACAATGAATTTTACGCGAAAAAAAAATTTTTAGAGCAATATTGACGGCGAGAGACATATTTGAAGTTTTCCGCGCAAATTCCATGGTCATTCAGCTCGGCTTCTCATTGGTAGCGATGGTCATTCAAATCAGCTTCTCATTGGCCAATGGAATGAGTGACAGGTTAGATGTTGGTTATAAAATCTTCGTGATCTCTTGAAATCGCCTTTTAAATTACATTTTTTTAGGTTTAAAAAACAATCCATCGAATGAACGTCGTAATTGTTTACAAACGTTTTAGAAAATCGTAACTTCCGTCCGGATAACACAACAAACAAAAGCTTCGCCATTTTTTTTTTCTGTCATGGTCGCCGTCTTGCAACGTGTCTCGCGTCCTCGGGTGGTTTTATAGCTTTGTCGCGTTTATATGTGAAGACCTCCTGAAGAGGGCTTGTTGCTTGTGTTAGTTAGTCATGGCAGATTCACATGACGGACTGATTGATCACGTGACGACATGTCCGCGATTCGTCTGTCTCCCAAGCCGCTGCCCAAGCGCATCCACACAAGGGAGACGACGAGCAGACGCCAGCGAGGACGGACCGAACCTGGTCGCCACCCCACAGTGCCGCGAAACTCCAACATCGCACCGTTGGACCGTTGTCCAAGAGAGAAATCGACGCTCGCTACCGCGATAATGAATCGTACGCCGCTGTTACGTACAGATCGAGACAAAACACCGTGATAGGCTTCGCGCCACTAGCTTTACTAACCCAAAGCATGAGAGTGACACAGGCATGGTCCTGCGCGAGAAGGGTTTCGCGTGGAAGCGACGAAGTTCTGGGCTCGCGAAGGGGCGTTTGGAGATGCCTTCACGCACTCCGCGCTCGTGCACAACACTCAAGTTCTTCACCACAGCCACAAGAGAGGTCTTGCACGTTGAAATCCTGATTGGACGTGCAAGAATTATCGCGGCGTGCTAGACGAGTTTTGACGGAAGCTTCTTGACGCGGACCCGGAGGAGTACCGGAACCTGCGTCGCATCAGCCAGACAAAGTTTCTGCAGTTCCTTTCACACGTGGAACGAAGAAACGCCTGACAAAATAAACCAGCGAACGCACAAAACACAACGATGCGCCACTTTTATTTTCATCGCCCAGAAACAAAAACAAAACAAGAAAACAATAAACCGTTGCCAGACTAAACACTTTTCAAGTCAATCTCGCCAAAAATCCGCGAGTAAAAGGCGCTTGACTTTATCAGTCCGCGCGTCCGCGGACGAGGCGCTGATCGCAGGAATCGGTGACGAGCCGGTCACTTGGTACGCGGTCTGCGGACGAAAATCGCGATTCGGTCCGTCGTGTGAATCGGCTGTACGACGCGGTACGACGTGCGACCGGCAGACACAGGAAATAGCCATGGCTCTCGTACGGGACGCAGCCAAGCAGCCAAGCCGATCCACTACGAAGAGGCGGGGAGTACCTCTCCGCCACGCGCCCGAAATGCCGAGAGAGAAAACAAGTGGAGAGGAGGTGACTACCGACTAAATTGCGTCTGGCGCAGTCAATATTGCTCTAAAAAATTTTTTTTTCGCTTAAAATTCATATTTTGACACGCGTGTCCCAACTAGACTGTTTTGAAAAAACTTTTTTTTTCTTTTCAGGGGCCCTTTCAGCCTTTTCGCCCATACCCTTGGCGGTTGCATACCCTGTGTCAGCGAGCAATCCAAAAATGCACCAGGTCGAGGGTACGTCAGTTACTGGCTGGTTTGAGGTTATGCGAAAAAGGTCTATTTTCCGCTTACTCTCGCCCCCGACCGCCAAGGTAGGCATATCCGGTATGGGCGACGAAAAAATATCAAAATGTTTCAACCTGCAAATAGTAAAAAAATAGAGGGGAGAGAAAACGAGAATAGGTGACGGTTACGCTTTTCTCCTAAATGCATTCTATTGGCGTGGCGACGGCAAAACAATGTTTTCGCCCATACTGGAAGTGTCGATATTTCAAGATGGCGGCGCCCTTGTGAAAAAATTCTATAGTTTCACTGGAGCCGAATGACATGTTTTTTTGTTTGTTTTTTTCATTTATGATGGCGTTATATGCAGTTCTTACGTGCTGGCCAACCATGCTGCCGGTGTACCGCCCGCCTTTCACTTCTTCCTCATCGTTTTTAGGACTGAACTTCGTTGTCCTCTTTCGAACTTGGAAAAACATTTCAACGAGGCTTGTCTTCACTTCAGACCAACGTTACTGGATCAGAGAAGTTACCAAGCTCTGGGGGGGGATCGGTGGCCGAGTGGGATAAAGCGCACACCCAGCTCGACGCGCGTGGAGCGAAAGCTCGCGCTGCAGAACCCAGGGATCCTGGGTTCGAGCCCCACCCCTGCCCGTTTCGATCTGGATGAGCATCGTACCGGCGTGCGGTCGTGTATTACTACTGCGTGGTGCACGTTAAAGACCCCAGGCTAGCGGTTGTAGCGCACTGGCTAAATTTCTCATCTACAGCTGAGACACCAGACGCCCACCGAGGCAGACTAACTTCCGGCTGTATAAACATACACACAACAATTTGCTCTGAGAAAAAAGTGACGCGCTGCCATCCACAGCCGCGTAGCGGCGCTCGTATCCAAGTCCGCCCTGAGTCCGCCTAGAGTTCCTGTATAGGTTCTCTACGGGAGCCAGAGTTGCGCGTTCATGCATGGCATGTGGATTCAGCTCCTCACGTGACTGAATTCGGCGAATAGCAGCGCCGCGCCTTCGAGGCGCGCGGCGCGCTCAAAAGCCGGGGAACGTACGCCGGGGCGCGTGCAACGTCTACTTTGCTGCACGACACTTGATACGGCTCCTCACGTGATCGGATCTCGGCGAATAGCGGCGAGGGCGGCACGCGGCACGTGGAATCGAACGCGCAACTCTGGCTCCCGTAGGGAGCCTATACAGGAACGTCCGCCTAGAGTGCCTTCATACACACGCGACAGACAGACATGTAGGCACCCTAAGTCCGCCCGACCCGTTCGGTCTGACTGGCCTCGGTACCCGTGGATGCACCGTGAAACATCGTTTTGTGTGGATTCACTAAGTGTATCACTAAGGACTGTTGCCAGTGTGATAATGTCCGGATTGAGACAACATTTCCTGGGACTTTTGAGGTAAATGTACGCCCGCCGGGCCTTCTTAGTTTTGGCAGTTTTCCGACATTCGGTACCAAGGCGAGCAGCTCGGAGAAATAGCTGCGTCTATCTTTTGTGGTTTCCGGCGCAAGGACCGTCGTGTTTTGGTCGTTTGCGGACTAATATACCGCGGTCTTCCCTCTTCTGCTGTTCTGTGTTTGTGTCAGAAGGTCAAGCGTAAACTGCTGCATACATACCAAAGCCGCATTAGGAAAGAATGACACTTAGAAGACGTCTTCGTCATTTGAAGGAAGCGGGCTGTTTTTGTATTTGTATTGCGCGGCTACGTCGAGGCCTGCTACTGGTGGAAACAACTGAGTTATTCCTCTCGTATGTTCTTTACGTGTGTGACAACCTCGCTCCCTAGCGTGTGCGTGCCATTTCGGAGACGTGTGACTAAGGGGTAAGAATTTCAAGACATCACTTCCGATCAGCTGATCAGCGCGGATTCGTGTGTGTATATTTGGAGATTTACGCGTGAACGTGCGGTAAATATTAGAACAGTTATTTTACAGTGCCTGCTACAGCTTCGCGGCAACAGTGCACGAATTGTGAGACACCCTCGTTGTTATGTGAAACGAGTTCATTTGTGTAAGTGTATGCATGCTCCATGTGCCTGACAGCAACATGCTTGTTGACATGTTTATAAGCGCGAGTTAATTTAAATTTACTTTATGTTAACTATTATTATCTTAACGTTGCAGTTGTCTATAAATGATGATGTTGTTTTATTGATCTCGTGACGTTCCTCCGATCTATCTCAAGCCAAAATAAAGACATTTTAGCTATCCTGAGAATGCGATAAAGGAAGGCGGGTATGCAAATACCACTTTTGAAAACTGCAATGCCTCTTCGTTGTAACGCAAATGCTCTTCTACGCGAGATACATCAATCGAGAGATGACGGAGAAGGTGGCAGTAGCAAACGAGGAAGCTCGGGTCCTGTGATCGCCAACGACAGGTATTTTCAGTCCTGGTGTTTTGCACCCTGCTCGCGATTTTTTCATGCAAAAAGAAATAAACGCTGCACAGTATTCATCTGCAATTTTTGCCTTGCCAAAGATTTGTTGTGGTAACAAATAAAAGGCAGAAAACGTATTGTGTTCGTTTTCTTGTGACAAGTGGGAGCTTTTATCGAGAACTGTATACGGCACTGACAGCGCACGCGAGCCCCTGCTTGTGGATGCTGGTCATAGATGAATATGAGAGACATCAACTATGATATAAATTCCGGTGTACTTTGATATTACACGAACATAGAATCAAACTCGGAAGCCAGACCCAAAGCTATAGGCATCCAGTGATTTCCCTACAGCCCCCCCCCCCCCCCCCTGTTTTTCTGAAGGCATCTCTTTCATTCGCGACGACTCCTCTATTCTCAATGCCCCCCCCCCCCCCCCCCCCCCCTTTCAATTCCTGGGGAAACCCCTGTAGGAACCCATGCTGCTATCCGATGAATTATAGAGTAAAAATCGAAGAAATCGTTAGGGTGCATAATTACTATCGGGACTGCAGCAGAATCTACTTGCAGAGTCAATTTCTTAAAAAGAAGTGCGCCAGGGCCGCCGACGTGCCGCCGACCGCCTGATTTCGCAATGAAAAGCCAGCGTACCGAGCTTGCCCAGAGCTTGGCGGGCCTTGCGGACCGGGCGGGCTGCGACGACAGCGCCACCACGCTCGCGCGAACGGAGGGGGTTGGCTTTCCGAAGCGCGGCTAACGTGGTGCTTGTCAACTGAGCTGATCTAGCAACGTTGCTTCAGACAGCCAAATATTTAGAAATTTTTTAAACAAGGGTTAATTTAGTTTTACCTTACCGAATATCTGTACCACGAGCAACAAAAAATGTTACTTAAGCTCAAAGGTATGCCGCGCTGCGTCGCGAAAACCCGGTACCACGTTTTTTTGGGTCACCCCTTTTAGGGAACTTTTCCACAAAAGCCACTCATATCGCTACAACAAGTAGGTGACACCAGCTACCACCCCGTAATATAACACGGAGCTATCGCTCATCGAGCCCTCATTGGCTAGGTACTTGTAGGTACCTAGTAGAGAAGGGCGTTTAACTTTTAACCGCGGTTAAAGTTAACCGGCTTCGAGCAAACGGAGCGGGGGGAAACGGGATGGAACAACGCTAATCTCAAACGGGACGGACAACACAAAGCTGGTACTTTGTGTTGTCCGTCTTTTTTTTTTCCCGCTCCTGGTTTACCATGTCAATATATCCATGGTGGGTTTTCGCGCCGTCGCGACATCACCAGGCGTTTCCAAATTAAGGTTGCCTCTGGGATAATCCATGTTTCTTTCAGAGGCTCTGCGTCGAGGACAGAATCCTCTGTGCATTAAGGGGTATACCGCGTACACGGATTCTTCATTAACGTGGGCTCTCTGGCGTGCGTTCTGAAGGACCGCGTGTCGTTCTTAAACAAAGAATTGCTTTCTTGTTAGTTGTTTAAGTTTAATTATGCTGTCGCTGACCGTAGAAGTATAACGAACTAGTTTGTACAAGTATATCTTGGATCGTTTCTGTTTTACGCTGGAAAGTTCACGACGAGGGGTAAACTATTCTTAGCCTTTATAGCATTCTTACACTTCACTCCAAACGAGCTCCCGCTAAAATTATTTTAAAGTAACATTTTTAGAAACGCCCGAGGAACGTTTCTCTTTTGTGCCAAACTTCTCAATGGCATATTATTTTTTCGTGAAAAAAACAGCCCAATTAACTTGCCCAGTTGTTCATTCCACTAAGGTACACATCGCGACACTGTTAGCGCGAACACGACATCGGCGCATTTTCGCATTTTACTTCTAATTAGTATTAGCGAGCATGAAATTTTATAGGTTACATTATAGAACTAAATGAGCTCTTTCCGTAGCAATACTAACTTGGGTGACATCCCTTACTTTTAAAGAGAAAAACTGGAAAAACTGGCGATCGCTTGTTCGCGCTAACAGTGTCGCGCTCTGTACATATACAGCAAGCTTTCGTTGTGGTATAGAAAAGACAGAATGTACTCGACCCTAAATAGTTTTGGGTTGTTTTGTCTTTTTTTGTTTATTCTTCACGATTCTCGTTTAGAGAGACATCCTATAAAAGTTACAAATCCGATCTTGGAGGGCGGTATAAAGCATCCATATCTGAGTAACAATGCAGGGAGCGCGAAGGTTAGAGACACTGGAGGCGCTGACGACAACGTCTCCAGGGAGCTCTTCATACTTCATTTAACTGGTCCATAAACCTCTTGAACAAAGTAACTAAACTGAAAAAACAAATAAACAGAAAAAAACACGAGTGACTTTGAAGGATGTTTTGAAAAATCGCGACTGCACAACATCTTTTCTCGAAGTTTTTGTTAAAGAGTATTATTATAAGTTGAAGTAAATATAAATTAGAGGTGAGCGTTAGCGTTAGTGTTTGTTTCGGCTCAGGAAAGCCGCGACGCCGCAGAAAGGTCAATGGCCGAAGCCGGCGAAGCTTGCGACACCACATCAAGATTGGTCTCGATCTGCTGGAAAGACGTCCCTTATCTTTGTAGCAAAAATACTGGGCCCTTCGCCAGAACGCAAAACTCTCAAAGGGGCCTTAGCATTATTTGGGACTTTTTGTTTATAGACTGTGCTTTTTTATATAACATTTAGGTGCTACACATTTTACTCTCCTATCATTGTGTACGTTCGTGAACACGTGTACAAGTGAGTGTGGACGACAGTGTGTGCAGTATGTGTGTGTGAAAGACATTTTTGCGTATCTTCGTTACAGGCGATCCACGAAAAAGATCTACGGTGCTGAAGGATAATTATGCGCTTTACCAGTTTCCTGGGGCGCCATTTAGCAAGAGCTCCGCGTGATAGTGTTTAGCCCCCTGCTTCGTGTTTGCGCCACTCTGACTGTGCCACATTTGCGATCCTCTTCTTTCTCACCCCTTAGCACCTCGTATACCGTCACAATAGACCCTTTCCGAAATTCAGTGCCATCTGGTGGTTTGTAAAGCAGTTTAGGTGTTGCCATATCAATGGCGGAAATGGACTTGTATTGGCATCTTCACTTTCGCAAGCCAACGGCACGCGAGGAATTGTTCAGTGTGAGTTCTTTCTCAATCACTTTCAGTTTGATGGTGACCAAGAACCTGCATTCAGAACAAAGCTCCAACCCCCTCAGATGCCTCGAGAAAATTCTATACACCAAAGTGCTTTAAAGCTGATTGTGTGCCGCCCACAAATTGACTGAATCTGAGTTATTAGAAATAAACGCTTACGTATACCTCTTGTGTTCCATTCCTACGTCGCGTCGTACTGACCCCCCAATGTACAGGCCTCGCAAGATCCGCTTAGGAGCATCTTCAACGTCTTCCTTTATCAGCCACTATACTCCGTTTCACCTTATGTTGTACCGCAGACAAGGCTAGAAGCGCGAGCTCATAGCGTTAGGAGCTACTCTTAACGCACGAGAGCTTTTGCCGCCGAGATTTGCCCTAGAGCAAGGAGCTCGCGCTTGTAGCCTTTCCTGCGGTACATCATAAGGTGAAACAGAGTATAGAAGGCCGCCATTGGTATGGCACAGATGCAAGGACGTTTAAATAGGGCAGGACCCGGCATGACGTCATACCCAGCGACGCCGGAAGAACAACTCAATCCCAGACTGCCCCGCGCACCGACGCTCTCTCATTCAAACTAAATTCAACCATGCTCCCATCGTCTGCTCTCCGCTCGGTCGTTAGGCTTAGGCTACGTCTGCTCCGTGCCTGCGGTCTGCTTCGTCTGCTCGCTGTCGCGGCTGGCTTTCGATTCGATCGGCGCACCAAAAGATGTTTCGATGCGAGCCCGAATACTCATCACGGCAGAGTGAAACCAACATCTTCTCGAAGAAGAATTTGTACGGCTTTCTCAACCCGCGATGCCCTTCTCAGCGTTCGTGCCTACGATGACTGACTCGCGATCGCTTTCCAAAGCCGCGCTACGACGACTCGTTGAGACGACGCTCCAGGCGCGGTCGCGCGGTGTCGAGAGCGTCCGCTACACGCCGACTTCCTAGTCCTACTGGTCAGGCAAGTGTTGGGCTAGAAATCTCGCCTGTTCGACACCGATTCAGTCGGTGCGTCGTCTAGAGCGTCTCAACTCTAGTCACTTACTTTCTGCTGGGCAACCAGGCGTTCGTTTATAATAATCTCATCCAATTCCGACCATACCGGTTTAAAAGTCTCCCGTTAAGCGCTGTTTCAAATAACAGTGGGTGCCGCCTGGTGCCGCCATTACTTTCGGTGCACACAATCGCGTTGCCACGGAAATGTCATCGCAACGCGGTTGTTTGCACCGAAATTAATGGCGGCGCCCACTCACTAGGCTTCCCATTGGTCAAGAAATGCTCGTCGCGGCTCGTGGCCACGCCTACTTCCGTTACACTTCGCTCCATGCATTGGGGATAGGGATGCCGCCTCCTGCCCATTATAACCTCCTTGCACAGATGCCGTTCCACAGATGATGATAGTGATCAAAGTGGCCAGACTGAATTTCGGAAAGGGTCTATAGGCCGCTTTCAAAAGTCCATCAGGGAACATTGGCGGTCGACATTGCTTGGACACAAGGCGCGTGATTGGTTCCGAGTCCTCGCCGAACGATGACGTCACCCTCGTGTGCAACAGACGCTCAGAGCACGTGATCAAGTAATGGCGCACATGCGATGGCGCGAACTTTTGAAAAGGGTCTATCGACTTCATTGTTTTAAAACATGAAATGCTTTCTAACTGACAACCCCCCCCCCCCCCCCCCCACACACACGCACACACACACACTCCAAAAATGTTGTATATTCGTCCGTTCGCTCGTGTGCTCCCCGCTAAAAGTAGCGGGGAAATTGACGGTATGCGACCTAAACTCAAATTCTGTTTTCTCGCTACATTTAGCGGGAAAATTGATGACAAATGACCTGGCGTCACGAGAGCGACACAGAAACTCAATTTTTCCCTAAGATTTAGGGGTAAAATTTACGTCACGAGACCTGTACATCATGGTGATGAGAAAATAGCACAGGAGAAAGGACAAAGGAAAAAACAGCGTCTGTCCTGTCGTGTATGTTGCTCTTTTGTCCTTGTTTTTTGCGCTGTTTTTTTTCTTCACCATGTGCAACAATTACCAACTAGCTCAGCCTTCAACTTTATTACACCCATACATAAATTTCGTTTGCCGCTAAATTTAGCGCAAAATTTGACGTCACCTGACCGTTGTACCAAGTCAGTTTGTCTAAATATTTGGGTGAAATTCTTAAAAATATAGATGTATCTTTACTTCCCGAAGCGGCTGTTTAATGTTTTCTCAACAAATTTGAACGACCTCTGCTTAAACGGGTGACGCAAAAAATTTTGAACTTTCAATAAACACAGCTTAGAATTAATTATTCCTTGACATTTATGACCTATGGAACACATGTTTTTTTTTCTCCACGCAACGGCAGTTGCAGAAAAACAAATCTGAGAAAAAAGAACACCGTTTACTTCATCAGCTCGCAGCCAGAAAAGGCGCTCACGTGACCTGCAGCCGATTGTGCAGCCAATATTTTTAACATAGCCATGCGTTGGGGTTGGCGAAGCACAGGGAACACGCGCTGAGTTCCATGCATTCTTAAAGGAACTGTGCAACAATTTCAGGGCTCTGGTTAAATAATTGTGGAAGTTGATGCCTTACACTTCTGAAGTGAACTACAGAAAACAGATTTTGCCTGGATACCCTAGTTTTTATTAAAAAAAAAATGAAAAAGATCCAGGTTTTTGCCACCTCTCAACTTGTACATCGCCTTCCGGGTCACGTGCACAGTGACTTCGATGGGGCAGGCGCGGGGTTCTGGTAAAGTTCTCTCTCTAGAGCCATCAGTGAGCAGCGAGAACTCATCCGCTCGCGACCACGTGCTGGCGGGCGCAGCGCGAACAATATGGTGAAATCAGGAAAGTCTCATCGGGGTCCGGCCATACCCGTCCGGCCCTGTCCCCCTCCCCCTTTGCCTTCTGGTGGGCGGTAGCAGATAGAGCTGACGGTTTTGTGGACCTAGGATAGATGGCGCCACTAAAACTCCGTATAATAAACGTTTTGTCGATGATACCAGGTTTTTGACGCATTTATATTTATGTTGGAACTGACAAGATTTATAGAAAAGTTACCTTTTATCGAGCAGGTATTCGCACAACTTGCTATCTTTCTACAAGACCACCCTTTGACGTCATGCCGCGTGTTTCTCACGGCCGCCGCTCACGGCTGCAGGTCGGGGAATGTTCTAATTTTTGCCTCGCTATTACGCGGCGGAATCGCAACATTTCGATGAAAGGAGGTGTGCTTTCTGTCATTTGTGACTAGGTGAACAATACCAAAAGTAGAAGATGCCAATTCTTTCAACGTTAAAATTGTTGCACAGCTCCTTTAAGGTTCGACTATTCCCGTCATCCCAGCGATTGGACACGAACCACTGCACGAATACGTGTCGAGGAATTTATTTTCACGAGCCAATATCAAATGCCTACGCAGTCTTCGCGTCCACCTTGGGAGAAACATTTAAATATCGTCACAGCGGGCATCGCAAACCTTGCTGACGCACTCCTGGGATCGCATTGTTTCTCATTGTCCCCAAAGCTCCGTCATCAGGTTTTGCGAAGGAGAGAGTGAAAAAAACATTCCGCGTTCATTCTTAAAACTCTACCGCGACGAAGACTCTTCTTGGGCAGTGGTGTTGCGTTCGAGTATTATCGGGTCCACTAGTGTCGGTAAGCTGGTTGAAAGTGAGAAACGTTCCTGCACAATATCGTTGCACAGTCCCTTTAAATGCTGCATTGCATGCCTTATAGGACTTTGGATAAAAAGGACGCCGTCAATGTTTTTTCTTCACTTTCAGGTTATGGAGTTGCTGGCGCCGTTTTTAAAGGCCGACCCACACAGGACGTATTCTCAACATATTTACCCGCGTTTCAACGTGCATAGTCACATTTGGCGGGCGCTTTTGTCACAGAAGGGAAGAAGGGAAGGTCGCCAAACCATACACGGCGCTTTTGGTCGACGTCTCCTCGGTGCTTAGTTTGGCCCGACTCGCATTTCTCAGGAAACGAGGCAAAATGTAGATCAACTGCTATATTATTGCTTTTCACAAGGAGACAGAAATTACTTAATGTTAATGAACCACGAAAGCCTAATATGCTAACGCTCCTTGCACTAGCCACGTTGCCAACAAGTCCCGACAGGAAGATCTCTGCTCAAAACACTTCCTTTTATCTTTTTTTTTTCACATTGCCCGCCACATAGATGGTATTTTCTTCTGTCTCAGTCGTTTATCGCTCGTTCGAAAGATACATAGCGATTCCGTACAGTTCGCCGATAAAACGGTCGAACGGGATAAGCGAGCACCCATTTCGGTGGCCAAATCAAGCCAGCCAGCCGGCCGCAAAGCTAGGCAATCCGTTCCTCGAGCAACTTCCGGCAGTCAACTCGCAAGCTGATTGGCCGGCACCGCGCCGTACGCTTCCAGATACGCCACGTCGAAATACGCCGAAGCACCGACATCTGTCTCGGTCGGATCGCCAAATGCGCGCGTGTTTACGCCAGCCAACCTTAAGACGCCGAGGAAGCGTTCGTACCGACGCCCGCTATACGTCGGGATTACATCCGCCGAAACGCCCGTAAATACGTCGAAAACACGCCCTAGGTTGTTCAGCCAGACTCCTAATCTCTTCACAACCATTATTTATTTCCTCTTTCTCTCTCCCTCTCTCTAAACCGATATCTAACTGGAGGTGACGAATGCGAAGGGGGTCTATACGTTTGTATACACACCAGCTTGTAGAGTATAATTCATTGCAAGCTATGAAATTAATTGTAATCGATTAGTTTTGAGCGTCATTTTGTAGTAATTTGATAACATTTATTAGGTAGTAATCACAATAGTCTTCTCATTCGTTTTAGAAGTGATAAAATTACTTGTAACCTTTACACACCAGTTCAGTTTACACAAAGCGTAAACTTAACTGGAGTGTAAGAAATTGAGCAAGCATATTGCAAAAGAAAGTTAACAGCTGTTCCCGTGCACTGCGCGACACTGTTGGCACAAACACAAACGTAAAAACTGTTTTTTTTTTTCTAGCCACTTTAGAGTTTTGTTTTCCGCACATTAGTCTCAATTACTTCACATAGCGATGACGTGAAAGAGTAGAAGATGGCCGAAGGAAAGGTCCTATCGATAAGAACACTCTAGATAGTGTTTTTATCCCTGGGACACTTCCTTCGGCCGTCTTCTACTCTTTCATGTCATCGCTATGTGAAGTAACCTGAGACAAATGTGCGGAAAACTAAACTCTAAAGTGGCAAAAAAAAAAAATCAGTTTTTGTGTTTGTGCTTGTGCCAACAGTGTCGCGCAGTGCGCGGGTACAGCTGTTAACTTTCTTTTGCAATATGCTTGCTCAATTTGTTACACTCGAGTTCAGTTTACAACTTTGTGTAAACTGAACTCGAGAAGATTCGCCAATCATCTACGAAACGACGGGACGATGCGAGCGTCTTAAAACAACGGAATTAACGTTGCATCAGTCTCACGCCGATTCAGTTAACGGTATGATGCATTACTGCTGCGAGTTTGTTTTAGCGCGAGCGCAAAGCTTTTAGAGGACAGCGAGATGCCAAAAAATAACACCAAAACCAAATAAAATTTAATAACGTGAAATCTGGTAATGTAGAGTGGCGGTTTTTGACGGCATAGTTGCCTAATAACCTTGTCAAGTGTTTGATGGAGCTGTTGCGGTCGCAATAAAATTAAGTTAGATTTTTTTGTTTTGTTTTTAGTAACGTGTAGAAGTTTTGACAAGCACCAATATGATCACGGAGGAGTCGAGGAACGGAGGACACAAAGAACAAGGAAAATTGTGTTTGCGACTTAGAAACGTATAAATAATTAAAAGAAATAATAAGTGTGCACACTTCAAACGGGAGGACATTGGAGGGACGGGAGGGAAAAGCAGAGTAAAAACATATAGGTGCTTCAAAAAATAATTAGATTATAAAAAGACGCTTATCGGGGAGGGGATTACGTTGTAAATAATTACTGAGGCAGAGTTTTCTCTTTTGTGTTTTGAGGACATGTATACTTTTAGAACAGGAGAGGCCTAGGCTTGTTTATATCAGTGCTATATAGGCTCGGTTTGCAGTCAAAGGGCCGCACAACGAGTTTTTTTTTTTCACTTTAAGTAAATACCTTGGTTTAAGACAGTGCGACGAGACAAAGACAAAAAAGTAAAGACGAAACAGATGCAGCGCTGTCGTCTGTCTCGTCTTTATTTTGTCGTTGTCTAGTCTCTCTGTTTTAAACCGAAATGCTCATAAACCAACTAGCTCAAAGATACCTTTTAGCAAGTAAATACCGCTTAGGATTATTCCTCGATGCCAAAAAACAAAACAAAAAAAAACGCGCATTTGTTTCTCTCTCCATGTACTGGCAGTCGTGAAAAAAAAAAAAAAAAGAGCGGCATTTGTTATTTTGATTTGCAGCCAAACACGAGCGTCCCCATGATCGGGAACCGGTCACATGCCTCTAATGTTCATCAATGCTGTGCGCTGACGTTTACAAAGCACAGGAAAGATGCTGAGCTCCAAACGTTGTTAACGTTCGACTAATTCCGTCGACGCAGCGATCGGACACGAGCCGCTCTCCGAATGTTCGCCGAGGCGTCGATTGTCACGAGCCCGAGTCCAGAGCTCACACAAAGCTCGTTTCCAGTCCTCGAGGGGCGTTTCACTGTCGGGGGGTAAATTCCAGTGATTACGCGAGCGCTGCGATCTCCCTGATCATGTCACAGATTTTTCCGAAGGAGAGACTGAAATATATGTAGTCCTGCGTCAATCCTTGAAATTACAACATAAACATGAAGCTCCTGAGTTAGATAGCGTTGCGTGTGACTATACTTGGGTTCTACTATACTCGTTCTTACCTCAAAAATCGCAGTAAAAAAAAAAAAAAGTACGGCCTTTTGCGGAGCGTTACTAATTTCCACCTTTATGTGGATAATTACGTTTTTTGTAGGTGCATTTTAGGTAAGATATATGTTATTTTATGAAGACGTACACTTTTCAAACGCCAAAAAGCATTGCTTTATCTTCCGACAAACAAATCTAGTGAGAACTACTTCGTGCAGCGTATGCACAATAAGCAAAACGTCTTTTTTTTTTTTTTTTGAGGTGACACCGAGTATGGCAGGAAGCTTGTGTAGATTAAGAAAAATATTAACCCACGGTCTTTTTAAATAGGTTTTGCTTTTGTGTTTTCAACTTCTGAACGCTTCTTAATTGCTTCATCCACCTCAGAAATGTCTTGAAACGTACCTGACGCGTTTTGCCCAATTTACTTTCAACGATTGATTAAAGGATTCCCATTGTGGAACGTGCTAATCATTTTTCGATATTATTTCACAGGAGATTGTAATACAATGACCAAAACACAAATCTGGTGCATGTTAAAGGTTATTTTTGTCCACGTAAAAAAACAAAAAAAAAACAATATTGATAGGCGATTTGAGAAAAACGGCTCTCAGACATGTCTTTTTCATGCTATGTATTCCGACATCAATCTTCATACTTTAGAATACGCAAGAATAAGTGCGCCATTCCTACGTTCACTTTGCCTCAATCGTTCTGATTTGAGTTGCAGCTACCTTCTTTTAGCGCAGTACGTGTCGTTGCCTCTGAGAACAATATTGCGCACGAAGGGACAGGGTTGAAACAAAGACCATACATTTCAAAATAACGAAAGAAAAAAAAATAAAGACAAGAGAGGACGTATTTTAGGCCCATTGTCCTAGCCCGGTTCTATTCCTTGGTTGGTGTTATTTGAACAAACATACTGACGGCTTCTTATATTTTTTTGCGTGTGTGCATGTCGAAATGGCTATCAATCAGCTCAGTCTGTACCCTTGGGAGATTCGCTCAGCGCTTGCTAAACCATTACGGTATTCCTGACTCAAAAAGAAAAAGAACAAAAAAAAAACGAACACAGAAAAGGTCGAGGAAACGTCTAGAGCTAGAGACGATGTACCATGTCCGACGGCTGTTTATTTAGTCGTGTAAATACTCTCAGCACTCGTTGAGACAAGAGAAGTCAGTGACCCTTCTATTTTAATTCATGAGAGAAACAGAACAAAACAAAAAAGCAGAAGATAGTATTCACTGTGCTTATTGCTTTTGAACGGTGTGTTCGCGGCAATTGCCAACACCACCGCGCGACATCCGGTTTCGTCGCTCATGCGTTTGGGGTTTTAACGCGTAAGCCCGAAACAAACGATGACCGACTGGGCTAACGCGTCTCAGCTCGGAGCGTGGAGCGAAAGTTTGCGCTGGGAACCTCCTCGGGTTCGATCCCCGCCGCCCCCGCCCGTTTCGATCTGGATGAGTTTCGTACCGGCACGCGTTCGTGTGATCACTACTGCGTGATACACGTTAAAAACCCCAGGTTAGCGGTTGTACTGCACTGGCTAAATGTCTCATCTACAGCTAAGAGACCGATCACCCGTTGAGGCGTGTCTCCGGAGATCAAGGCTGTATAAACAAACAAAGCACGCCAATTTTTTTTTTCTGCGAGCGGAATTTTGATTTGATGGTAATTCAATCCTGGTGGCAAAAAGCTGCACGTCCGTTTTATCACTTGAACTGAACATCGATCAGGTATAGGCTTTACTTGCTAAATCAATGCCAGTAAATGATTTTACACTAAGTGCTTGGGGGGGGGGGGGCGCACTGGGATTACTGAAAGTTTAGTAAATCATCAGAATCTTGTAAGCTTCAGTTACATGTTGCTAACTATTAGCAACAGGTTACTGACAGCTAGAGAAACGCGAGGGCGTGGTTTATTCTTGTCATGCTTTTGGCTTCGTCATTAGTACGGCGGTATTTTTATTGGCCAATCCTCCAATCTCATTGGCTAGGGAGCTATCATAGGACGCCCGGGACTCGCAACACCCTGCGTTTATTAAGCTGGCATCTACAGCGTAAGAAACGTTACAATTGTATAGACGTTTGCAAGTGTAGCCTCTGGGCGCCGCCATCTTGGTCCTGGTGTGCGCAGATCGTCTGCTAGTCAAGCATTGCTGAGGCGTACCCATGGCCTCAGCAATGCTTGACTATCAGACGATCTGCCCACACCAGGAGCAAGATGGCGGCGCCCAAAGAGCGTACTCGCAAGCGTCTATAGTCAAGGTGACTGCACAGGCTGTTTCTTTTTAAGCATAACAAATATGTTAAAAGAAGAGGCCGTGAAGGCTACTTTAATGTGGTTTAGTGTGGATCGCGACTCTAATTCCCTATAAGAGGTGCCACTCGTTTTCCAAGATGGCGGTTATCGTTAGGTGCGGAAATGAGTGCCGGCATACCAGTTGCTGAGCCTGTCTAGTGTGCTGGCTTCACTGAGCGACACAAATTATTCCTGCTTATCCTGCTTAGATGAGGGAGCTAGGGTGTTACGAGCACAAATCATCTCGAAAAAATTAGTGCTGATATTTGCGTGTTCTTGCTGCCTTTCCCCCTGAGGTAATTGTAAGGTGGATTAATGAACTGTGGGTCTGTTAATGGGTTTTTGAATATTTAGATGATTAATTGCTTTAACAATATTCTCCGCACAAGAATAACAGAACCATTCAAAATGGTTACGGCCAGGGGGACACGGTATAGGGGGCGAATCGTCACGATGAGTTAAATGATTAACGACAGTATCTCTATTAACGTCTTCAATAAAATAAACGCATGTTTTAAAATAGAAACTTGCTCAGCTCCATCGAAAACCACTAAATCAGTCAATATTAGAAAGACTTGGAGCGCGTAATAAGCACGGTGGAGAGCTAAAGTTTATCACGCGTGCAGCACGACTACCGGTGCCATAACGCGCCCGCGTGGTTTTTGCCGCTCTTTATTATCCGCATTATATGAATGTGTGGATAGTAATGGCTATACCCTTTGTAACGGGCGGCAGCTTGCGTCACCTAGGCGGGAAGCGCGCAACTGCACTTCCCACGCTTTCAAGGTCTTTCTAAAATTCACTGATTTAGTGATTTTCCATGACGCTCAGTAAGCTTCCAATATGAACCATATGGTAACGCGATAGCGTTTAGGTGCTCGTGTAGCAGAAGATCTGGCATCTGCGTCGCTGGGACCAAAAAATCCCATAATGCAACGCACGCTGTCACGTGCGACATCACGTGTGACGTCACACGTGGCTGTGACGTCATGACCCTATCCACCCGTTATATGTAGCGGGAAACTTTTTCCGCTAAAATTAGCGAAAACCTTTCCTGCCAAATTCAGCGGAAGAATTTTCGCTAAATTTAGCGGGTCGATAGGATCATGACTTGACGCGTCACGTGACGCTACCGACTGGACCAGGCACCCACGTTTGTCCGGCTTGGGAACGAGCGCGGGCTTATAGGAAAAGGCATTGCGAATTTGCGATAAGGGCTCGATAACGCTATCGCGTTCCACTCTTAAAGGCGAAGCTTAAGTGTCCCCCAAGTTCTTACTTGCGGTAGTTAAACAATTTAATGAACACATCTCAGTTACTTATTTGAATTATCGTGGTAATTAACCTTCTATATTATGTTCCCCTGTGCGTATAACTTACCTGCACAAACCGCATTAGTGTAGCTTTCACAGTTTTTTTTTTTCTTTTTAACACAATGGTTAAGCTTAAAAAGAAACACCCTGTAGAATTGTAGGGGACGAAACGATTTTTTTTTTTAGCCTGTCAATAGCCGCGAATTTTCGAATCTCAGTGTGATCACAAAGAAAAAAGAAATGCTTGGGACGACAAGAATCGATTTGGTTTTCGAGTCCAGATATTTGCTTACGCAAGCAAATGTCCAGTTTCAAGAAGAAAAACAAAAATGGAAAGCACGATGCGAAGACGGAGAGTCGTATTCAAAGTGGACAAAACGAACAAATACGCCGCAAGAGGCTCCGTTTGAGGAATAAGAAAACACCCTCACCGATGTAAAAAAAAAAAAAAAAAGTATATAGATACAGGAAATAAACCTGTGAACACACACACACACACACAAACGCACACACGCACGAAGTGTATTGGTCTAACGCTCGAAATAGCTCTTTCTTTGAAGTCCGCGTCAATAGATCATACAAAGCAGTGCCGTAAAATAAAGAAACAAAAATAATATTAAAAAAGCAGCCGCAGTGTTATCTGCTTGCAATATAAATAAATGTTTGTTCTATAACTCAGTTTTTCTTTTTGTCTTTTGTTGGAATTTACTTTATTGCTGAGGTTTCCCCAAGTTTGAATGCCGGACAGAATGGGCCACGTGACTTAACATCGGCGAATAAGATGGTTTCAACAGGTGGGAAGAAGATATTGAGGCCACGTAACCGCTTTGATTGACCACATTCCCACGCAACATCGCGTTTGTGTGTGCGCGTATTTTTCTTTTTCTTTTGCTGCGGAGTTTGGAAACGCACGGTCCATGACCGAGGCGATTGAATGGCGTACTTTCATTTCGCTACTACAAAAACGTATTAAAATCTCTTTTCTGTGGGAAACACAAAACAAACTACATAAAAAAGCGGTTGGGAATATTCGGTTTCATTTCTCCATCAATTTCTTTTCATTTATTGTTTTAAATTTATTTTGCGAGTCCTTTTTTTTAATTCTGTAGTATATTTTTAAAGGTTGTTGACCGTTGTACGTGGTCGTCTTTATATACTCGACTATCATATCTGTAAGGTGTTTACACTGGCAAGAATACCTGTCTCTGCCAGCTTAAACAGACGCACGATTACCTGTCTCGGCATTTTATTGGTACTTATAAGCGAATAATATTTTCTTATCGATAATAAGATCTAATTTCTTATTATCTCTATGCTTCATGCTTCGTGATTCGTGTTCCCGTGTTCTTATCGGCTCATGCCACAATCTCGTTTGTTGCAGAGCGTTAAGATTCTAGGCACTGGTGGATATAATTAAGATAATTAACTCCAACTCAACAAAAATTAAAGTGTGAGCCCAAGCGTTGACTCGCACAGTTACTCGGCGGTAACGGTTATTGTAACCTGGAGAAGAGTTTAGTCGCCAATCTGGCAACTAATTGAATTGCCTTCGAAAACTGCGGCTATACAACAATTTCTATCGCGCAGCGAATGAAATACTTTAATTTCATTGCGTGTCAGAAATGTAGAAAATGGCTCGCGGACACAACCGCGTCCTGTGTTGGATTGAGCGGGTATGCGTCTCGTGAAGTACGTGGAGCGAAAGCTCGCGCTGCAGGACCCAGGGATTCTGGGTTCAACCCCCCCCCCCCCCCCCCCCTGCCCGTTTCAATCTGGATGAACATCGTCCCGGTGTGCAGTCGTGTATCACTACAGCCTGGTGCTCGTTAAAGACCCCAGGCTAGCACTGCACTGGCTACATAGCTCATCTACAGCTGATCCATTTGACGCACGTTGGGGGCTGACAAATACCCCTATCAGACGAGCTAATTTAGTGCACTTCAACCAAGTGTACTTCGCCTTTAGTGTCATTTCTGTAGTGTGCCACACGGCTTCTTCCCGAGGAACACACTTGGGTTCGAGGGAGTTTGACGAACTCGCTTCACTCGATCAAGTGCGTGGCATCGATAGGAGTGTTTCATAACAACACAAAAACCAAAAAGTGGCGTAAATTTTATTTTATAAAGAATAGGAAATTCTTGAAAGAGAGGACATGTAGAAAAGTGGCACTGCAAAACACACACACACACACACACACACACATATATATATATATATATATATATATATATATATATATATAGTGGGGTGGACGTTGAGTTTGGGCTGATCTGAACCAAGATTAGCGCCGCGGTGAATTAATAAAAGACGACGACGAAGTCAGTCATTCCAAGGCTATCTTGGCTAGCAGAGAAGGATAGAGCCTACTTTTGTTTCAGCATGTAACTCGTAAACTTCCGTGGGACGAAGCGGAACGCCAAAGTTGGATATGCTTCTTTTTTATTTTGGCTTTCATTGATCGATCAAAATCATCCAATTAGGCGTAAAAATCGTTCATTAATGTAACGTTGTTTTAGAGCGCAGCTCCTAGGCACCCGTTTCCGGGTTAAGTGGCGTCGGCGTCGGCGTAACCGCGCGTTGCATTCTGGAATGTTTCCCAAAATGACGTCACACGTGACGTCACGTCTGTCGTCACGCGTGACGTCACGAGGGTAAAATTTTCCCGCTAAATTTGGCGGTAAAATTTTTCGCCAAGCTTGGCGGCAAATTTTCCGCTATATTTAGCGGGAAAATTTAACCTGTGTGTCGTCACGTGACGTTCCACTTAAACTTTCACGTGACGTGTCATGTGACGTCACACGTCGATTCAGCGGAAAAAATTTCTCCGCTAAATTTACCCGAGAAATTTAGCGAAAATTTTCCGTTAAAGGCCGACGACCAGAGACGAGATTCTGCAAGGCAGAAGATTCTCCTCACCTTGGGGGAGGAGGAAACAGGCAACGGTGGACAAGGTAGAAGGGGGGAGAGGAGGAAACGGGAGAAAAGTGGAAAGCACAAAGTGGCCGTCGGTCTTTAAGTGGGATGGGAGCAGGAGAGGAGGATGGGAGGGTACGGAGGGGGAGCAGCTGCATACCCTCCCATCCTCCTCCTCAAGAGCTGCGCTCCAATATGGCATTACAGAGAATTGTAAATGTCTAATTTTTTTTAACGTGTCTTTATATCGGTGACCGAGGGGGCTAGCGCTCACCAGATCGGAGTACGTGGAGAGAAAGCTCGCGCTGCAGAGCCGAGTGATCCTGAGCTCAATTCCCAGCCCTGCCCGAAGAACACACTTCCAATGAAGTGTGTTCGGGAAGCGGACTACGCTCGCTCCGGTAGACCTGAGTGTGTGATCTCAATAGCAGTGTTCAAGGAGGAAAAACAATAGAAGAAACTAACGCTGCGTAAAATTAGTATTATTTCGATAGGAGTAATATTAGTTGCGCACTTGTTTTATGTTGGCAAGAAGTAGTGCATTGTTGAAAAACAAGCGACTAATCTAGTTTCCCACCTTGGCCCCTTCGCGACGGCCAGCGACGGCCAGGAGGCACCTGCAAAACTCCAGCAGGAATCTGAAGGTGGCAGGAGAGACGCGAAAAGCTTGCTTGAAATGGAACTCGCCCAAACGGGGCACGGTGTCTTCGAACCACCGTTCGTTTCTCTGGAAACTCCACCGTTCTCGACTGATCACGGGTAGGCTGTCGGTCATGATAGCAGCTTTGGTGAAGGCATTGACGTGCAGCTGCTGATCGATGTCACTCGAAATTCTTGCCTGTGCGTCGGCATCCAGCTGCCTCTCATCTGAAAGGCATTGGGCTCTCACGGAGAAAAGTGCCCCTACCACGCGCTTCCCATGTCCAAGATCGCAGATATCGCTCTCCAGCTCGCTCTTCACACACTCCATAATGTTTCGTTGTGGCGAGTGGCGGGTGGCCGAGTGGGCTCGCGGCGCCTCGCGCACACCAGCTCGGAGCAGAAATGTTTGTTGGTGCATTTAGCAAATATCCAGGCAAATCGGGGACCACGAAGAAAACGCCGGAGCTTCCCTAGATATACGCATTGACAACGCAATCTGTTCAACCCGCACGCAAATGTCTGAACGGGCCCTAAACGCGTAAGGACGGTCTTCACATCGTTCACATTCGAAATTATAGGACGATTTACTATCTTGACGGCCGAGAAGCTGGTGCGGGCGAACTCGGATACACCGCCCTACTGTCCCAAGAAGTAACGTATGCTGATCGTAGTCAGGAAGCCTGCATTTGATTTCGCGTTACGGCCACGGGCGGCTGCTCAGGAAAACGGGGTCGCACAAAAACAATAACAAAAGGAATGTAAAAAAAAAAAAAAAACGAAGAAGAAATGAGTGTTTTTTGTTTAACGGCATGGGGAAATAAATATGTGTAAAAACTCTGGCATAACAATAGAAAAGAAGCGTGTAATTATAAAGTCACATTGCTCGTGTATTACATACAAAAGACCCGCGGAGTTCTCTGCGGAGATGTTTGAGAGAGTTATGTGCGGACACGGCTCAAGCATTTTCGAAACATGTTTGCTTCATACACATGAACACACTTCGAACATTTCTGCAGACTGTCTTGTGTGTGGTGTATCAGCGGTGACACTTTAAAAGGTCGCGGGGATGCGTACTGTGAGTTGAACTTGACGTATGAATAGAGCGGGAAAGGTCGGGAAAAAGACGATGCGTCTTTGCATGCAAAAATAGAAAGAACATTACGGAGGCGGGTGTTTCAGAGCAATTAAGCGAAAAAAAGAAGAGATGTAAAAGGGGTGGGGGATAAGCGGAAGGAAGAAAGATAGTGACAGCGCTCGTCAAATAGGAAGAAAAAGCTCGCAACTCAGCTGCGGGTGGAAAACAGATCCTGGATCCGCGCTTCAACAATAGATGGATGGATGAATCCGGCTGAGCTCTTTGGATCGGGTGGTAGCTTATGGCACCTAGTCATTTTGTTTTACCATTTAAGCTTAGAGTATTTAAATGTGAAAGCTATATTCACTCCGCACTGAAAAGAACCCAGAACCCTTTCGAAATACTGCCCTCTGTTGGCAGTTGTGGAATCCATGCACAATGGCGGACTGAAACCGCAACAACGTCATGGCGGGCACACCCACAGAAAAAAAAGGTGATGAGAGCAGTGACGTTGCACTTTCGACGGTGTTTGATTGGCTCGTCTGCTCCTAGCGTTGGCCGCGCTCCGACGAATTCACTATCTTGTGGAATGACTTGCACGCTCCGCGATGTTCGTTGTTCTGCCTTTGTGCGGTAGTTCCGGCCTTCTAATAATCGGCACGTGACTTTCGAAAGTCGCCTATTAGCCCCGAGAAGTTCGCGTGGCGCCCCCTTACGGCGAACCGGAGTGACGTCACGGCGAGGACAGAATTTTTCCCCGACTAGCCCCGCTCGCCCAGTGGAGGCTGTGACGACGTTAGCTGTCGGCGCGCTCGTTTCTATTTAATTTTTGGTGCGTGTTTTTCGGTGTAAATTTTTATATGTGGCTTTATTGAGGTATGACCTGTAGCTGCAGGCGAAACTTCTACCAACATTTCAGGCATGGTTGACAGGGCAGGCAACGCATGAATCGCGGCTGGTATATGAAAATAAAGAAATATGCTAGATTTGCATCTCACACTATAAATGCTGCTGATGGTCTGAATGAATTGGCAGGTTATGCATACTATTTTATTTGTATCTTTGTTTTAAACAAGATTGACGGAGCAGAAAAGCTGCATGCTGCTTGAGCAACATGCTAAATACAGTCTGGGCCATTGAGAGAGAATCACAAGTGAGGCAGCCCAAGTACAGGGGCAAAGTAAAGAAAGAAGGATTTTTTTTTATATACACATTGCTCGCATTTGATTTTTGCTGGATTCGGATTGTTTTTCAATGGATTTCATTGGTAGTATCTGCGGACTTGTTTATATCATCCCTCAAGTAATGTACAACCAACGTAAGCGAAGGCGTCTAGCCCATTATTAGTTCCTTAAGCTCAAAAATTGAGATTTTAGCTAAATCAAATTATCCTGAAGTTAAAATATTAGAAGCTTTTCTCACGCAAACTGTCACCCTTCATAGGTTCCACAGTTTCTGCTATTAGTGCAGCATCTACGGCTGAGCAGCCGTTCGAATGCGTGCTGTTCCTCCTGTTTTCCTCTGTTGTCAGAGAGTTCAGCTGTAGGGAGTTTGGAGGCTGAGGAAGCTTTTGGGGACCTGCCGCAGTATCTATTTTAATTGGAAATGACAATTTAAATTAAATGGTGTATTTTCCGAATATCCAGGTTTGAAACAAAGAAAGAATGTGAGGATAATATATAAAGATTCCAAATTACAGTACTATTCCTGTGCATATTTTGGGCAGTTCAATACATCATACAGGCAACTGGGGGCAATTTGGCCGTTTTTCCTGCTACCATACAAACTAATTTCCAGTAATTGTGCATCTTCTAAAAATAAAACATGCCTGCGTACGTGTATGAACTATATCATTAATTAACGAAGAAGCCTCATTTATGGGAAACAACCCTGTTCCACGAGCACTTCACAGGCCTTCAGACCTAGAGCCTTTAAAACATCTGCGAACCAGTGCATGCAGAGTGGCACGCGCAGAGTCGGGGACCCAAGCTAATTTGCCGACGGCCCAAAGGCCCTTAATATAAATGCATTTAAAATGCCTGCCAAAGCGGGTTGTAGTATTCTCCTAAATCATGAACATGCAAGGGACATAATTCCTGCGTCTGAAACACTTACGCCGCCGCTCCATCGACTCCTCGCAAGATTGCCTTGTGTCGTATGGACGGACGGGAAGGTTCATCAGCGGAATTGCCTCCACCCAGAGCCTTTCATATTGGGAGAGTACGGCGGTCTATTGATCCAGCCGCCAGTCTGGCAGCACTGATCGAACAGTCTGGCAACTGTGCGCATCGCGTTCCGAGTTTCGTCGTCCGCCATGATGTGCCTTGTCGTCTCGAGCCGGCAGCCGTCTGACTAGCATGAAGCGAGAGACGACGCTGAAAACGATCCTTCTGCGCTCTGCGAGACGTCAGAAGAAAACGTAATGGGGTGCTGTAGTGCCGTTGGGTGCTCGAACAGCGCGAAAAAAGGGTTCAGGATGTACTTGTTCCCAGCAAGGAAAAGAAAACCGTGCAAGGCACAAGATCCGGGAGGCCAAAACAAAGGGGCCGGGCTAAATGGAAGCCAACTTCGAGTTCTCGATTGTGCGAGGTAATTTTATAATTAATTTATTTTGTGAGTTAAACGCGTTTTATTTAGACTAAAACTGTGCAGCGACTTGACGCGGCAGCGTCAAGTACGGCTCTGCGTCAGGTGAGAGTGTCCGTTGATCACGAAGCCGTTTCCTGCCGCGCAAGACCTGATACTTGCGAGCGGCCTAGCTTGCGAACTTTGAACTGTGTATACTGTATTTCAGTATAAGTGCGAGCGGAGCCGATCGCTGCAAGCGCGTGCACGTCGCGCTGAACGACGCGTGCACTGTACGAGCGCACGCGCACCGCCGGCACGTTCAAAGCATGCAGCTCGATCTCGTAGCTTTCTTTATCTCGAGTTTTTAGAAGCGGCCTCGCAGCTCTGCTTCGCCGTCTCGCAAGCGCTTTTGTTTCGCTAGCGATACCTTTATTTTGATATTTTTTTTTTCAATACGTGTAGTAAATACTTACTTGTCATGCCTTTTTTTTTTTAGGTCCACTTTGCAGACAGTGAATTCGAAAGCGGTTGTCGATCCCAAAAAGCTCAGAGACAACGCGATGCCGACGCTGCTTCTTCACAGCAAACCAAACAATGTCAGAAAAAAAAAAAAAAAAACCAAAAGACCGGCAGGTGAAGAAGCACGGCGGAAAATCACGATCGGTCCGCCGTATTCCGCACAACGGTGCACAAACCTTGTGATGTGGTAAACAGTCGGGGAGCGATCCAGACAATCGAACTTACCCACTGAAAAATGCGCACTAGGCCGCTGAGCTGTGTCGGACGTCGGGCGTTTTTGAGCGATTCCCCATTAATAAATGAGTGTCCGTTCGTAAATGGGCGGTTTGTTTGTTAATTTTTACATGAATAAAGCACCGAATCACAAAATGCTTGTTTTCAGACTTTCTCCTCACGGCAACAAAAGCGCGAACGGCAAAACCTACACGCGTATACATCGCACGTCAATGGGGACCCAGTTGCCGGGAGGCACATCATGGCGGAAGCGGAACCCGCTGAATCTGCTAAACCTAGCGGGCCGTAAGCCCTTCCCATCCGTCGAACTCTCCCTGTATAAAAGGCTCTGCCTCCGCCGATAGCTTTCGGGATTTGTAACCAAATTATAAAGGTAAAAGTAACAACCAGGCTTATAAAATGTACGGAGCACGTCAATATCTGCATAACCCAGCGTCTTGTATACCGGGTAAATGAGGTCCCGCTCCTCGAAGTGCTTGCGGCACACAACGCCAAACCAGGAAACCGGTGCAGGGAAGCGAGCCGGATGCGAGATCGCGAAGCAGAGTCCTTCCCCTGACGTCACGGTACACCTCACCCAATCAGGGCGCGGCGACCGCAGCGATGCTTGTGTTCTCTCTCGGGGCTAATAATATACAGGTCGAGAGATAAAGAACTAAACCAGAAATGCGCGCCCAAGAACAGGTTGTGGTACGAAGGCGAACGGTTTGAATCCTGAGCCTTATTCCGCTTTGCTTAGGACTGTTTTACGCGAAGCGGAAGTCTGTAGTACTTTTTTTTTTTAACTTCCAGTTAGCTAAACTGAACCTAGCCGAACATGATCGTTGGGTTAGCTAACTCGAAGATAATTTGCCCTCCCCCCCCCCCCCCCCCTCCTCTGATTCTGCTCGTACAGACAAAATTTCAGCGTTTCGAATTTCTACCGAAATCATTCTCAAATTTGCCACGTAGTGCGCTACACCGTTTCACCACAGGCTCGTTCGATTTACCTGCACCTCCTGCACCGGGGCAGAAAAGTGTAAGGCGGTGTACTTCCGGTCGTATTTCCATACACATACCGGAAGTACACTGTCTTACAGTTTTGTACACCGGTGCAAGAGGTGCGGACAAATGGAACGAGCCTCACACAGTCGTAAGATGCTTGCTCGAAGACGCACTTCGGCTGCACAAACACCGGAGAAGCAAGGGCAACTGTTATTAGAGAAGAGATTCAGCCGTCGCTTTTTTAGGGGCTAAGTTGTAAACTAAATTCTGAGGAAAAACCAACACAAAAAAAACACTGATTATTTGATGCGAATATTAAAAAAAAAACAAAAAACATACAGGCGAGCTGGTGTACTTTTAACAACTTAAAAACCCAAGACCGAGGACCAGAAAAGTGGACCTGTGCGTGCGTCGTCCTCCGGTTTGTTCGTCGATCTCGGATTTTTAAGATGTTACAAATTATTTGCTCTTGTTGTCGACGTCACGATCGGCTGGTGCTTGCATATTCAATCAGTGAAGCGCAAGCTTACCACGAATGTCAGCCGAAGGCTGATGCAGAGCACTCGTCGCCAATGATTCCCGGCACAATTACGTCATCGTTAGGGTGTCTCCGAATTTCCGCAGGGGGCAAACACGCTGGAGCTCGGTGAGAGTACGCCGCAGAGTGGCAGTCTAGCACGTGCGGCTAGGGCGTCGCTGCGAACTAACATTGCGCTCATAGTCGGACGACTACGAGCGCTAAGGTGGCGCAGCATGAATCCACCAGTGATGACGTCAGGAGAGGAGAAGGCGCGGGTCTTCTTCTGGGTTGTGTTATTTCCATTCATGTGAGGAAAAGCGAATATACTGGGTGCTGTTCTGTCTATTTATACTGCGAACAACAGAACGAGCGTGCGAATTCCAGCCAATTATAGCCAAAAACTAAATCCATATATATGAAAAACATATTGAAGAAAAAAAAACAATAACGAAGATTGTCAAGACCGTAGGGTAACATGTGCATGATTTGCATACTCGCTGTCAAATATACTAGAACAATGAAATTAAATTTTAAAAAAGGACACGCTTTGGTATACTTTTTTTCTTCTGCCTGTTCAACATGATACTTTAACCTTTTGTACCCGAGCCAACACTGAAGCACTATTCATAAGAGAAAAGAAAACACGAAAAAGTGTTACGGTAATTCTTGAATATGAAATGAGGCCCATTGCAGAAAGACCTCACGTGTTCCACTGACAAGGTTTGTTGATGATAATTCTAAGTCTGCAATCATCCGCAAAGGAAAAAAAAAAAAAACAGTTTATTAAATTCGTCGGCAACGTGCGAATAACACGAGCTTCTGGAAAAGATGGTGCCCAAAGCTAGTACCTCGTCAAAGCAACACTGCCAAGCAACTTTATTTTTGCCTTTATGAATTGACACAGATCCTTAAGATATATATATATATATATATTAAACAAGACTGTACCGCGTCTCTTATGCGTGTAGTGATCTTACGTTTTCTTAATGTTTGCTTAGGTTTTTTGTCAATGTTTCTTACCTTCCTTCTTTTATTTGCTTCTTTAGTGACAATAGACCCCTTTTAAAAGTCACGTGCCGCTTATTAGAAGGTATACTTCGTTTCACCTTACGTCCGAGCGCGGCCAATGTTATGAGCCGAAAGGCCAATCAAAGAGCGCAAAAAGCGCAACGTCATGGCATGCTCTCTGCGCTTGATAGGACTAGCCGGCGGAGAAGCACGCACTGAGAGACGGCGAATACCGGCTGGTCCTATCAACTGCAGAGAGCACTCCATGACGTTGCGCTTTTTGCGCTGTTTGATTGGCCCTTCGGCTCATAACATCGGCAGCGCTCGGACCGAAGCTGAAACGAAGTATAGGAACCACAGCACAACGTCGGGAGAACTGACATCGCGGAAAGTGCAAGTCGTTCTATACGATACGCGAACATCGGACGCGGCCAATGCTAGGAGCCGACGAGCCAATCAGATGGTGTCGAAAGTGTTACGTTACTGCGCTGATCCCCTTTTTCTCTATGTGTGTTTTTGTCTCCTAACCCAACCAGACGTAAGTGTGCTGTGACGTTGCGGTTTTAGTCCGCCATTGTACAGGGATTCCCCAGCTGCCAACAGAGGGCAGTCTTTCGAAAGGGGTCTCAGAGGGGTTTATAGCAATATCTTTTTTTTTTATGTTACAATTGGGTGATACAGTTTGCTATAAACAAGAACAGATATAAGCAGTAGACGGGAACGAGCGATGAACTTCAACCAAACATTTATTGAAACTACGTGAAACAAAGAAAACAACTACGCCACACATAGAGTTATTATACTGTACGCTAGAGGTTCAACTGGCGCTAGTGTCTATGCGACTTCCGTGACGCAAATTGGAGCAGACAGCAACCAGCCTACTTTTGCGGTACTCCTGTGCATTCCTATGGGAAAACGCGCGTGCATTTTGTCTCTTCGCCGGAAAATAACACGGGACGCTTTGGTTATTTGGGTCGTGCCGAATAGTATGTACCTTGATTAACATTGTAAAAGTGTAATTACTTTAGTTAGCACATTTTTCTTCATTAGTGAACGATGTTTAACTTCGGTACATTTCAATCCCAAACGTGTGTTCTGCAGCACGCATGTAAAAACAGGCGACGATTCAAAGCAAAATTACAATCGCAAGGAATATAGAGTGTGTTCAAGGCTCGGCAGCATTCCGGTGACGCTTATATATTGCTAATATGGCAGTCATGTCACTATATGAAAATGACCCCGTCGTGCATGAGCGGATAAAAACATTCAACACGTAAATAATAAAGCACGTGGGCTATGAAAGGTGTCTCTTCGTATTGTTTTCTCTGCCGGGCAGCTTTTATCGGGCACTTGTTCTCAAAGATTTCGATCGTGCTGGTGATATTTTGAACGTAGAAGTTCGCACAGAGCAGAAAGAATAAAGCGGTACTTACTTATTTAAAATCGGAATATATTACGTGGCATTCAATTTATTTTGATCGTACATGCGCGGGTAGTTACTGATCCAGTGTTACTGCGTAGTTCTTGCCGTCTCCATTAATTTCCAGATGTCCTTCGTTCGTTTGGCACGTATATCTCTCATGCTGAAAAGCGCCGACGTCTTGTTCGCGCTAAGAGTGTCCGACAGTGCACATAAATACACGTACGAAGCCGTTTTAGCACCGTTTTTAATGCGATGAATTTGAAAGAAAAACGCCGTAAGTGACCAATTATTTCGTCGGCCTAACTGAGAAATGTTCCAAGCTACCTAGCACGTACGAATTATTCGGGATATTTGCTCTTATGATCGAGCGCAGGGAGAAAATGCGCTCACTTTTTCTCATAGAAATGCATTACCGGAAGTCAATTTTCGACTGGTTGCTGTCTGCTTCAATTTGCGTCAGCACACTAGCGCCACTTCAACCTCTAGCGTACATTATAATAACTCTATGACGCCATACTCACGTTAACACGCGATTAGGCTGCTGTTTTCTTATGGGGCTCGTAGTTTCAATAAATGTTGAGTTAAATTTAGACGGGATCTGGGCTAGTTGTTTTGACGTAGAACTACGTCTTTCTCCGCGCTTGGAAGGGGGTGCAAAGTTGGGAGGTCGATGTCACGAAAACTCGGGTCACGGAAGTGACGTTACACAGATCACACTGAAGCGCCGCGCGCCACCTGCTGCCGAAAACCACGCAGTACGCACGCGCGTCCTTTCTTATCTGCTAGCTTGCTCGCTTGCTCGATTCAACGCCACGCACTTTTCTCTGGTTGAAACAGCGATAGACGCAGCTCCGAGAGGTCGTGATTCCACAATCTTCGCTCATAATAATCTTTATCTGGACTTGTCCAGTGCTCCTACATTGCTAAGCAGTGCAGTGTTGTAGTAGCCAACACAAAAAGAGAACCGTCGGTACTCTCATACACAAGGATCTGAAACCTATAATACATAATGAATAATATTCTTATACATGACGATACAAATTCCCATTAATATTAAAATTAAACCCAAGTGCAACAAAAAAAACGCCGGTGTTTTAGAGCGCAGCTCTTAGGCGCCCGTTTCCGGCTTGAGCGGCGTCGGCGTCGGCGTAACCGCGCGGTGCATTATGGGACGCGTGACGTCACTGATGACGTCATCGGAATCGTCATCGTCACTTATGACGTCATCGGCATCCGCATCGTCATCGTCATCATCACTGATGACGTCATCAGGGAGGTCGCTTATGACGTCATCGTCACGTGACCCCCAGGCAACGTTACTAGATTACCTCAGTTGTGGAACTCCCGCGGAGGGGGGTACCCCCCCTCACTCACCTCAATCCGCCTAGAGTCGTTCGAAGCGCCATCTATATTTTCGTTTCATAACTGTGCATTCTAAAGAGCACAGCTGAAGCACCAAATGGCGATCACAACGCCGCCATTTCTCCCGCAGCGGTCACTCGAGGAACTGCACGTGACATCTATTTTTGGCTTCAATCGGGTTACAGGGGTTCCACCCAGTCTCCCTTGCGGACGCGCCGCGAAATTCCCCCCCACTTAAAATGCGCCTAGGTCGGGACGCGCTACCTGAAATCCCCGCTGAGGCGTGGTTGTATAAAAACAATATTAATTGTGCTGCAAAACCTTGAAAACTAAAAATTTTAGAAAACATCACCCGCCCCCATTTTGTACTAATCTCAAATAAAAGTTACTACAAAAAGAGTTTTTTTCGTTGGTTTTTACGTTTCTAGTGACGTTGAAACGAACGTATCCCGATTCAGTTACCAAAACAGCCGTCCGGCGGCGCGTCGAGCGAATCTGGGCGAGTCGTGGTGAGTGAGGGGGGGTACTGTTCGTGCATGCAGCGTCTATGAACAGTTCCATAACTGAGTTAATCTAATAACGTTGCCCCCAGGTCACGTGAACCCCCCCCCCCCCCCCCCCCTTCCCGAGGCCACTGGACCCACCTCCCCAGTACCCTTCCCTCCTCCTCCTCAAGAGCAGCGCTCTAATTCGGCGTTACAGGGAGTTGTAAACAGCTTTCACTTTTTTGCATTAGAGCTGCTAGGCCGCTCTGGACAGCGGCCGAGCGGCTGAGCTCGCGTGCTCTGTGGCACGGGCAGTTCAGGCCACTCTCTCGCGCGACTCGGCGAAGCGTTAAAAACTATCGCACGCAATTCTTCATATGCACCTCGGAGATGGCGGCGCGGGGAGCTGCACATCTGCCTTTACCGGGCTCCGAGCCACGGGCATTCGCTTCTGCGCACCCGACATCGTCATGTGGCAGGAGCTCGGGGACGTTTCTTGGCCTGAAACCGTGGTTCTACGGAAATTTATGCAGCATAGTAAACGTATGCACCGACCGATGTTTTCACTTAGACTTAGGTTTTAAGCCAAAAAACACGCGGACAAAAAGGAGAGGCAACAGAGAACAAGGCGCACATTGAACGAAACAATTTTAGAGACATATGAACATTGCACATTCCACATGCGAAAAAATAGCCGCCCCGATAAAAAAAAAATAAAAACAAATTAGACAACACTAATGAACGACATAGCCTCAGTCCGCATGTGTTAACTGACTTTTTCACTTTCCGATTTTTTGTTTATCTGGGTGCCTTTTTTCGCGCATATGCTGCTTGGAATATTTATGAGTTGTCTAATAAAAGTTTTGTTGAAGTGTTGAAGGTAAGTACCCCTTGCCCTGTGTTGACTTTCACTTTTTTCTTTTTTTTTCCCCCTTAAAACCTCAGTTTGTTTACTTGAAGTTCAGCGCTCGTCTTGTGTACTGCCTATCTGTGTCCTTGTTTATTGCGCGCTGCATCACCAATTTCCATGAAAGAAACCACCACGCCTGCATCACCACTTCGATTTTTTTTAATGTTTACTGTATTAGTACAGAATTTCCCTAAGTTAAGCGCTTGGTTGAAAAAACATTTTGTTATTTGCGTGTTTGGACTCGTTTACATGTTTTATGCGCCAGTATTGTACCTGTTGCGTTATTATTATTATTATCAATATTTTTTTAATAATTTCTTAGGTTGTCGGCGAACCGTGTCTCTGGCTGGTTAAGAAACGAAGAGTGTGGCCTATTGGAAGGTTTTAGAATAGGGGGCTCAACGCTTTGTGTCTTTCGAACACCTCGGCGCTTCGCACTGCGCATGCGCGTAACTTTTGCGCATGCGCGGTACGTCACCCCAAGCTGTTTTGGGGCACCCAAATCGTTGGGGCCTTCTATTCTAAAACTCTCTACCACATTCGCGTTTTTGTGCTTCCGGATTCGTTCTTCTGCAACCTTATCGACCAATACCGACAAAAGATGGCCGATCATATTAAGCTCGGGTCTCGCCGCGCACCTTGGATTTGTTAGGCGGTCAGGGACCATGGTCTCTGACATCCTGTCCAGAGACAGATTTCTGCCACAACGACCCCAGAAGTAAATTCAATGTGCAGACTGGCTCCTGAACTTAGTCGGGGACTGTTTCTGTGCCACGCAAACTTCTCTCTGCTCCAAATGTTTTAATACAGGACGCAAACTGCTTCTTTTTGAGCGTCTGGCCCGCTACGTTTTGAAACTTTCACTCAGAAAGGCGCTTTTGGCGGTCTTCTCCCGGCTCAGCATTACCACTGTATATAGATGGCGCTTCTCGCGTTTCGTCATTGGTGCAGGTGCGCAATTCGTGGTCTTTTGCCAGCTCAGCGGTACCACTACTCATAGATGGCCCTTCGTACGGTTCGTCATTGAAACTTATACGTTTTGAACTGTGAAGCCGGTTATAAATGTAAAACAAATCTAGCGTAAAGTACGTACTGAACCAACACGTGCGTGGTGCGCTTAGAAGGGACGTTTTTAGCGAACTTTCACGTAACCTGTACTTAATATACTTTTAGAAACAAGAAAAAAAAAAAAAGCCTTCCCTCGAAGATAGGACATTTATTTTTGAAAACGGTAACACAGTTCGAAAAGAGACCCCGGCGTTACGTAAGCGCGAGTTCAAAAGGGGCAGACGAAGAAATTGGATATGCATGTGTCGGTAAGATGTAGGTTAGTACCAATATGTGCTTGCTCTGTTAGAAAATAGACGACCAGTGAAACGTCAGAGCACCTATTATAGTGCGTAGATAGGAGACTATATATTTATGGCCACCTATCAAAAATGAATGGCTAAAAAAATTGAATATGCGTATAAAACAAATAGATTGATAGAAGACGTTTAGAAATAATCGCAAAGTTTTCTGGTAGGAATAGGGAATCTTTTTTGTGTATTTCTATTTTCGTTAAAAATCGGCCCTGCCTCGGGGTTTGGCAAAGTTTCTGGTGATTTCTTGTTTAGTTTCATTTCATTTCATTTATTTACCTCAAGGGCGTCTTTGAGGACGCATTACATGAGGTACATGAGGTGGGTAGGCGGTGCGTGCATTCTTAACAACATACACAATTTTCCAGTCACAGCCATTATATAACAAAACAATCGCAATCTAGCCCAACGCAGTTTACGAAAGAGAAGTCACATTGTACATTCAAAAAAGCAACTTTCAACGAAAAGTAATTATGTATAAAACATAAATTTCAATATGGGGAAACAGGAAGTAACTATGAAGACAATACATAAGCACGTACGTGTACTATTCATACCATAGGCGCTCGCACATTGTCTTATATTCAACGGGATTTGTATTGGTAACCATCTCGTCTGTCAAGTTATTCCATTCAGTAAACGATAATAATAGCGATGAAAACAGAAAGGAATTTGTGTGTGACTGGTATTGCTCTACCTTACAGGAATTATTGGTTTAAGGAGAAATATAATCTGCGGAATGACAATAGGTCTTTTCAAGCACGAGTTACTGTATTACAAGTCATGAAAGAAACATATTCGGTTAATTTTGCGCCGGGCCGACAATGACGTGAGACCCAAATTTGTTTTTTAAAGCTGAGACACTAGTTTGAGGCGAAAAGTCGTTGGATACGAATCAGTCTGCATTACTTTGGACAGATTCTAGTTTAGAAGAAATATAATTTTGATGTGGACACCGTATGATACTTGCATATTCTGCTTTTTGGAGAATGACTGTTTTATATCCTAGCAGGTTTGTTGGAGTGGGGGCCAGGAGTAGGGTGCGCCTTAGGGAACCTAGAGATTTTACTAAGTTGGTAATTAAGTTGTCGATATTTGGTTCCATGATAGTGTTTCAGAGATGTGAACTGCCAAGTATTTGTAAAGTGAAACAGATTCAAGTTGCTGCATGCGTAATGTATATTGGATGTAGGATTTGTTCCAATTCTTAGTAACGGTCATTTGTTTACATTTGTCGGGGTTAACGGTCATCTGCCATTCTGAGCACCAGAAAGATATAGCGTCAAGGTCATTTTGGATGATGTAACGGCCTGCCGGGTTTAAGATTTTTCTATAAATAACGCGGTCATCTGCGAATAGGCGGATAGTTTAGGTAATCTAAGAGGGAAGATTGTTAATATAAATGAGAAAAAGAACGCTTCCTTGCGGGACACCTCAAGATACTGGGACTAAGTTAGATGAAGAACCATTCACCGAGAATGACTGTTGTCTATCTGTTAGAAACGAGGCTATCAATTTTATTACTAGAGGGTTAATCTGGAGGAGAGAAAGATTTAGGAGGTCCTTGGTGGGGGACGGTATCGAATGCTTTGTTGAAGTCTATAAATATAACGTCTGTTTGTACACTCTAAGAAATGCCTGCGCCTCTACTTACCCGCAAAACACTCAAAGAGCCAATCTCTGTGATCTACGAAATCGGTTCAGCGAATGATGAGGCGGAACATCAGCTTATACCTAAAAATGAAGTCTGCGCTGTGGCATTACGCAATGCAGAGCGTCATGCTGGCATTGCGTAATGCCACAGCGCAGACTTAATTTTGATGTCTAAAACCGATGTTCCGCCTCATTATTCGCTCAGCTGATTTCGTAGATTGCAGAGATTGGCTCTTCGAGTGTTTTGCGGGTAAGTAGACGCGCAGGCATTTCTTAGACTGTAGTGAGGAACGACTATTAAAGTCAAGATCTGTGACAAACTCAAACAGTTGACTAGTACATGAGTGCTTGTTGATTTGCAGCTTGCTAGTTTCTTTCCAGAAATTCGATGCTTCGTGTAATTCGATACTTCGGCTGGGGCAATAGTATAAAATTTACTCTTATGTTTTCGTCTTGTGTATGGTTTCATACGCTTGTTTCTGCTTGTTGATTTGTCTGCTTGCTAGTTTCTTTCCAGGAATTATACTTCGTAAAATTCGATACTTCGGCTTGGGACAATAATAGAAAATTCACTGTCATAATGTCTTCATTTTATATATGTCATCATCGCATAATCACCATCACTAGAAATGGCACCACAGTCCCTGTTGTCCTGTCCAACCCTTGAAAAAAAAAAAAAAAAAATCTGACGGGGTAGTGTTTGCAACGTTGCGTTCGGCACAAGCACCATCCCCTCCGATTACACTATTGAACGAATTCCTGAGCATCTGCTTCTCCGCATCGCCCGCCGTGGGCCAATCACGGAGGTTATGTACATCGTCCAAAAACCGATGAGAAGCTAAAAGAAAATTGTCCGACTAGAAAACTGGGTCTCCTATGGAACAATGAGCAAGTTGACAACAAACGATTTTGTCAGGTAATTTGAAGGTGAAAACGATGAAACATATATCACAGCACAAAGAAAATTAAAGATGCATTGGATGTTGAATATTCTGATACAACAAGTTGTTTGTGATTTCTGCCACTTCGGAGAAAGATTGCCCTCATGTGGAGGGATAGAGGCACGACTGGAAGATGGTGAGGACCAGGCACCAGCTATCCTAGGAGACTACTCCATAATAGAAAAAAAATATGCATCAAAACTTTGGTAAATTATGGAATGGATTAAAAGAATGTGGTTCATTAGGAGGTTGGCCTGCCATTATCGTCTCCTAGCGCATGCGCCAGCCTTGTATCTTGAAGAAACATAATCATGGCGTTTAGTGCCGTAAATGTGCATTTAACTGCATCCCTGCTGCCGAGCTTCCTTTGAATAGCAGGAAGCTTGGAACTCAACAACATTGTCCAACGCTGTCTGAAGCGCCGTTTGCGAAGTGGTAACTTGGTACTTTGAAAATGTTGTTCTATGCGCTGGGAAACTGAGAGAGAGGAGGAGACAAGAGTGCGGCGGGGACATCAGAACGCCGAGCTCTCATTGGAGGGATTAGAGGGTAGACCTTAAGTTAGACTCCTTTGTCTCCACTGCATTCGTCGAACGCGTTCGGGTGCGAGAGCCAAACGCCTGACGCCTTTCGTTCCGCGTTTTAACGCGTTCGACGAGTGTAGTGGAGACAAAGGCAGCTATAGCTTTAGGTTTACCTTCTAATCCTTCTAACCAGAGCTTGGCGTTCTGACGTCTCCACGCGTTCTCGCCTCCTTCTCTCCCTCAGTTTTTGGACGCATAGTTTCTGGTACGTTGCATATTTGACAGCTCGTGCTGAGATATATTTTATGCGGCGCGGAACGAGTCTTGCCTGTAGCGTATGCCAAGACGTTTTAAGTGAATCAATGTCCATATTCAGCGAGGTAGATCTGAGGAAAATCTAACGCGATGCTGAGGTCCAGTGCGTCTAAGTGGGACTTACGTAAATTAAGAAGACGGCCTAAGTTTGATATTGGTTTTCAGGTCACTTTGCGAAGTGCTGCGGTTGTCTCCGTGCCTTCGTGGGCGGCTTTTGTGTGTTATGCAAATAGAAGGTCGTCTGCTTCTTGCGCTTGAGTTTGCGGTGACGTTAGAACGACGCCGAATTATGCTTGGCTTTGGTTGAAAGGATAGTGGATGGACCTCATTGCTAGATGCCTTGAGGTCTACCACTATTTTTTTTTTTTTCAATCAGTCAATAACAACTCGGCGTTCTGACATCATCGAAACCCCTCTGCTAGCAGCAGACGAACTTCCGCTCTGCATTGAGGGCCCCGTTAGCAACCGCACAGCACACTGATATTCAACCCTCTGAGGAAACATAGCTTGTCCTCTATGCACGATGGTGTTTGCAATTGATGTGATAAGGTGGCCACTGTATGCATGATATGAGGCTGCAATCTGCGAGTCGATGGCAATTACTACGGGCACCAACAACAATCAGATGTCTTTTTTTTTGTCGGTACAGGGTGTTACTCGAAGACTTCGGCTGACCTTTTGGTATATACTAGGGTTATCCTAAAATTACCCGCACTACCGTTATATAAGATTTTTTTTGTTAACGGTACTGCACTGTTTTACTGTCGTTTTACTTACAAAGTCGCTGTCTATCGAGTCCCTGCTGTGCAGCTTTGAAAGCATTACAGCAGTTCCGTTGTGACTGCGTTGCGAAAAACAATGGCGGCCCCACTTGTGATTTGCTCAAAAGAAGAGCATCGTGCATATATTCATTTTTGAAGTTCGGAGGGTGCGGCTAGGGCTGATATTTATCGAAGACTTGGTGATCAGTATAAAGAAAATGTTTTATTGCGAAGAAGTGTGTTTGAATGAATACAGAAGTTCAAAGAAGGACGCACAAGTGCCATCCATAAAGGAGAAGTCTGATGACAACATTGAGCGTGCACATGAACTGACTTTGTTGGATAGGCGAGTGACAGCGGATGATTTTGGCAAAACATTTGAAAATCGGCCAAGGCTCTGCCTATACCCTACGGGCAATCAAGCTTGGTCTGGCAGATGGCACCATCTTCTGGGGAGGTTTTGCAACTCCGAGACGGCACACGAACGCAATCATTAGACTCGATCTCGAGCTCAAATGTCCGAGCACCTTTCCGAGCTGTGACGCAGTGTTCCTGTCAATCCGATCGCTCGGTGGATAAGCGTTCCCGTAGTTGCCCCGTTTTTGCAACCAGCCGCGCGGGCTAGCAGTCAGCCGAAGCACCTCCTATTCACTTTCCCGGGGTAATGCGAAGATACACGAGAGAGTTGGGTTCTGAAAAGATTGTACGACATGGGCAACAAAAGTGTTTGTGCGTATTATATTTTTTCAATGACTCTCCTGTCTTGCGGGCCATTGTTTACGACTTGTGTTGTAGAGCGATGGACACGAACAATCAGCAGTTCATGGTGTATCGAGTCTGGCTCTTAGCGGGACCTTGACCTTTCCTCTGTCCTCCTAGGTACCTGGCCATCGTGCACCCGCTCGTGTCCCGGGTGCAGCAGAGCAAGGCCCGGGCCAAGCGCATTCTGCTGGGAGTGTGGGCGGGGCCCTGCCTCCTGGCCGCCCCTTTCTGCACCCGGCCAAGGCAGAGTCCGACACCCTGTGGTCCCAGTACGGGAGTATCTCGAGGAGGAGCTGCCTCATCACCCTCGAGCCGGGATTTAGAAGGTGGGGCCGTCCCTAAATACTTTTTTTTTTTTTTAAATATAAAATATTTCACTCCGCTAGTTTTTTTTTAAGGCTGGTTTCAATTAAAATCACTGGATACTTGGAAAGTAGCGCGAAGCTCTCGGTAGGGTCGCCATTTTGGTTAATGGAATGAGCGATTTATTTTTGAATTCTCCATTCTTGGTGAGTCGAGAAAAATTTGCTGGTAACGGGTGGCTTTATAGATACATTTCTTGTATACCGGAAGTTTGCTATTCACACACCGGCGAAACGAGCGTACATCTTTGTACCGTCCCGACATGCGGTGTCGATGCTTCGTGGAATTGAAAAATGCATTTCCTCTCTTAAAATAAGCAAGAAGTGCACTATCATTGTAAGAGATCTGTAGCGACAAGCATGATTGATAAGTCGATTGCGTACACAGTGCGAAAGGCAGTTACGTTGGCGAGGAACGTACAGTCGGGAGCAAAAGTGTGCGGGGCACGGGAGCGCGTGCCGAAATGCATCGCTGCGCCAACGGCGCGCCACCGCATTAAAAAGCCGCGCTTTGCGCATGCGCGTCCTTCGTGCTGGCAGTCATGTCTCTTTCGCTCGTTTCTGTCCGACTCACTCCTGATAACCGGAGTCGGCGCCTGGGGCGCAAGTTGCCGTTTCGCTGACTGTCATGCCTCGCGTCCTCTTCAGCTGACTCAGCAGCCGCGCTGAGTGACGGAGCACCTATAATTACCCACGCGGCGGCGGAGGCGGCTGAAGCAGACGCGCAGCATGACAGCCAGCGAAGCGATAACTTGCGCCCCTGGCGCCGATTTCTGTTATCAGGAGTGCGTCGGAAAGAAACGGGCGAAAGAGACATGATAGCGAGCACGAAAGGCGCGCATGCGCAAAGCGCGGCTCCCTAATGCGGCGGCGCGCCGTCGGACGGCGCGGCGACGCATTTCTGCACGCGCTCCCGTGCCCCGCAAACTTTTGCTCCCGACTGTACGCTTTCAGTACGTAGGTGCTCCGTTGCGATCTTGGCGCGACTAACTGAGAACGATCATTTCGAAGCTTCGAAGATTTGAATAGACCGAAGTGTCGATTTCCGTGGCAACAGAGACAGATCAGCCACTTACCTTGAACTGCGAGGTTTTGTCGTGCTTATGTTGGTATTTTGCTTGTTTATGGCTCGCAAGCAGGGAAGGCACTGCCACTACTTTCCCAGGATTCAGTGACTTCAGTTTACACAGCACCCTTTTTCTTACGTTACGCAGCTTCCGTACGCTTGCGTCAAAATGCGACCGGAAGTCATCGGCACATCCGGGCTTGGTATTACGCGTGCCAAGCTACTCCTTTAACTAATTGCAATCCTCCGTACGAAGCACAAAAGTGCCGGTGACTTTCGATCTAAACAGACGTAACCTCTCCTAACATAACGTAACAAAACCAAACGGGGCTGTGTGCTTTTAGACAGCGAAAATGTGGGGGTGCGCTTTTGACGCTCTCCGATTGTTCCCGTCAGCACGTAGCCTCGGCTGCGTCCGGAATTAAGGTGAATCGAAGTACAGTTAGTGTTGACTGTCGACGCTGTCGCGCGGTCGTGCGACGCCAAGGGAAAGGGCTGCCGCCGACGCACCAAAATACCGGTTTCGCCGAGACATTGGAGATGCTTCTTTAGAATAACGAGGCTCTGGCGCATCCAACCGCCGCCATGTTGCTGATGCTGATCCGGCTAGTGCGACTCGCGCGCCCTCTATCAGCTAGGGATTTTCTGTCACTCTCTTGGACTGGGAAAACCCGCTCAGCGCGATTATCTAGCCATGTTTTTGCGACTTTGCATGCAACGTTTTCTGGCCCCTCTTGAAACTTTCCACTTAATTTTTCTGATGCATGCTGCGTACCATTTCTGTATTATCTTCCACTGTGAGAAATAGGGCTGGTAAGTGCCTTGCCATTCAAGCGACTCTGCTCGACATTCACGAGAAACGAAAAAAAGGGAAGGACGTCGAACGGCCTTCGACGCGATCTTGCCAACAATGACAACTGTTCTCCACCCTCCCAGAGATAATCCGCGTAGAGTCCTTCTCAGTCATAGCCAGAAATAGTTGCACCGGTGGGAGTCAGTCACGCCCGTTCCTTTGCTTCGGTGCTGGTGTGAAAAAAGGAAGCTCTCCCCAAACGTACCCAAAACGAAGTGATCTTGGATTCCGTCCGATTGTCAAGATGTGACTGTCGTCGATTGTGACTGTGTTATTTGAGATACTTCTCAAATAAATTTTTTTTTCAGATAACGCTGCACCGTGTGGTACGTACAATATATTGTTCGAATGTTAAAACTTGCTAAATTGTATGTCCGTGTCCTGTCCATCGGTAAACACGTCATTTGTGAGCGTGAAAAATGCATGCCTTTCGGCTATCTTCTGTTGTAAATGATTTCTGACAGCTAAGCGCTTTGTCGTTTTTTATGCGGCTAATCGGGCGGCGCCGTCAAAACTTATCGTAAAAAATAAAAAAAACGACAGCTAACATTCCAGCCGAATTCGTTCTGTCGCGCGCGTACCCAGCAAAAATAGTTTAAATTTTTCTGTTTATTTTGCTTTTTTTTTTAAATGTGGTACAATGCTTTCTAAATGTCCTCGGGGAAATACATACACCATGAAACACAAATATTGCGGGAAAAGACGGGAATTTGGCCACCAGTATATAGTGTTTGAAACTGCGCCTACGCAGGCTGCGCCTATCGAAATCACAGTCCACTCGGTAAGGGTTAGCAAGGATGCCGGTGAGGGTCTAGCCTCAAACCCAGTGACTGGGCTCGAAAACGGTTTGTTGTCCCTGGGTCGGGTGTTTCTTGGAAAGGTGTATACGCAAGGCCGATCCGCACCAAGGCCTTCGGACGGTTTCGGGGGGAGATGTATTCCCCGTGTAAAGTATTTGCCATTACCATCTGTCTGTGGCGTACTTCCAAGTATTACCTTTCCAGCGCTTTTCACACAGCTGAAAAATGCTGCGTCGCTGGGCTGTGGACGCTTGCGCAGCCTTCGTTTCTCGTACTCTGTCCTCGTCTTTGGTGCGCTTTCAAATCAAGATGAATAACTACCAACTAGACCAATTTTCCAGCCTTCCGCTTGCGCAGCGTCTGATATTCCATAAAAGAGAGTTACTGCGCATGCTCAAAAGGCGTTCCACAGCCAATTAGACAACTATGGGAGCTCGCAGAAGGCCTGGATTGTTCCGCATGGGTTTATTAAAAGTCCGATCGCTTTAATGGACGATTTTCAAAGGTACATCAAGCAAGACTGGCGGTCGGCATTTTTTGGGCATCGCTTCCTGCACGAAGTGTGTGATTGAATACGAGTTCACGCCGAGCGGTGAAGGAACACTGGTGGTCGAATAGGGTTGCACCCGAGAATGCGCCGAGCGCGGGACACTCCGCGCCCTGTGTTTCTTCAACAATCAGTGACCATAACAAGTTAAAAAAAAAAACAAAAAAACTTAAGCCTAAGAACTTAAGCTTAGGAACTTACGTTTAAAAGCTTAAGCTTAAAAAGAAAGAACTTAAAAACACTCTCCTAGGAGAGTGTTCTTGGAAATGTGCTGAGTTTTGACATCCTTCTAGAATAGGATCTGGGGGCGTTACACAATGAGCGTGGTGCCTTGAATACGTCTGCAACTGATGTGGTGTTTGTAACGTGTCTGAAACAAAAGCAAGATAAAATGTGAAATAATGAAAGCAATAATCGACAATAGAAAACTGGTCAAAACGTTCAACGCACTCAGATTTTCCCCGCACGTTCAGTTTGTGAGACCCAACATTGGAGAGCTTTAGGGAACCGTTTCTACGCATCCGATACGGATACGATGGGCCCTCCGGCACGAACTGCGCATGCGCGAGTCTTCTGCGGTGGCGCATGCGCAGTTCGTGTACCGGACGGCCCATCGTACCGTATCGGATGTGCAAAAAGGGTTCCCTCAAGCTCTCTATTATATGTACACCAAGACACCGTTGACAAGCAAGCGCGCGTCTGCCCACACCAGGTGTGGGCAGTGCGCGTGCGCAGAAACCAGTTTTGCATGAGATGAAGAGTCTGCGCATGCGCAGTTCTGACAGCAACGCCACCGCAGTGGTGTGACGTCAGAGTTTACTTGGTGTTTAAGTCTCGTTGTTTGCCTGGCTATTTTTTTTTTCTTTTCTTCCGCAACGGTTGGCGTTTTGGGTTCGCTAAAGTAAAAATTACGTGAGGTTTCTCTTTTTTTCTCTTCAAACAATCATAAAGATTTTAACTAATTTTAGAGTAAATATGAAATCGATATGGCGATGGCGCTGCCATTGAAGCTCTTCAAGTGCTTTTTGCGAGGTTTCGGTGTAAACGCAATCCCACTGACAAATTTTAATGTAGCCTCTGCGCTTCTCTGCGATTTGAGAAGTTCGTCATACGGAACAGCCAAAACTCCCAAATAGAGCTAATTTAATTACTTTATTTTTTTTTAACATACTGCCGCCCAATGTTTGAAGGCCAAAGAATGGTGTGGGCAAAGCAATAAAAAAAGTCAGCAAAGCAAAAGAGTATTGATAAACATTCAGTAAAAGGAGTACGCAATTCAGTCCTTGGAGTCCATTCTAACCAAGGAAAGACCTTGAATGCACAGAACAGCACTTCAAAACGAATCCTGTAAAGGGGAAGTCATACTCGCTAAGCGAGGATGTCACAAAAACAAAACAACCCAAGTTGCGTGTAAAGCAATAACAAATAAGCGCCACGCCCTCGGGAACCTGGAGCGATTACTTTTCCCCGCAATGCACTTGGCAGGGCCGATCGCTGTGGTCTTCGGGTGGAGCTGGGCGAACGACAAGGCTAAAAATGTGTCTAGAAAAACAACATTGAGGTGTGGGTATGTTTATGCAGCCTGAACATAGTCTGCTTCAACGGGCGACGTGACGTGTCTCTCAGCTGTAGAGGAGAAATTTAGTCAGTGCAGTACAGCCTCTAGCTTGGGTTCTTTAACGCGCATCACGCAGTTGTGATACACGACCGCACTCCAGTAAGATGCTCATCGAGATCGAAACGGGCAGGGGTGGGGATTGAAGATATGTCTAGATGTAACAAAGCAATCTGCTGCGCTATGGTACTGAACGTGGCGTTTTATGATCATGCCGCCATGCTCATGACATCAAATAGTCAAAACCACCGTGCACTGTTTTTTTGTTTAGATCTAAAGATAATATAAGCTCGTCTTTCGCCGAGCTTCTTAGATCGCAGCGATTAGTTCTTCCAAGCGTTCCAGATTTCAAAGAGTGCCGAAATCACTCAATGTTGGAAAAAAGTTTCAATTTTGTTAGTAACGAAAGACGATCCAAGAAAAAGAAGAGACATAAATAGACCGCCGTTTTTTTTTTTCTCCGAGATTCACAAGGCTTATTAAAGTACAAAGGATCGATGCCAAAGAACATTGTGTGTATGGGCGCGTGCGCATGTTTTGGGATAAAGATAAGCTAGGGCTCGCTTTAGGCTAAGTGCTTGCTGTGAACTTAAGCGAGGACGATTTGTGTAACAGAGCTCGCTTTTATTTTTGTTCCTCGACCAGTTTTAAGCGGGTCCGTGAACAAAAAGCTTGAGGCGAGTTGCATCGACACTGTTTGGTATCAACGCACCCCTAGTGCCGCCTTTGCGCAGCGGGCGCTTGGTAAGTCTCACGCATCGAGCTCACAAGCGCTTTCGCCACTTTGGAGAGCGAGAGCTCATTTCCTTCTCAAAGAGGAACGCTGCTGTAATATATTGTAACGCTTAGCTCATTCACAAAATGCCGATGATGAAAGGAATATTTTTGGGAGGACTTTGTTCGAGAAAGGAGCGGCGAGGCTCATGAGTTCGTCGAAAAAGTTTAAGAGTAAATTTTTTTTTAAATTTTTTTATTTATTTCTTTTGCGGCGTAGATACACATGCTTCTATTCACTTTGGCATCTGCCTCTGAAAGAAGTAGAAAAAACAACAACAAATGCCTGCGTTTTATTAATAAAGTGAATATAAGGGCGCAAACGAGCTGGTTTATATTGAATATGACATAACCCCCGAGACTGCAGGTAAAAACCACACATACACGAAAAGTTCTAAAAGTTCTCAAACCCTATGAGGATCATTCAATACCCCTCCTTCCGTATGACAAACGGCATATACATACATACACACACTCACACACATACACACACACACGCACGTACGTACGTACAGAGCGCGACACTGTTAGCGCGAACAAGCGATCGCCGGTTTTTTTCAGTTTTTCTTTTTGAAACCAAGGGACGTCATCCAAGTTGTTATTGCTACGGAAAGAGCTCATTTAGTTCTGTAATGTAGGCGAAAACATTTCGTGGTCGCTATTGCTATTTAGAAGTAAAATGCAAAAATGCGCCGTTGTCGTGTTCGCGCTAACATGTGTCGCGATGTGTACATACATACATACATGCATGTATGCATGCATGCGCGCATGCACGCACGCGCGCACGCACGCACGCACGCACGCACGCACGCACGCACGCACGCACGCACGCACGCACGGGCATAAAAAGGCAAACCCTTAATTAATGAACGTCGTTGCTAAGGCTGGTTCCAAACCTTACGTACAAGTCATTGGGACATTTGTGCTTCAAATTACGCGTGGCTGCCAGTTCAAGAAGATAGCCTGGCACGCGACATTCGAGACACGAATGTTTCGGTGACTTATGCGTGATGCAAGAAAACGTAAGAAAACGGTGCTGTGTGAACCCGCCTTAACCGCTCATTCACACTGGAAGCGGATCCGCGTTCGCAAAGTGGTTGCGAACGCAGTTGTATAAAGATCGAGTACAATTGCACGCGCACTTGATATCATCGAGTGCGAGTGCAGTTGTACTGAATCTTTATACAACCGCCTTCGCAACCGCTTTGCGAACGCGGATCCGCTTCCAGTGTGAATGAGCGGTTAGTGTAGCTACAAATAAACGTTATTTTTTTTCCCAAGTTTTCACTAGTTATTTTCTTAGGCACGATCGCATTGTTCTAGACGCATTCGATTGACAGCACATTACGACAAGTGAATCTCTACATACACGAGTATAACTATCCCTAACGTCGCAGTCTTCCATATATTCTGGGGTGCACAACATGTGACCCGCGGACATGAAACTGCGAGATGTGCTCAAGACGGCAACCAGTGCGATCATGCCAGATATTGAAAACCTACCTGCCAGATATTGAAAACCCGCGCAGTTCCCAATAAACATTTTATTTTGGCCCGCGTTATTTTTGAGTTGTGCACCCCTGTTCTAGACCATTCAACTCTGTATTTATAGTTTATTCTCGGACGAGGCGTCCGAGAATAAACAAATATCGCAAAGAGCATTCGGAAACTGCATGAAAGAAAAACGGTATTTGCGCGTTTCAACAGCAGCCCTGTTTCTGTCGCCGTCACTCGTTTCCTGTCTTAAAGGGCAATGCAACGATTTTTGCATTTTGCGCAAATACCGCTTAAAACGGATTCCTGGCGTTAATGACTCATGGAACACGCGTTCGTTTTCACCCCACGCAATAGAAGTCCCAGAAAAAAATTAAAGAAAAACAAGCAACGTTCACTCCCTCAACTCGCAGCCAGAACAAGCGGCCACGTGATCTGGAGCCGATTATATGCCGCCAATGTTGGTCATAGCCACGCGCTGGGGTTGGCAAAGCACAGGACACGCGCTGAGTTCCAGACATTGTTATGGCTCGGCTATTGTCGTCGTTGCAGCGATTGGACACGGGCCACTGCCCGAATGCATTTCGAGGCATCGATTGTCACGAGCCCAGATCGAGTGCCCACGCCATGCTCGGGTCCAATCTATGAGCTGCATTCAAATATCGTCACTCGGCGGTACTGCTACCGCCCAGCTACGTCATCAGGTTTTGCGAAGGAGAGATTGAATGAAAATGATCGCTTTTGTCTCTGAAATTACAGCGCAACAAAGGAGTTTCTTGGCCAGTGGCGTTGCGTGCGAGTATCCTTGAGTCCCACTAGTGCCAGTAAGCTTGTGTAAAGTGAAAAACATTTCAATTGAATATCGTTGCACCGCCCCTTTAATTCCTAGCTTCATCCACCAACTGCCGTCCCGAATCGGTAACTCGCCAATCGCTTGCCCTAGCGATTAAGAAAGGTAACCGCGAATCGCGATGCAATTATTCATGCAGTGCATACACGAATTATTTCTGGCATTAGTTACTTTAACCGACTTTTCTTTCCCTTAGCGCGCAAAAAAAAAAAAAAAGAAACTAATGACAAATGATCGTACTGTCTCGGTTCCCCATATTAGTTTTTCCAAAACATAAAGAGGTACGGAAACGAAATATTTGCACTTTTATTTCTTTGTTTAGATGTGGTCCATGTTGTGGCGGCCGCCCAGAACCGCTAGCCTAGACTAGTGTTTCTGGGCTGCGGGCAGAGAAGTCAAGAAAACTAATTTTAAAGCGCATGAACAGATTACAGAATTGCGTCTGGTGGCGGTCTTTGAAGCGCCGTTGGTATGGTGTCACGTCATGAGTTCCAAAGAAGCAGCGCCAGTCCGCGGCAGTATTGCTCGCTCGTGGAGTTACTTAGTCCTGAATATGACTTGGCGGAAAATGCCCCTATGCTGAGACTACAGGACTACAGCCAAAGCTACAAGCGCGACCTAGCCCGCTCTCCAGGCTTTGAGACACGCATTTCAAGCGCGAGTGCTCGATCGTTCTGCGGAACAACTCTTCAAAGTAGCGACCTCGAGCTCTCGTGCACGGTTGTGGCATCGGCTGCAGTCTCAGCTCCACAGTGCTTCTGCAACGTGCGTACCACACCATCAAAATTGCCGTTCTTTGCAGACGTTAGGTAGGAGCTTGGTCTGAGGATGCATGCGGGGACCTCTGTCAAGCCTGGTTCAGACAGTTGCGTTTGACTGCGTTTGACTGCGCTGCGGCAGCAAGAAACCAGGACATCCCTGCTGCTATATCGCGTGCCAAGATGATTCCTTGAATTGGATTCCACGCTTCATACGAAGCACAGATGTGTCGGTGACTCGCTTTCGGATCTCGACGCAACGCAGTCAAACGCACTCAAACGCAAGTGTCTGAACCGGCCTTCAGACCAACCGTACGCCATTGCTGGGTACCGACAGTTATTTCTACTTACTGGTTCCCTCGAGCCACCACTTCTTCGGTGTGAGGCTAACACGGTGAAGCGAACGCTCGTGGCACATAAAATACCGGCATGGCGGCAAATGATGTTACGGGCAAGCTATGTATAGGCTCGTAGCTCTCAAGTTTTGAGCAGCGCTCCAGGCGAGCAAAATAGAAGTATTGGCTCGCGTTTCGAACGTTCGTCATCACGCTTCCCCACTACAGCTGTTTATACTCCGTTCCATTCGCAGTGCCAGCGTAGCAGAGGCTACAAGAGCGAGCTCCGAGCTTGCAGTGTCCCTTCCAAGCACGCGCGCTCGTGCAGCGCGAGCATCGTTCGGGGGAACATGTTTTTGCAAGTAGCTTCAGCTTTGCTATCACGTAAAGTGAAACATACGGGCTCACGGAAGCTATTAAAGAATGCAATAAAATAATAAAGCCGAATGGGACGCTGAGGCCACGAGCTGCATAATTCTTTTTTATTTTAGTTTTTGTTTGTTTAGACGTTTTGTTATCGCGCGTCTACAGATGCTGACAGATGCTTGCATTCGAATGTAGCACGTGCAAAATCGAACGTTAAAGCGCCGCCTGGATAGTGCTGCCAGCATAACATGGTCGCGTCTTGCGGACGCGCTCGCGCCCCCTGCCCGAGAGAAACGGGTCTATAGACGCTTTCAGCGCGCGCCAAATTGAGCTGCCATAGCCGACCTTCTCTTGTCTTACCGAGATGCCGAGCCACTGAAGCGGGCGTTGACGAGTCTCCACAAGGGCCTATGATGGCTAGAAGGACGCGGCAGAATCTAAAATGGCAATGACCTGACCTACTGTGGTAATGATGCAGTGGAGCGAACGGAATAAGAAGAAACAAAAACTGAAGGTCGGTTATGGCGGCGCCCATGCACAGCTGCCTGAAAGCGTCTATAAGCTATTAGCGGCGAGATGTTTTAGGGGCGCCCTCCTATGGTTACCTTTCGTGACGTCATTACCTTGCGAACAACAAGTACAATGATGTTTGTAAGGAGCATTTTGGAAGCTTGAAACCAATGCGCTCTTAAAGCAACACTACCAACACAGTCGAAATTGAAGTTCTTCTATTCCTCTTATTTCCGTCGATGAGAAATCCTTTACTGACGTCATAGTCAGCATTCAGCCTATCGTGGAAGGCCGACCACAGCGCCGCTTTCGGTCGCGCACGCCGCCAATAGGGCGTAAAGTCCTCGGATACTACTTGGCGACGTGCGCGATCGAAAACGTCGCTGTGGTCGGCCTGCCACGATTGGCCGAATGCTGACTATGACGTCAGCAAAGGATTTCTCATCGACGGAAATAAGAGGAATCTAAGAACTTCAATTTTGACGGTGTTGGCAGTGCTGCTTTGATAGCGCAGCGATTTCAAGCTTCCACCATGCTAATTACAGATAACATCGAACTTGTTCGCATGGTAATGACGTCACGAGAAGTAACCATAGGGGGTATTCACTGGCCGCCATATTTGAGGTCACTGTTTAGAGCGCATGCTCAGAACGAGCTCACATTAATAGGCTGCCAAGAACGGCAATCTTGATGGTGCGGGGTGCACTTTGCAAAATAACTGTAGAAGCTAGGCATCAGCACGTGCTCAGCATTAGCGCACACAGATATGGCCGCCAGTGAATAGACCCTATTAGCGGCGAGATGTTTTGGTGGCGCCCTCCTATGGTTCCCCCTTGTGACGTCATTCCCTTGCAAACAACAAGTTCGATGGTGTTTGTTATTAGCATGGTGGAAGCTTGAAATCATTGCGCTCTCAAAGGAACACTGCCAACACCGTCAAAATTAAAGTTCTTTCATTCCTCTTATTTCCGTCGATGATAAATCCCCTTTCCGACGTCATAGTCAGCGTTCGGCCAATCGTGGAAGGCCGACCACAGCGACGCTTTCGGTCGCGCACGGGATTCACTGGCGGCCATATCTGTGTGCGCTAATGCTGAGCACGTGCTGATGGCGAGCTTCCACAGTTATTTTGCAACGTGCACTCCGCACCATCAAGATTGCCGGTCTTGGCAGCCTATTAATGCGAGCTCGTTCTGAGCATGCGCTCAAACAGTGACCTCAAATATGGCGGCCAGTGAATACCTCCTATAGGAGGGCGCTACCAAAGCATCTCGCCGCTAACTACTATAAGCGAGATTGTTACGCTTTGACGTCACTAAGCGGCAAGGTTCGCATTACGCATTACGCATACGCATTGCGCTTCTCGCTGGCCGACATTGAAGCGAGGGGTAGAGAGCTCGCGCTCACGTCATTTCGTTTCCGCACCCCTTTAAACGCCCATGTCCTCCTGGTATAACATATCATCGGTGAACTCGAAATGTTTTGAAATGCCGCCTATCATAATTTTTGGTTTGAATTGATTAAAACGCGCACAATGTTTTTGTTCGTTTTTACAACCGTTTTTTCTAGAGGTAGCAGCAGTGTTCGCCGGGAATAGTAGTCAACTAAATTGGTCGCAATGTTTTTGCTCTGTATTTTAACCCGGTATGTCCTACCTCGAGTGGCATTTTCGAAACGCCAAAGGTAGGTTCGCACACCTCTGACTGCTTACGACTGTGTGTTCTAAAACCTTTTAAAATCTATTATGCCCGTGTCCCACTAGAGCGACAGACAGAAAAAACGGCAGCGACAAGCCTCAAACCAGAGTCTTTCACGATTTGAGAACCTTTGTAGAATAAAGGAGGCTATGCTCAAACACGAGCATCACGCACGCGAGGGTATCTTTGGCAGACTTGCAATCGCTCGTGCTTACTTCACGAGCACCGAACGTCTAAACGCCTGCCAAAGGTACCATCGCGAGCATGCTGCATGGGTTTGAGGCTTGTCGCTGTCTTTTGTTTCTGTCTGTCGCTCTAGTGGGACACGGGCTTTACGACGTAAACGCACACTGGCACCATCTCTCGGGTAGCCGGGGAACACTTGCAGTTTCCATATATGTCCGAGTTTTTTCGCGCACCAGTCTGCCTTTTTTGGCCTGAACAAAAGTTTTTACAATGTTATAAATAGGGTTCCGCGTTTTCGGTTTTTATTTTTTCTAAATTCGGCGTACTTTTTTCGGTGTTTATTTTAAAATTCAATTTTCGTTTTTTTTCGGTGTATATTTATTCCCAAAAATGTTTACCGTTTTTTCTTTCGGTGAATATGAAAGAAACACAACCGGACACCGGATCAGATGATCCTTGTAGCTGTGATATTTGTGATCGCTCAAAGAATGACGACACATATACATGCGTCGTCTTCGCTTCAACTTCCGTCAGGACACGCCTCGAAATCGCGGAATTCGGGGGCATATTCTTCACCGCGCTTTTTTTTCCTTCCCATTCTGACGACGTGACCGTCTGAGGTGATGACCGTACAATGACCAGCGGAATGGCAAAAGAAAAAAAATCCATTGTATTTATGGTTTCAACCAGAGGCAAGTTTGAGAAAGGGTGTTAAGAAATGTCTTAACGGCTTCCCTCGATGACCTCTGAAGTGCATGAAGCGAAGAACCTTATAGACCGTTCCATTAGGGTCATAGCAGAGAGGGTAATAGAGAAAAAAAAATGCCCTCCCCCTCTCACCCCGCATGTCTTCTCCGCCGAGTGGGCTGTATACCTAGCATCCGGCTGGCGTGCAAACTCTGTGTAATATCGCGTCATTTTGGAATTTCAAGCGAAGATGCGCAGATTTTGGTATGCCAGTTATCATATAATACTATGCTAGATAAAAAGACTAACAGGGCCCAATTGCGCTGTTACCTGCGTGCAAATAAAAAAAAAAGTAGGGGAAATTGTGTCAGATTGGCTGGTCTCTCCGGCGAAAAGTAAATCCGGTTGCTGTACCTTTTTTACAATACAAAGCTTGTACAGGTGTAGGCCTTTAGCGATCATGAGTGGAAGTCTGTAATAATAAACAAAAATGTGCTCTCCTGCCGCAATACACGCAGTAGTTGAGGGTAGTACTGTCGGCTGACTCAACTGCTCTTTAAGTAACGGAAAAAAAGATATGCTAGTTGATCATTTCCCAAAATAGAACAACAGAGAGCTATAGGCTGATTTTGGAGTAGACATAACTATTTTAAGAACGCGAACCACTTCACAACGGCAGCCACGAGCGAGAGTTCGATGTTCCGTACAGCCCGCCGATACAGCCCAAAAATGGAGAATGGCAACCTCCCGGTTTGTCGTCTGCTAGCAGCGCTAGCAGAGTCGGGCGCGTGCCCTCTATCTCGTTTTACCCCGCCGAACCCGCTGAATTTCCCGGATGTATGGAGAGGGCGCTGCTGTCGAACAAAATGGTGCCGCCCAGAGAGCGCTAAATGGAATGGTCTATACTAGCCCACATCTGAACTTTTTTTTAGGGACCGGGAACTTGACACACAAAGCCCGATCCCAGAAAGGACACAGATGTCCCGCGAAGGCCAATCCAAGACCTCTTTTGTTGCATGTTGAACCTTGGAAGAGGGCACTCGCGAAGACGTCACACAATGTCGAACCTTGCAAAGCCCTCCCTCTCTCTCTCTTGCCCCTCCCCCACCGTACTTTTTTTGGTTTAAACCGAAAACGCCGAACCTACAAACTGACCTTATTCGGTTAAAACCGAATTTACGAAAATGGATTCGGCGTACTTTTATCGGTTTTTACCGGTTTAAACCGAAAACTCCGAACCCTAGTTATAAATAGGGTTCTGCGTTTTCGGTTTCTATTTTTCAAAATTCGGCGTACTTTTTTCGGTGCTAATTTTAAAATCCAATTTTCGTCTTTTTTTTTTCGGCGTATAGACCCACACGCGGCCCTGACGTCACGCAGCTGCGGTGGCGCTGTCGACAGCATTGCGCATGCGCAGACGCTTCACTTCATGCGAATTCGGTTTCTGCGCACGCGCAGTGCCCACACCCCGTGTGGGCAAACGCGCGCTTGTTTGTAAACAGCGTGCCGGTCTATATTTATGCCCACAAAAGTTAATCGGTTTTTTTCTGTGAATATAAAATAAACACCAACGGGCACTGGATTAGATGATCCTTGTAGCTCTGATATTTGTGATCACTCAAAGAATAACGGTACAGATATATTGAAATAGATATAGACATTTTATTTGGCAAATGTGCGCAACTGTAAAAGAAAAGAGAAAAAACTGAGAAGCACAAACAAGTCAGATATAAAGCCTATGCCCAAAAAACATGGAACTTCACCTTCTGTACATCAGGATTACGTTATCTTATTATAGTACACACACACATGTACTTTCCCAGGTTCTCCTCGGTGATCCGCACTTTTTCTTTCCTGTTAATATGGCCCTGAGCTTCGAGGATGCCCTCTCAGCGCTAACACTGGACACTGGCAGGCTGAGGAGATGAATCGCTGCCTGAGCCAAAATCGGCCAATCAACCAATTGTGACCCCCAAAAGAGAGACGGTGCGACGTTTTGAAGCTCAACACAACATGCAGAGCTTGCATCAAGTCAGTCTTCCGTACAACGAGTTTGAAAACACGCTCGTACATGGCGAAGTTATGGGGCATTTCGGACTTCACGTTCCGATCGATGATGCGCACATTAAACGAAAACGTCGTGATGGCACCCGTGTATCCCATACATTCGGACACGTTTCGATAGACACTGTCGTTCCACTTTTTCGCCACGGCTCTGCGGTACGACTGGAATGTCAAAGTGACCTTTTCCGGTTAAAACTGAATTTTAGAAAATGAATTTGACGTACTTTTTTCGGTTTTTATTGGGTTTAAATAAAAAATGCCGAACCTAAGAACTGACCTTTTTCGGTTAAAACCGAATTTCCGAAAATGAATTTGGCGTACTTTTATAGGTTTTGATCGGTTTAAACCGAAAACTCCGAACCCTAGTTATAAAGAACAATTTTGTATAGATAATAGGTACATCATATGTCGCAAATACCGGAACAGCTTTGTTCTAGTGAAAAGCAGTTCCAGGGCCAGCTCATAGATGGCGCCATCGTGCCAGTGTGCTCTCTCGTAGTAAGAGGTCACGAGAACTCGGTCCTAAACAAACGCAAGTGTGTGAACGTGCCGCAAGGGTTAAGTGGATAAACGTGAGATGTTTCACCTTCCCGTTCGCTCCCTTGTTCCTTCTTCGTTTTCTCAGGGGCTACTACGCCTGCCTGTTCCTGCTGATGTACCTACTGCCCCTGGCCTTCATCGGCTGGACCTGCGGACGCATCGCGCGCTGCCTGCTTCGAGGCATCTCGCTCACAAGACAGGGCAGCCTCAGGCGACAGGAGGCCAACCGAAGAAAGGTGGGATCTCTTTTCGCGAAAATTGAAGCACCGTCGTTCTGTGCTTTTCTTTTCGGAGAGATATGAAGGAATGCGCGTGTACAGGGCATTACACCAAACCTTTTGATTTATGTTATCTGGGTCGTAGTTTCGCAGAGGCATCAAGAGACTCTCACCCTAAATATCTACGCGAGAGCGGGAGTGTTTAGGAGAAAGACGTACAAGGCTCAATCTCAAGAGATCGACCCATTATCTATCGTATGCCACAGTGAGCGTGAGACGCTGGAGACCATTTGGCCATAAAGTGCACGGGACTTCGCCCTCCCATCCCTGAAGGTGTAACGGTTGTGGCGGGGGCGCTGGGCTTTTCTGGCGAGAATGGAAGAATGGAGGAGAAAAGGATCATAGTCATAAAAAGGAAGCTAGAAGATTGGTGAAAATTATCCGGGGTAAGTTAAATAAAGTAAAACTAACTCGCAGAGCTGGGGACAGGCGGCACAGAAGAAAATTGGGACTGCATCCCGCGTGGGTCTGACCCAAAGTCTCAACCCTGTTTCCCAGTGGGGCCGCCGAACGCTTAATATAAGATCGGTGTATTTGCTACGCATTTTAGGGGAACATTGTCGGGATCAATCGACGTGCGCGCACGTTTCGAACGTGGTGCACCCCGGCACGAACCACAACACCGAATAAATTGACCGTAGCAGGTGTTTCGACAACGGTGTGACCTGACCTGCCGCGACACACCATACTAGTTAACCAAAAGGCCGTAGTGCTGATGTATCTACGTCAGCAATTGGAAGTCTGCGGGGGCGAACAATGGACACAAGTTCTGGGCATTGTTGTGGTAAAAATCAAGTTTTGCGCATTATTTATTAACCGCGCGTAGTTCTTACAAGATTTGGTTGTGGAAGGAAGAAACGACGCGTGTGGCATTTGGAACGTGTACAACTCAAGGGGCGTTTCATAAAAGTTCGTTATTATGTTACGGGGAAATCGAGAATCCGCAAATCGAACTCGAGGAGGAGTGAGGACACTCTCTACATGTTCGCACACCAAAATTACACCCCTTTTTCCAGCGATGCACCACAGCCGGAGGCTATTGTTGTAGAACTCCTCGTCTTGAGTGTTCATGAATCGCTCCACTTCAGCAATCACTTAGTCCGCCGTCAGTGAAATTGCTGTTCCTCTTATTTGGCCACACTAGAAGCGTCTGTGCCATTTAACCAAAAGTTTCGTAAACTGTGGCGTTGTCCCCGAACAACGCTCCATATTGGAATGAATATCCTTGCATTGCTTCCCTTCAAATGAAAAAAACGGATCACTGCTGTGATTGGCACCGACTGGCGGTGCCTTTTTGGTCGTCTCGCTAGCGGCGTCCGAGCTACTAGATCATGCGATGTTTATACTGAGCTTCACTAGAGGCGCGCGCTCAGTTGATGCATGGTTTGTTCTTTTCCTTTAATGTTTTTGCCAATAAACGAACTTTTATGAAAACGCCCCTCGACATATATATATATATATATATATATATAGATATATATATATATATTATATATATATATATATATATATATACAGGGTGTTTCAGAGAACCCAGGCCAAATTGTTTCTGCGAAAACTACTCATCGCAACGAAAAAAGGCTTGTGTCGTTTTGGTCCTGGGCCAGAGGGCCCATTTAGGAAAATGATTAAAGTCCGGGATAATTAAGTTGTTAATTATTTTTGCGTAATTAACTTTTTTAATATTGTGTTTAAGGGCATGGTTTCAATTAGAAAGATGCTCAGCACCATCAAAAAACACTAAATCAACAAATTGCCGAACGATAGCAGGCACGCGAAGCATTTTACGGCTTTCTGAAAAACCGCACAAATTCGCCGGGTTTTTAAAGGGGCCCACCAACAATTTTTTGACTGGTTTGAAGTTTGCGCTGAAACGGAGCTCCATGAAAGCAGGAACACCGAGGGAAAAAAATTTTACAGAAATTCGCAATATTTTGTGAGTTATTAGCAAATTAAATATTGCAGAAAACAACTTTAAATAAGCAAAACATTGAGCTTCATGACGTAAAATGAAACAGTTTAGCGATTGGAGCAAAGCGGTTGGCCAATTGGACGCGAGTTTGGTTGATAGCCCGTCCGTGACCCGTTGGCCCGGTCGGCCATTAGGCCTCACTGCAACCATCATAGCTTTGGAATCGGGTTGCCATCATCGATGAATTTACCGGGCTTATCGGATTTCGAGCGCCGAATTCTTAAAAAGGAGTGCGGAGCTGGGCGTCGCGCCGTACGAAGACACACCACGCAAGCGCCGCGACGCGTCTCTGCCTCGGCTCCGGTGGCGGAGTTGCGGGAGACAAGCCTTCCGCGGCTGTCGAAACGGACTGAGGAGGTACTCCGCCGCTGGGAGGCGCGCATGAGCGACGAGGCGTTGTTTTCGCCCTTTTTGAACTTTAATTTGCAACTTTATTAGCTCTATAAAAACGACTTTTTAGAGAAACAATGACGGTTAACGTGTGATATACTTTATTCCGCTTCAAAATTTCTGGGACGGCTCTCGCCAATCACGAAACCCAGTGAATGTGACGTATAGTGAAAGGGAGCGCCGTTATGCGCGCGCATTCGGCACCTCGCGGCGCCACCGTCGGAGGAGGTGTTTCCGAGTTGTCAAATTAAAATATGATGCGCTAATATTTTTAAACTCTTTCGTTGTCCACTGGGTTTCCGGGACCACTAGCGTGGAGAAACCGCAAAAAAAAAAGTAGACGCTCAAATACTGTTGGAGGGCCCCTTTAAGTTTCGGTTTGCTATCAGAGCGCATCTCGGCCCGGGCGGCACCGCGCCCCGTGGAGAGATAGTGAAACCAGCCTCTGCTGCGCCGTCATCGCGCGACGCAGCAGAGGCTGGTTGCACTATCTCTCCACGGGGCGCGGTGCCGCCCGGGCCGAGATGCGCTCTGATAGCAAACCGAAACTTAAAAACCCAGCGAATTTGTGCGGTTTTTCAGAAAGCTGTAAAATGCTTCGCGTGCCTGCTATCGTTCTGCAATTTGTTGATTTAGTGTTTTTATGATGCTGAGCATCTTTCTAATTGAAACCATGCTCTTAAACACAATATTAAAAAAGTTAATTACGCAAAAATAATTAATAACTTAATTATCCCGGACTTTAATAATTTTCCTAAATGGGCCCCTGGTCCAGGACCAAAACGACACAATCCTTTTTTCGTTGCGATAAGTAGTTTTCGCAGGAGCGATTTGGCCTGAGTTCTCTGTATATACCCTATATATATATATATATATATATATATATATATATATATATATATATATATATATATATATATATATATATATATATATATATATATTAAGACGTAAAGGTCAGATGACGTGGGGTCTCGTAACGTTGATTTTTCCGCTAAATTTAGCCGGAAAACTACATTAGTGTATAATTCACGTGACGTCAGGTAACGTGATATAAATTTCCCCGCCAAATTTAGCGGGGAAACTGAATTGATGTATGGGTCACGTGACGTAATTGTTACCGCTAATTTGAGCGCGGAAACTGAATTGGCTTGCAGATCTCGTAACTTCAGGTCACGTGACATTAAATTTCCCGCTAAATTTAGCGGGGAAGCTTTAGTCGTGTAAGGACACGTGCAATCAATTTCTTTGTTGAATTTAGCGGGAAATTCTCGGACGAACGGACAAAATTTTGGTATTGGGGGTAGCGTTAAAAAGCATTTCATGCTTTAAAATAACGTGAAGTTATTCTAAGCTGCACTTCCGTATACCTTAATTCAACGCATGAAAGGGGAATTTTGTAACAATCCCCAGAGAACCGGACCTTTTTTTTGTGTGTGTGTTTTAGAGCGCAGTTCTTAGGCGCCCATTTCTGGCTTGAGCGACGTCGTCGTCGCCGTCGCCGTCGCCATCGGCGTTCGCGTAACCGTAACGCTTCGGAGCAACGCTTTTTCGTGGCGCGTCGGCATCGCCGTCGCCGTCGGCGCCGCCGTCACCGTAGTCGTAACGCATCTGTGCAATGCTTTTTCGTGACGCGTCGGCGTAGCCGTAACGCATCGGCGTAACGCTTTCTCGTGACGCGTCGGAGTCGCCGTTGGCGTAGCCGTAACGCATCGGCGCAACGCTTTTTCGTGGCACGTCAGCGTCGCCGTCGCCGTCGGCGCCGCCGTCACCGTAGTCGTAACGCATCTGTGCAATGCTTTTTCGTGACGCGTCGGCGTAGCCGTAACGCATCGGCGTAACGCTTTCTCGTAACGCGTCGGAGTCGCCGTTGGCGTAGCCGTAACGCATCGGCGCAACGCTTTTTCGTGGCGCGTCGGCGTCGCCGTCGCCGTGGGCGCCGCCGTCACCGTAGTCGTAACGCATCTGTGCAATGCTTTTTCGTGACGCGTCGGCGTAGCCGTAACGCATCGGCGTAACGCTTTCTCGTGACGCGTCGGAGTCGCCGTTGGCGTAGCCGTAACGCATCGGAGTAACGCTTTTTCGTGACGCGTCGGCGTCACTATTGTTGTCGGCATAACCGTAACACATCGGAGTAACGCTTTTTCGTGACGCGTCGCCGACGCCGTCGGCGTAGCCGTAACGCGTCGCCGTAACGGGTCTGCGTGACGCGTCGCCGTCGGCGTTACCACGCGGTGCATTATGGGAAACGTCACATAATACACCGCGGTGACGCGCGCGTTGGAGGAGGAGGGAGGAGGAGGAGGAAGAGAAGAGGGGGACGAGGCGAGGAGCAGGGGAACAGTAGATGAGGAGGGAGGAGGAAAGGCATACGGTCCCCTCCGTACCCTCCCCCTTCTTTTTAAGAGCTGCGCTCTAATTCGACTTTACAGTGAGTTGTAAACGTCTTTAAATTTTTTTGTGAGTGTTAATATAGGAGGTGCTTTGCGGCAGCGTGTGTTAGGGGTATGCTCAAAACTTTGAGGGCGCCACCACGGTAAGTGATCATGTCACGTGGTGTAAGATATAACGTCTAAGCAGCTTGAGCACTTTGTTGGTGTGGCACGCGTAACCGCGGAGCCCGTCTTTGAACTGTGTAAAAGAAAGCATCTATCAATATGGTCTATGTTAATAGATTAAGTTTATTTTTTTTTACTTTGTATTGTTTTATGAGTACACATACAGTCACACTGCAAGCTTGTCGAACCTGGTCAAATTAGATACAGGAGGTCAGCTGTCGCTTTCAGTAAACGGTCTCACCAGTAATTCTAATAGTTTTTTAGACTTCTATATGTCGAAAGTTTTTCTGATCTTTGAACCGGTGAGATGAAATGGCTTCGAATCTTTTTTGACCTTTTGTTGCACAGAGAAATGTTTTTCCCGAGAATATAAAAAGAGCGAGAGAGAGAGAGAGAGAGAAGAGAGAGAGAAGAGAGAGAGAGAGAGAAAGTCGGAGCTCCAATTTCCGCTGTGAAGGGGGTTGGCCAGCGAAGCTGTGGTATCACATGCAACGATTGCCCACTGCACTATACCAAATGAATGACGAAAGAAGAGTAAATGCACTGTACATAAACTTTTCATATACAAGGCGCTTCATGTAAGAGTGACAAAAATTCCTAAAATTAATGCATTCAAGGTGAAAGGATAATTTTCTCGGAACCGCATTACTCGTAGTGGTGGTCGTCAGAAAATGCGCGATACTTACTAATAGACCCTTTCCGAAATTCAGTGCCATCTGGTGGTTTGTATAGCAGTTTAGGTTTTGCCAAACCATTGGCGGAAATGGACTATTTTATCGGGCACCGTCACTTTCGCAAGTCAACGGCACGCGAGGAATCGTTCAATGTGAGTTCTTTGGTGATGTTCGATGGTGACCAAGAACCTGCAGTGAGAACAAAGCTCCAACAAACACAGACGCACCAATAAAATTCTATACGCCAAAGGGTTTTAAAGCCGATTGTGTGCCGCCCACAGATTGAATGAGCCTGAGTTAGAGATGAACGCTTACGCAGCTCCTGTATTCTATTCCTACGTCACGTCGTACTAACCCCCCCCCTCGCCCTCCTCCGAATGTACAGGCCTCACATCTGTTAGGTCGCATCCGTTTAGGAGCATCTTCAACGTCTTCCTTTATCAGTCACTGGAAGGTCGCCATTGGTACGGCACAGATACCGTTCCACAGATGATGATAGTGATCAAAGTGGCCAGACTGAATTTCGGAAAGGGTCTATTAGTTCGCTAATTGACTAAAAAATGTATAATCAACTTTTTAATTAGGGAAAATAGACATATGGCTCCAATGGGAAACTTGCTGAGAGTCATCAAAAATTCCTAAATCAGTAATTTTCAGAAAGACTTTGAGCCCACGAGAAGCGTATTAGTGCACTAAAGTTACGGCTCGTGAAGCACGTACAAGGCTGACGGTTGCGGTAAGGCGCCCCTGCGAGTTTTCCGACTCTTATGAGAGTTACAGCCTTGTACCTGCTCCATGAGTGGTAACTTCAGCGCACTACTAGGCTTCTCACGCGCTCAAAGCCTTTTTGAAAATTACTGATTTACTGGTTTCCGATGACGCTCAGCAAGTTCCTAATTAGAACCATTTGTCTAATTTCACGAATTAGAAAGTTGATCAGTTCTTTAGTTAATTAGAGACCTAATTAGTAAGTATCGCGCATTTTCTAACGTCCGCCACCACGAGTATTGCGGTCCCGAGAAAATTATCCTTTTACCTCGAATAGACTAAATTTAGGAATTCGTTTTTTTGTCACTCTAACGTGAAACACCCTGTATAAAAGGCTAGTGACGTCACCTCCAACGTCACAACCTGCCGTCGCCGCGGCAGCTTGTGCAACAGTAATCTTTACCGCGAAACGTATGCTGTGAGCGTTACGCGCTTCGCATTGTTATCGGGGGCGCCTTATTATCAATTATGTGGTTCGGATGCTTGTTTTATGCTTGTTCTTTATTGAAACAAATGCTGCGCTTTTTGTTGTACGCGTGATATGCACTATTTGCTTCAATTGCTGAAGGTTTTGTTTTCCGTGAGGACGCCGACTCGACAAAATCCGACCAACGAGTCATATCCAGCTTCGCTGTAAAAGAGCATCGCAATTCAGGCATGCAAATAAACTCTGAAGCGTAAGCGCATCTTATGTTTACCCTTCGAGCGACTGCTGCTCCATAATACCACGCTCCACAACTTGCGCTAGGCGCCAAAATCAACACTGGCGGCGAGCACCCACGCAGGAGAAGGAGACAGCGCGGAGCCTCTATTCTCTACGTTATCTGTGGCCACGGTCCCTCGCGCTTTCATGGCCGTCTAGCTCGCGAACCAAGTTTGGCCGCATAAATTTCCACCGCCCCGTATTGGCTCGCTCTTCTATACGGCCTTAGGAAAAGAAGGCCCATGGGACTCCAATATATCGGGGTTTGTAGCGAACTCGACTCTGCTATGCTAAACTCTTTGTTCCGCGATATTTTAGTTTCATTTTGTTATCCTCATTGTTTTTTTATTTGTTTATATATAGTATATATATATATATATATATATATATATATATATATATATATATATATATATATATTCTAAGAATGCCTCTTTTATGTTTTTTATCATTTAAGGTTGAATTTGTTTTAAATTTTTTTATGTTGTGTGTGCGAGTTTGGGTGTTATTCGCTGCGACTTTGCTCGAGTGGTTGTATGCGCCAACGTAACTCTCTGACGTCGCGCCAGTGTGGTGACGCTATTGTGGGCACCGCGCGCGCATGCGCAGATGCTCTACCTCACGCGAACCAGGTTTCTGCTTACGCGCGCAGTGGCCTCGCCCGGTGTGGGCAAACAGCGTGTTATTGCATACACTTCATTTCACTTTAAGTCCGACAGCAGCCGACGCTATGCGGAGAGCAAGTCGTCTGCTTCTTTTGCAGGGGTTGCGGTGACGTCAGAAAGACGCCGAGCTCTGATTAGCTCTGATCGAAGGATAGTGGGTAGATCTCAAAACAAGCTACGTTGCGGTCTACCCACTAGCATTTTAATCGAAGCCAATGAGAGTTCTGCGTTTTGACGCCAGCACAACCCCAGCAAAAGAAGCAGAACTTTCGCTCCGCATACGCTCCAATGGAGCCTATAAGGCAGCGTCAAAAGTGCATCGTCATGGCACTTTTCTTCTTTCAGTTTTCTATCACTAGCTAAATCAATCATGCCCAGAAAAGAAAAAATAATAGAGATATTTACGTGTTTTTTTCTAACACGAAATTAAAAGCGCAGCTCTTGAGGTATTTTGGTTTTGCGATATGTCCCTGGTAAAAAATATTATAGAAAAAAAAAATATATATACTAACTTTTTGTTGTTGTTCGAGGGTAGGCCAGAGAGGACGAGGATTGTAGACGGTCGGGGGTTCCATAATGCATCGCACTCAGTGTTGCATTATGGGACTTTTTAGGCTCCCGTTCCCGTATATAGCGGGTACGCCGAGGGCAACGGCGACGCCGACGCCGTTTTATGTGGGAACGGGCGTCTAAAATCTGCACTCTTTAAATGCGCAGGATAGGGGCGCGTTCACTGTGCGCGGTCCGTTCAGTCGGCGACAGCAAGCGCACAGAGGCGATAAGCGGTCGGACTTGAAGTAAAAGGGAGCTTAATAGGCGACTGACGAGACACTTCAAAATGAAAACAGCATGGACGGAGAATCAAGACTTGACTCAATTTCGGTCCGGTGCTGGTGCTTTTGCTGTTGACTGCGGTGAAAACGTCTTCTTGTTAAAGAAAACATCTGGCCCTACGGTTGTCCCGTCGAACCGGGGGGGGGGGGGAGAGAGAGAGAGAGAGAGAGAGAGAGAGGAGTAGAAAGAGGGAGAGTTCAAATGGGTGCTTCTATGCCGACAGATCAGATGAAGGAAAGGAGTTCGTCCTTATTTCAATCGCCTATTGAAGCTCACGCTCTACTTTGTATTGCTGTCGTGTTCGATGCAAACCATGAGGTTATGTGGTGTTTTGTGCTGTAGATGTGCTGATGTAGTCGAACGCGATCGGTCAATAGGCGTTTCCCCCACCCACACCCAAGCCCCTTGTTCCGAGTCACTGACAATTTCAGAAACGCAGGACGTAGCGAGTCCCGAGTTATTTTATTATCACTGCGCGACTAATACAATTGCGGCTTTTTGCTTAGATGCCCTCAAAAGATAAAAAATCGTTGGCTGCGCCGGTGTATATAGAGACCTCATTCAAATATCTCAAAAGGCAGAGCGCGGAGCGCGCAATGAATTGTGGGAACGTCCTGTAAGCACCTCCTTCCCCCCCCCCCCCCCCCCCCAACGTCTGCCACGGACACTAAAGTGGAAGAGAAGAAAAGAGAGAAAGAGAGACGGTAGTGCGGTCGCCCTCCTGCCCTCCACCCGCTCGCCAGCGTTTTCTCCGTTGCGTCCAAGGTCGCCTTCGTCAGGGCCGCGTGTTCGTCTATAGACCTTTTCATCCTCCTCCGCATGGGCGCTGCCATCTTGGAATCACGTGACGCGGCAGCCATTAGGTTGCTTCAACTTGCTGTTCCGCTCTCCCCTCCGCGCCTTGGCGGATGCGTTGTATTCGTGTTTTTCGTCGCGTTTCACCGCGCTTTCTTGCCTTACTTCGGCAATTGTAGACCGATACGTCTACTCGACGACTAAGACATCACGATAGTTCACAGGTCCTTATGACAACTGAGGTTTGTTTACTAATAGTAGCGGAGCATTCTGAGCAAGAAGCGCGTATAGTTATATCACGCATTTTGATCGGAAGGAGCGCAAGGGGACTATCTGTATTTCCAGGAAGTATCGTTCTTTGTATTCATAATATATCGAAAACAGTTTCTTTTGATTATGTGAGGAAACTCTCGGGGAATATAGACAACGAACGTTTAACTTGTATTTTATCTGAGGCTAGAAGTAATGGTACGTCAACATCAGGCGATATGTTTGTTCATAATGTCACACCTACGTGGGGTGTATGAGGTTCTCAATCTTTTTTTGCGACGTAAACATTCGGTTGGTCGGTTTACTTATGAAGTTTAAGAAATTGTGTACCGTGCTCGCTCCCATTTCGACAGTGATTTATAGATTATATTTAGATAACTTGTGCTATCCACTTAATTTATTTTAACACAAAGGTTGGGACTTCCCGCGTATGAAACTGCTACAGACACTTGACAGTAGCGAGTTTTAGAGTAGCGTGCACAAAGAAATAACGTTGTTTCTATTTGCAAATCCAGAACGTAGTTTGGGTTCGGCGCATGCGCAATAATGACGACGCTTTTTGTTTTTTTGGCGTACTCTGTTTTAACTTTTGCCAGTATCTGGAATCAGCAATTTTTGACGCCAGATAAAAAAAAAAAGCCGTCTGCGTAACAATTACTTGAGTCCAGGATTGTCGATGGCGAATAGAGGTTTACTTTTCGTGGCCGCCGACGCCGAAGTTAGAAAGCGATTCTGTAAAAACAAATAAATATTTGTTCACACAGGTCCGTGAACTGGTGCCTAGTGCTAGACTTCAGCCAAACTTTCCGAGGTATTTCTCCTCCTGCGCCTTCTAATTTTATTTGGCCAATGTTACGGAAGACAAATGCCAGATTTAATTTGACGGGCCTGCCACCTATATCATATCTTGAGTACGCAAATGTTGATATAAAAATAATTTATTTCCTAGGGCCAATATCGCGAAATGCTGCTTCTGAGTACTTTAACAGGGTTGATAATTAAAAAAAACTTTTCTACTCGGCCTGTCAAAACATGCTCGAGTACTGAATTAAAAAAAAAAAAAGAGGCCGAGACGATACTAGTTGTTTATATCAATTATCTGCGTCATTATACGATACGTTTTTAGTCTACGAAGTTCACTAAAGGTTGGGTGCCCACGAAAACCAAACAGTGAGTAGTAAACTTGCGAGTTCATCAGTTCTCGCAAATTCAGAACATTGCTAATCAAGCTGTCGATATGATTCTTTACATTCACGTGTTAGTCTTTTCATTAGTTAGCTTTCCCGGAAACTGCTGTCATCGGGTACGGCCGTAGACGATGGTTACCTTCGCTGTACATCAGTCAGGCGTTTCGCAACCGACCATAATCAGATCATCAAAAAATTGGTAAAAAAAAAGCCCGCAACTAAGGTTAAAATACACCTCGTAGTCCTCAAAGTGGCTCAGTACCACTGTTTCATTAGTTTTGTGCTATAAGGAAAATAATCGTATCACCAAATTAAGCAAAAACAACGTAAAACAACAACATAGCCGCGTTCACGTTGGAACCGAAACCAACCAAACTGAAGCAACCTAATGGCGCCGAGCGCGTCAGCGCCCTCTATCCGCCGGTGAGGCAACTACTAAAATGAAAAAGTCTATACACCTTTCCAAAAAACGCTCCTAGGCCGCCGCCATGTTGCTGATGCTGATGCCACTGGTGCGACTCTCGCGCCCTCTATCAGCTAGAAATTTTCTGTGACTCTCTTGGACTGTGAGAAACCGCTCAGCGCGGCTCTCTACCTTCGTTTTCGCGGTTTTGCATTTGACGTTTTCTAGCCCCTCTTGAAAGTTTCCACTTAATTTTTTTTTTATGCGTGCTGCGTACCCTTTCTGTGTTATCTTCCATTGTGAGAAATAAGGCTGTTAAGTGCCTGCCATTCAAGCTTTTCTGCTCGACATTCACGGGAAACGAAGGAGGTGAAGGACGTCGAACGACCCTCGACGCGATTTTGCGAATATTGTTCTCCCCCCTCCCAGAGATAATCCGCGTAGAATCCTCAGTCATCTCCAAAAATAGTTGGCCGGGTTGGGGTGGGAAACGGATCAGTCGCGTTCGTTCCTTTGCCTTGGTGCTGTTGTGAAAAAAGGAAGCTCTCCCCAAAACGTGCCCCAAAACGAAGTCATCTTGGATTCCGTCCGGTCGTCAAGATGTGACTGTCGGCGACTGTGACTGTGTTATTTGAGATCTTTCTCAAATAAATTATTTTTGGATAACGCTGCATCGTGTGGTACGTACAATATTTTGTTCGAATGTTAACGCTTGCTAAATTGTATGTCCGTGTCGTGTCCATCGGTAAGCACGTTATTAGTGAGCTTGAAAAATGCATGCCTTTCGGCTATCTTCTGTTCTAAATTATTTTCGACAGCTAAGCGCTTTGTTGTTTGACATGCGGCGAATCGCGCAGCGCCGTCAAAAGTCCTAAAACTTATCGTAAAGAAAACAACAAAAATCTAGAACTATACATTCCAGTCGCATTCGTTCTGTCGCGCGCGTACCCAACAAAAATAGTTTATAGGTTTTTTATTGCTTTATGTTTTTTCAAATGTGATATAATGCTTTCTCAATGACCTCGGGAAAATACATGCCCCATTAAACGCAAAATGCAGCGGTAAAAGACGAGAATTTAGCCGCCAGCAGTGTTTGAAACTGCGCCTACGCAGGCTGCGCCTATCGAAATCACAGTCCACTCGGCTAGGGTTAACAGGGACGCCGGTGAGAGTCTAGCCTCAAACCCAGTGAATGGGCTCGAAAACGGTTTGCTGCCCCTGGGGTCGAGTGTTCCTTGGAAAGGTGTATAAGACGAACACGCGGCCCTGACGTCACGCAGCTGCGGTGGCGCTGTCGACGGCACTGCGCATGCGCAGACGCCTCACTTCACGCGAATTCGGTTTCTGCGCACGCGCAGTGCCCACACCTTGTGTGGGCAAACGCGGGCTTGTTTGTAAACAGCGTGTCGGCCGTGCGTTCTGCAACAAGTGTATTAAATATGATTTCGTGAGCGCTTTATTTTATGAACAAATAGGCATGATCAACATATGCGGACGAGTAAACAAGATGTATGGAAAACGAAAACAAGAAATCATTCCAAAGCAATATATTTATAAAATAAGTGGTCAGGTGTGCTGCGCATAACATTTAGAAACATTGCTTCGAAAGGCAGTGGAAGTAGGTTGATTTTTTGTTCTTGTTAGTGGCACCGAATTGTTTGTTTTAAGAATAAATTAATGATATAGGAGAAGAATAAAGAAAAAAAAATTCCGGCCGCTTTAACCCAAGAAGTTTTGCACTCGAGAAAAACAGCTTCCGAAGCAACGGAAAAATATAAGAAAGTTGAACTTAATCCAGGCACAAGCAGAAGCTTATCGCGACGCACTTTCCAGCTAGAGACCACAAAAACAATGAATTGCACTAAGTGGTTTGTACAGCTGCACATTACTTATTTCAGTCCTAGTTTTTTTTAGTTTTTTTACGTTTTTCTTTGTGCCATCTTAGTGATGCCTAAATGTTGTGAAAACAAGAGATCATTCATGAAAGAAAGAACTACCTGCTCGGAATGACGATGTGCTAGTTGAGCAGACAGGGTTTACAAAGAGCATAAAATTTCTTAGTAAGGCTGTTTTTTTTTTTTTTTGCGTTATGTAACTTGAGCGTTTTTGTTTGTGTGAGTTTTTTTATAAATTGCAGCATGCTCAAGTGATTTGAAGGCGTCCTCATACGGCTTTCGCTCTACTGTTAGAAATCGGCGGTGCTTTCTTTCCCCTTTTTTTTTATTCTGCTTTAAGTGAGTGCCGCTTGCGAATCAGAAAGGCTTTACCTGTCGGCATTGGTTTAATCCGTTGTCGGGAATAGAGTATATTAATATGTCTTTGCAGTTCACTATATTCGTTCTTACGTCTTTAGATATTTCGTATCATGTGTCCACAACGTCCTAGCTCAATGTCATCTTTTAAAGGCTACCGCAGTGACGACTCGGGCGCGTCGCTGTTTCAAATGTCACTTCGCGCTTCAACAAAAATTGTCATCTACCGTTCTTTTTCTTTAATCGTTTTTAATCCTTTTTAAGGCGTATATAAATCAGACGCGAGCAGTTAAAAGAAACCCCAACAAGTTATGATAGATATAACTGACTGTTTCATTGTGTAATCTACATTTAAAGGTACAGTTGGCCAGATAAAAATGTAGATATAAAGAGCACGGTGTTTATTTGTTTACGCACCTAGCACGTACGGAGTGGAGCAGGGTTGCTGCAAACATAAAATAAAGCGTTTTTTTTTTTTCGGGGGGATCGGTGGCCGAGTGGTCTAGCGCAGTGGTTCTCAAATGGGGGTCCGCGGACCCTTTGGGGTCCGCGAAGGCATTCTATTGCTCCACGAAGCCCAACCTCACCAGTAAACCCCGGCAATAAAAGTTGTCTTTTCTTGAACTGAGAAGAAACGTTCCGATTTTCACCTAAAGTTTCTCGTGTATATGATTATAAACAAAACGTCTACTTCACACTAGCACTTAGTGATATCCATTTATTAAATCACTATCATAATTAACTTGTGCTTTCCCTTCCCCTCACAATGAACGGGGTCCTCCATCATCTCCGTGGATCCACAAGGGGTCCGCGGAACATCAATGGTTGAGAACCACTGGTCTAGCGCACACCAGCTTGGAGCACGTGGAGCGAAAGCTCGCGCTGCAGAACCTAGGATCCTGGGTTCACCCCGCCCCTGCCCGTTGGGATCTGGATGAGCATCGTACCGGCGTGCGGTCGTGTATCACTACTGCGTGGTGCACGTTGAAGGGATACTTCAACGAAATTTGAAATATTCCCGTCGTGTTCAAAAATAGGTTGAATATGATCCACAATATCCGTAAATGACAATCGCACGTTTGTATTTTGAGCCTGGTGGCTGTATTTTTCGTTATAAACGGCCCACTCTGGCAAGCGCTCGGAGAAGGCCCAGCGGAGACCATGTGACATCCAACGCCATCGTGACGTAGGTCGTCTCGGGACGAGCAAAGCTACGGCGTGGCTGACGTCGAGAGGATGGCCTAGTCGTTCCACCCACCGTAGCGGCTGCTTTTGTACGAATTTGGAGTGACGGGCTAAGCTTCTATAATCTTGTCTTCTATAATCCCTCACCCGGCAATTGCGGAAGGTTCCGCTCTACGTCGTTCCAACATGTTATACGCGGTATGGGAAAACCACTCGTTCATTTAATATCCCTCACATTTTCAATAAGTTACCACTAAGTCTCTCGGTCCTTATTTCCAGAAAGAAACGTAAAAAAAAAATACTCCGCTATATTGCTGTCAACGAAGAAGCCAGCTATGATCATCAACCCAGTGTTGTACGGAACGGCGTTCCAAGGAACGGCGTTCCTGGAACGCGGTCCTTTTAGGAGGAACGAAGGAACGCCGCCGTTCCATTTTGCATCGCTGGAACTGGAACGGGAACGCGTTCCATTTTTACGGGAACGGAAAGAGTAACGGCGTTCCTTTTTTTCGTCCAGTGGGGTCATTTTTATTTTATTTCTAACAGGGAAATTTTGAAAGTACAAAAACAATATCTTTACGAAGTGCAGGATCTCGTTACCTTTTTGGCTACTAATCTTATAGATTATTTTGTGTGGTCCTCGCTTGCTAACAGTTTCGGGTGCAGGAGAGCTGGTGGACACTGATTCTTTTTTGAGTGCCCGAAACAGCGGTACAAAAAGCAAGGCTTTTAGTCGTAGGAAAAGACAAAGAAAGGGGGTTGTTTCAAACTCAGCTACTTTCTTTGGTTCCACGAATCCTCATACACCCAGAAATCTAAGGCCGACTACAGCCACTTGTGAACTTCCATAACGAGACCTACAGTTACAACAAGATCACAGACTGCCAGACATCGAACGCACCCTTGTATCCCGAACATTGTTCACTTAAAAGATACAGAAAAAATAACCTTTATTTCTTCTCTTGTCCCCCACCTTCAAAATGAACAACAAAGCCAACCTTACAAAAAGTATTTGTAGTTTTTAAGACTGACCTTCCAAAAGCCTTACCCTCTCCTCGACTTGATCGTCTTGCGAACAGCAACATTGAGAAGCAACTGTTGTTAAGTTTGAACAAGGGACTTTGTTCAATTGAAACGTGTGAGGTTGTAAAACGCTCGTACAATGTTGGGTAAAAGCATATTCGGCTCGTCTGAATCGTTCACTACAAACATGAATATGGTTAAAAGCTGAGATTTTTAACGTGAATATATCAACAAATGAAACCCCTGCTTCCGCTTGTTTTCTTCTCCTGTTGCCCTTCCATAACGACATACAAACTCGTATGTTGACTAATGGGATAGATAAAAAAAAATCTGCTTGATTTAACTAAATATAGTAATTAGCAAAATACAAATGTAACGTATATGTAACGATACGTTCCATTTTTTTAACTGTAACGGGAACGAGTTCCTTTTTCACAGATGTAACTTGTAAAGGGAACGCGTTCCAAAAATCAGAAGGAACGAGGAACGAGCTTTCGTTCCTTTTTTTGTGAGGAACGTGTACAACACTGCATCAACCTAGATATTTTTTCGTGATTTTTTTTTTGCTTTGTGCAGAAACGTTCTTCTCGGCTATCAATTATTGTCCTCATTTATTTGTATGTGAGCGGCACACTCTCTCATTATGCTATAGGAGCAACTACTTTAGCTTCTGTGGAATGCACGTTTGTGCTCATTTTTTAATATAGCCTATTAATCTGCGAAACAAAACATCTTTTTTTTTTTTTCAGAATATTTAAAATTTGAATTTTGATGAAGTGTGATTCTGGACTGTATACACCTGAACTGGCGCTATCTTTTTGTATTAGTGTTTTTGACCTTTTCCTATTACTTTTTGGAACTTTCCTGCGAACACTACAACATTTAGGTTCAGTTTCACGAAGCCCTTGTTGGCTTTGACGAACCTGAATTCTGCTCTTTTGAAGTCTACCCAGCGTAAATAAATATTATATTATTAATATTAATATTAGTCGATTAAGGAAACACATCAAGGCTCTGCTCAAGGTGGATCGGCGCAGGCACACGGACAATGTGGAGGCTAGTCTCTGGCGGAATCCGGAGGAAGTTTGGCGCTACGTGAACGGCAGGTCTGGACAAAAAGAAGTCAAAGAATAACGTTAATTCAAAGCGGGCGATTTATTACAGTTCCAGCGAATATCGCAAACACGTTTGCGGCTCATATTAGTTCCGTTTCAAAATGCTTCAGTATGCGGGATTGTCCCGATGAAGCGGATATCTCCCCCTGTGTCTTTTCTGGGGTCCATATTACGGTGTCAGATGTCCCGGTTGCAATAAAGAAGCTTCGTAATTCAATTTCGGTGGGTCCTGACAATATTCCTGGTCCCATTGTTAGGGCCTACGCGGAGCTGTTTGCGCCTACCCTGGCAACTGTCTTTATTGGTCTGTAAGGTCTGGTGTGTTTCCAGAGTTACGGAAAACAACTAGCGTTGTACTTGTTTATAGCTCTGGGAAAAAAATCGGAGTCCTCCAACTACTCACCTGTGCCGTTACTTTGTGTGTTTTCGAAGGTTTTTGAAGTTGTGGTGCACTTATTTATGTTTTACTTTTTGAGAAACATCATTGTCGCGTGTCAGCACGGCTTTATGTCGGGTCAGTCCACAGTAACCAATTTAACGTGTTTTAGGAATATCGGTGTACCGCTTGCGAGTAATCGTAGTCAGCTTGATGTAATTAATTTTGACCTGAGCGAGGCATTCGATTTAGTAGACCATAATCTTCTCTCGAACAAATTACAGCAAATGGGAGTCAGATGATTAATGCTTGCTTGGTTTTCTTGTTACCTAAGAGGCCGCCAGAAAAGAGTTCGAATTGAGGGTGTGTACCTTTCTTTCTATCACACCACTTCTGGTGTACCCCAGGGCTCGGTTCTGGGACCCCTATTGCTCACATCGTTTGTCAATGATGTACAGTCATGCCTATACTTCTCATCCGTTCTTTAGTTTGCGGATGACATGAAGATATTTCGAGAAATCCAGTCAGAGGCGGGCAGCTACGAGCTGCTGGGAGATATAGACAGAGTTGGAGACTGGTGCTCGGTCAATAATTTAGTGCTCAATAAAACAAAAAACGAAAGTTTTCACCTACAGTCGCAAAATCGGACGAATTATGTTGCGCTATGAAAATGAATCCGAGAGGATTGCGCGTCCTGAAGAAATTCGAGATCTGGGTGTTTACTTCGACTCAAATCCAAAGTTTCGCCCTCATGCAGAGACAACACTTGTTACTGCTGTGAGAACGCAAGGAGTGATCAGCCGTATAACGAGTGAATTCTTGCAGCCTTTTGTATTTTTCACACTCTTTAGAAGTCTTCGCCGATCCCGCCTGGAATATGCATCTGTAGTCTGGAAAGGGTTGGCGAGATCAAATGAAGCTTTACTAGACCGCGTTCAAAAGAAATTCGCCTACATTCTTAACTACAGCTACTTGCAAAACGAGCCATACAGTTATTCCAGTGTCTATAGCCACTACAACATCGAATCTTTGCATCACCGCAGGCTCTCTGCTGACATTTATTACTCTTCAAATGTTTTCACGGCAAGATTAGTTCTCCTGAGATTTTATTATCTATTTCGTTGCGTGTGCCACAATACAGCACTGTGTATTGTAGCGCGTTTTATCCCCCTGCAGCAAATATGTTGAACCCTGTCAGTCGCATGCAAATGAAATACGAAATAATTTCAGGTCTTCACAGGTCATTAAAGCTATTGTAACGCAGCGCAATTAATGATGTTCTTTTTTTACTCCACGGTTGTTCTCGACGTAAATTGGTGAATGCACTTCTGTGGACTGATTGGATGTGTATTTAACTGCATTAATGTTTGTGTTCACTTATTTTGTGCTGTTTTTTTTTACACCTTGATTTTTCTCTCTCTCTCTTGTTTATTCTTTATCTCACTGTTTTCCTCGTGTTTCGAGAAAAAGGCTAGTGCCTGTTCTTGAACATGAAATAAACATTATTTTGATTTGTAAATATTATTAATAATAATAATATTATTATTATTATTATTATTATATGTCGACTACTATTCAGGAATATAGGAATTGTAATGTTTTCAAACAGAAGATTAATATAAAGATCCAATTTTTCTGGTATTGCACGTGAACATAAGGAAGCATTTGAACCTCTTTTCCATCCTGGTGAAAGACGTGACAGCAAACAGCGACTTTTTTGTACTTTCCGAAACAAATGTCTTTGAGGACTGTTGAAATCAATTTGAGCTAGCAGGTTATAATTCATTCTGGTTTTTGCGATCAAACTCTGAAGGTAATGGAATCGCGGTTTTCGTTAAGTACACTTGGCTAGTTTTTGGAAACATCTCATTTTCCCACGCGGAAGCGATTGCCCTTAAAATTGAAAATTCTAGTTTCCTTAATATTTTGGTTAGCTTGTCATAGGCCCCCTTTCAAGAGTATTAGGAGTTTTCTTGGCGGATTGATGAAATGCTCCCTACAGTCAGTTGCCGTGCTTTATTTTGCTTGGGTGGTGACATCAGTATCGATGTTGCGAAGCAGGGTAATTCCGACGTGTGTGATTATTTGAATATACTGGCACATGAAGTCATCGAGAACGCTATTACTACACTTACAATAGAAAATATAATAGCGGGTTGGCTAGTATCGTCAAGCATTGATCATATCTGCATTGGAGCTGAAAATATCGTTGAAATGTCCTCAGTCATCGAGCAAAAATTATTAGATCAATATTTTGTAGGATGTCAATTTGTGAATGATGTGGAAACAAAGACAGTGGCCAAGTCATTGCAAAAATAGCGATTATAGATAACTCCATACCAGACCACTTTATTTCGACGTTTGATTGGGTTTTGTACTGTGAGTCTACATCAAAGTCTAATCTGTATACAGAGTTCGTGCTAATCATCAAATCGTTTATCGACAAATCCGAACGAACAATTACTATAAAACAAAAACGGAGACCGGATCATACATGGCTAGACAAGGAGTTATTTGCCGCCATAAAAACAAAATAACTTTAATGGGCACGAAGTCGGCGAGCACCAAAAAAATGATAAACTTCGTACTGAGTTTAGAGTGGCGAGGAATCGAGCTAATACTATACTTCGATCAGCAAAAACGCAGCATTTGAAAGAAAATTTGAGAAGGCGCGACTTAGCTTAGCAGAGACGTGGTCACTCGTGAACACTCTTCGCGTTTTTCACCGTAAACGTTCTGTGTTCTTACTTGGCGGATATAGCCGAGTGATGTAATTGATTTTTCGTGGCTCCCGCTCCCGTTCCACAGGGTCTCTTCAGCAATAAGCCTACTAGGTTACCAGGTGTAGACGGTATAACTGTTGGATGTCTCCAGCGAAATTTTGAATATCTAAAACATGTAATCACTTGTATGCTTAACGGTTTTATTGAGTGTGGCGTTATCCCAAACGAGATTAAAGCTGTTACTGTTATTTCGATCTTCAAGGGAAGGGATACCAGAAATTTAGAAAATTACCGACCGATTTCAATTTTGCCTGTGCTGGAACATATTTAAAAAAAAAAAAACACATTTTTCACATCATGACCAGTTTCATCGACCAGTGTTCGCTTTGAACATCTAGACAGCACGGGTTGATTTCGAAAAGCAGTACGCAGGCTGCGTTTAGATGACGTAGCTGATGACTTGACTCTGCTTTTGAGGGAAACATTTGCCTAGATGTCAGCAAAGCCTTCGACATGGTCAATCATGAGATTTTGTTAAAAAAGCTTTGAAGATTTGGTTTACGTGGCCCGTTTCACTCGCTCTTGGCGAATCTGTTAGATAAAAGGGAACAAGTGGTTTCCATAAATAAGGTCCAGAGCTCAGCGAAATTTCTCCGAACCGGTGTCCCGCAGGGGTCAGTGCTTTCTCCAATGCTTTTAATATACATATGTGAATGACTTAGAATTTGTTGTTTCGCCGGGATGTAGTGTTTCTCAGTACGCTGACGACAGCTTGCTTGTTTCACGCCACGTCAGTTTTAATGAGGCTGTATACGCTCTGCAGTCTACTGTCCTGAACGTTATGAACTGGCATGCGGCCAACCGTATTAAAGTTAACCCTTTAAAAACTAAACTCATCTTTTTTTACGAAATCTCTTAGAGCAATCTTTTTGTATTCCCTTTTTCCTACACACTTCTGCCTGTAATCCACTTTTTGTGCACCTGTTCCCTGGGTTGACTCAACAAAATATATGGGTCTTATTTTCGAATATGTACATGTCCTGGAACAAGGAGGTGGCTCATATATGTAGCGTGCTAAGGAAAGTTGCAGGCATATGTTGTACAGTATAAGAGTGTTTGTTTCACTGAATGTAGGAAAAATTATTGTCCACGCACTTGTGTACAGCATATTACGATATGGCGTGACGCTCCTTGCCCACAGCAGAACTGCGTGGTACACTAAGGTAGATAATATTTTAAAATGGATTTGGCAGACTGTCGCGTATATCTCTGTTTTCTCGTCCAACGAATATTATTTTAGGGATCCGGAGGTGCCGAGACTACGTGCTTGTATACCGAAACAGTTGTGCTCCGCCACTTTTGGAGTGAGAACTTTAAGACGCGTTATACACCATCGCGCCACCACAGAGTGTCTCCTCGGTATGTAGTCCAGAGATGTGTTACCAGATAAGGAAAAAGGACACGATTGTTTTACGTTTCGGAATTATTCAATGCTCTTCCTGAAGAGATTTATAGTGTTACGGGCGAAGGACAGTCGAAGAAGTGGCTTCATCGTCTTGTGTTTGAAAACTAATATTTTTTTTTCTTTTGCGTGTATGTGTGTGGAAGGGGGGGGGGGGGAGGCTGGCAAGCCAAATCTTGTGTTAGGGTGTTAGTTTCTTTGTATAGTTTTTCACCTAAAGTGACTCGCTGAGTTCAGTCATACAGGCAATTCAAGGCTTTGACGAACCCGTCATTTGATATACCGCAAGTGTAGTGTGAATAAAAAACTATTGTTATTGTTATTATTATTATTATTTCAGTAGTGTCAGCAGCTCTACGGCGGAGACTCCCGACTTTATTTACGGTGTACAGTTTAACTTTCTGTCCTGTAAATGTTCACATCACAAATACCCTGACGTCATCTTTAAAATAATTATTCTTGTGAAACAAAACACATTTTCAATTACTCTGTCACAAAAAATATTTTTTTTTTATAATTTGAAGTTTTAAATACTGACGTTGTTGGCAGCGTTTCGAGCGCATTCGATCTTTTTTAATGTTTTCATTAATTTATACATTTTAGCTAGATATGATAGTTGTCCATAGCAGAGCACTTCAACTCGAGACGAAAAAAGTATACCAAAATGAATATTTAGAGACTAAGTATTTAAAGCAAACAAAAAGGATTATATAAAAAATGCCAAAAAATACTACCGGAAAAAGCAAAAGTCTTGAGTAATGCTGCTTGCGCCGCGCATTATTAAAAAGGACGAGTTATATTTGACGAATCTCATATCCTGCATCATTTATTTTAATGTTAGCACAGAAGCACGTTCGGACGGAAAGTTGGTATGGATACTTACGTTATTTACTTGGTGTTTAGCAGACAATGGGAGCAGGAACGTCTATAGAACGTACCACTCACTAGTAAATATATTTTTGAAGCTAGACTATACTGAATACTGAAAACTTTAATGCTTCAGGCTCATGCGGTTCCAATCAGTAAAAAAACTAAAGGAACAAATTGAACAAAAAACTGTAATCGTCTGCGCGTTGGGCTTGCACATAAAATGTAGGGCCCACGTGCACTTCCTTTATAGTTCGGTAGTGAAAGTGGGTGAAAGACGGTAACTAAGCCCGCTTAATATAAGTTGGATATTGCTTTTAGATTGCCAACCGCTTTAGTGAAGTTTCTTAGCTATGTTCGTCATGTAGAAAATCTGAATTAACTTGGTTTTATGTAAATGCGATAATATAAAAAAAAAAAATTGCACGAGCCGAATTAACATTGCCGTTATCCTCGGCAATAAAACACCCGATTAAACGGGAGAACAAAAAAACTGAGTTGGGGAAAACGAAGCGATACGAAGTTATTCGAGATCATTCTGCAGAATATGGCACGTGGAGGTCAAAAAAAAAAAATATAGCGTGTTCTCTTTTTATGAACACTGATGATTCATTGTAAATAGTGTTTAGCCAAGGTTAGACGATAGAATTTGCAGGCCCTTTTAAAGTAATCAAAGCGAGGATACGATTCACACGCAAAAACCTTCGTGGCAGAAATCTTGTATGGTAATAGACCCTTTTCAAAACTCCATCAAACCACATTGGCAATCGCCATTTCTTGGCGAATGCCAATGTGGCTTGTGGCTTGTCAATGTGGCTTGTGGCCAAAGTGGCTCGTGGTCAATGTGGCTTGCCAATGTGGCTTGGCAGGCACTCACCGAAACTTTTGGCGAGAGGCCTCTTCTTTTACAAAAAGGTCGCCATTAAATCCTGATCCAATCCAATCCAATCCAATAGAACCGAAGCTTAACCATCCAAGCCTATCGTTAAGCCCATCGAGGGGAATCGCGGTGTCCGACAGTCGAATTCCTAAACGCTACTCCACTCGAAACTCCGCTCAAACTCCACTCGAAGACGTTATTTGGCGCTTTTTTGTTGGAACACGACTCGAAACTCCACTCGACTGAGGAAATACTCGAAGATTTCCCCGAGAATGTCAGGGTAGCTTTCTAAGCTACCTCGAGATTTTCCTCGACACTCGAGTTGGCTTTTGGGTGTCGTGGCAGCCGACACATCGTTCACCACGTTTGTGGATTTTGTCCTCGGAACCGACCAGCTAACTCCTTCACTATACAGCGAAGAGGAGAGCCTTCCAGTGTCACGCCGTCGTATCAGGAACCGGTTGAACGATATGAAGGTGTTCAACGACCGCGACTTTCTTGCGCGCTACTGCTTTTGCGAAAGCGACGGTGACCAGCCTCCTGAAGAACGTGTTGCTGGAGGAAGGCGAGAACGGTCAAGGTCTGCCGTTCCCTCCAATGCCCCAGCTCTTGATCGCGCTGCAGTTCTACGGCGCTTGGGCATCCAGATGCACGGTAATTGGAGACCTGGTAAATGTGTCTCAGCCACCAGCCTGCCGGGTCATTGGGCGATTGTCGCGGCTCATCGCCGGCACGTTGTGACACCGTCTTGTCAATTTCCCGGGGATCGCGGCGGACATGAATCTTGAGATGCAAGACTTTTATTAACTCAACCTATGAAGTCAAGTGTCTTGTTCGACAATGCATGAGTGAGACGTGCCGAAGAGGTGAATTTGCATTTATACTAAAAGTCAATACACAAAGTAGCATTGAACCGCTTGACTATACTCCGTTCACCGTTAAGCTGAGACTAGAAGCTCCGCCTCCAGCGCGAGCTCGCTGGCTTCCGCGGTGCCTTTGGTTGCGCGTGCCTGCGCGTTCACACCTGCGTTTGCAAAGGCAGAAAGGTCTCGCTGAAGGCAGAGCTTCTATACTCCGTTTCACCTTATGTTGTACCGCAGCGGAGGCTAGAAGCGCGAGCTCAAAGCATTGGCAGCTGCCCTCACTGCACAAGAGCTTGTGCCGCCGAGATGTGCCCTGAGCAAGAAGCTCGCGCTTGTAGCTTTTCCTGCGGTACATCATAAGGTGAAACAGAGTATAGTCTCAGTTTAAGGGTGAACGGAGTATACAAGCTGCCCCGTTTTCTTACGTTACGTTACGTTACAAAATCTTACGTACAAGCCACCGGGACACCTGTGCTTTATATTAAGTGTGGGTACCAGTTCAAAGAAAAAACCTGGCACGCGACATTCGAGACACGTATGTTTCAGTGACTTGCACGTAACGTAAGAAGACACAAGGAAAAGGTGCAGTGTGAATCAGCCTGACCTCGGGCAAGAGTGACGGGCGTACGAGTCATACATTAATTAATTTATTTATTTATTTATTTTTATTTTGAGTGACCCACCAACAGCTTAACGTCTCCTTAGTGGTGCACTTATCAATGAGTCAATTAGTATAACATTTTGAACAGGATAAAAGCGAAATGTTACGCAAAAACAATAGTCTCAACACACTTTCGAAATTTACGCTCTTCATCAAAAATATCAAAAAAATAGTTGTAAGTCAGTTGTAGGCGTGTCATGTGTGCAGCATGGTAAAAATCGGTAGGGTACAAACAAAGTATAAAGTCTACAAGACCTATGAGGAACGTGCAAGTAGATGTGACTGAGTAGCTCTGGTGAATCAATTATACCATTTACAATCTTATACAAATATGTCAATTCACGAATTGTTCTCCTGTTGTGCAACGAGGTCAACTTCACGAGTTCACAAATCCTCTCAAAACTATAGAAATAATTCGGTTGAAAATAACGATCAAACAAAACACGAACGAATCTACTTTCAACACTCTCAATTACACCTGAATTTGTCACTCCAATACAGTTCCAGACAACTGAGGCATATTCAACACGACTACGCACCAGTGAAGAAAACCAACGTAAAATACAGTTGTTTAAAAAAACCGCGTGTCACTCGTGTAATGGCTCCCAGCACTCTAAAGGAAGCATTCGAAATTGTAGTCACGTGATGATTGAAATTAATTGCAGGATTCATAAAAACACCTAGATCACGGATAACCTCAACGCGAGTAATATCGGTGGAATCTAATACATAAGGAAAACTCAGAATTTCACGCTTCCTAGAAATGACATAACTTTTGTCTTTGACTCATTTAAGAGTTGGTCATTTGACAAACACCACGCAGAAATAGAATCTATATCACGCTGAAGACTTTCGCAATCGCCAACAGTTTTAACCACCGTAAACAGCTTAATATCATCAGCCAATAAAAAAAAATACCGCGTGTGTTTAATACAGGAAGCTAGATTATTTACAAAAATTAACAATAGCAAAGGACCGAGTATATTGCCTTGAGGAACCTCAGAAGTAGATAAAAAAGGAGCAGATAATCGGTCGTATACTCGCACAAAGTTCATGCCGATGAAATAGGTAACTATCGAGGAGACGACAGTACTTACGGACAGGCCGTAACTACAAAGTTTACTCAACAGTTGTCGATGATTAAATTTGTCAAAAGCTTTGCTCATATCAAAGCACACTACATCCGCTTGTCCTCCGCTATTGACAGATGGTACAATCTGATGTAGACGGAACACAGGTTTGTTTCTGTGGAGCGGCCTTTCATGAAACCATGTTGCTCAGGAATAATCTTCCGACAAAAATATGCATAATGGCGGGTGTGCAAAATAATTTCATACACTTTACACAAACTACAAAGGAGGGAGACTGGCCTATAGTTGTTAACCATGGATCGATCACCCGATTTATGTAATGGAACCACAACAGAGCGCTTCCAATCGGCAGGAAATGTTTCAGATGTAAGTGATAAGTTAAATATTTGCGCCAAAACTAGTACAAAGGAGTGGAGCACAACCTTTTACTATGAAGCTGGGAATTCCATCTACTCCCGTAGATAACTTTGGTTTTAATATTTTAATTGCCCCCAAGATTTCAGATTCATTATTTGGAGCAGCAGTCAAAAAATGCATGTAGTTTATATTCCAGCTAGGCATTAGGCCATTATTTGTACTGAAAGAAGCACTAAAACGGCGCGCAAAAATATTAGCTACATCAACAGGGTCAGAGACGCAATCCTCATTATCTCGCAATGTGATCCTGGTGACATTCTTGTTGATACTCTCTTTGACAAACTTTCACATACACTGTGTCTGTGTGCTCAATGATTTCTCGGCGATGTCAGCATTGTTCCACTTGTGCACGACATTGACTAAATCTCGTGTGCCAATCGACATCGCCAGTTTGTTTTTTTTTTTCGCAGAGGCGATGATAGTGTAGCTTGCGCCGTAAGCAATGTCTTAGTTCCTTAGAGAACCATATGGGATAGTCACTTTTATGAGACACCCTCTTTGGTATGAAGGGTTGCATGCTTTCCTGAACAATAGTCAAAAGTGTGGAACACACTGATCAGCTAGAACACTACTCCAGTCATAGTCCCAAAGATACTGATACAAGGAATAGTAATCATCGTTGGAGTAGGAAAACCATGATTGTGAATGAAAAAACGTAGTTACGATCGCCAGTCACCAGGGCATTAGTTCTTCAGGCATGGCAACCGATTCACGGAGTATCTCTGCAGGCGACATTGCGAAGCATGGATGTGCTGTTGATTTGCGGTCATATGAACACGTAATGCTACGGAAACTTAGTTGAACGCGTCTGTGTGCATAGGCCTTATTTTTCTTTTTCTTTTGAAGAGGGGAGGGTGGCTCTGTATTTATGCATGCAGCATTGAAGACATGCTAGAGCAGTTTTAATATGTCCATGAGCAGCAGCTATTCTGCGGATATGCATGTGCCTTGGAGCCCACACGTATAGGGAGTCCCTGAAAACAAATCTTCTTGGTTTTTTTTTTCACCGGAGAAATAAACTACGCATCGCAGTACGCTCATTTTCCAAGAAAAGGTAGCGCTAGAGGTACGAACCAGATGCCAAAGTTTCAGCAAGAACCAATATTTGATTCAAAATTTATGTGATTTTATGAAAATATGAATGGAAAAATGGTGGCCGAAGGAGCTCTTAAATTCATGGAGCTCTATGGGCCAGAAACCGGAAATGGGCAAAAATGGGCCCTTTTTCCCATTGAAAATTTTTGAGAAAATCACTTATAACTTTTGAATAAAATATCGGTTCGTGCTGAAACTTTGGCATCTGGTTCGGACCTCTAGCGCTACCTTTGGGCGGAAAAGGAGCGTTTCGGCGGTGGGTAGTTTATTTTTGCGGTGAAGAAAAACCTTGTAAATGTTTTTTTCAAAAACACCCTCTACAAAGTATCGAAATAAAATTTCACGCTTACACTGAAATTATCGTAAAAATGCGGGTTTTACTGATAGTGGCACATTCATCACGTTCTTTGAGCCAGATGACTGTGGTTTCACACCAAAACAAATACCTAAAATATGTTGGTCGTCGTCAAGTGACATCAGTATGAATGTTATGGCTGCATTTTGGAAAATACTACAGATGAGAGTTGCGCTAGTTAGCAACCTCCAGTTAAAACAACACCGAGCAGAACACACCTCTTCTAAGCAAGCGGTTCGCAACAAGAGCTTGATGCTTAGTCGAATTCAGGCAATGAAAACCTAGAAGCAGTTATTTTGCCCACACCGTTGCCAGGCTGGAAGGCGCTTGTGTTTAAACGATAAAACAACTAAAACTTTCACGCTGGCTAGAGAAAACCTTGAAATCCACCAATTTAGTGCTCAAGAAGGTTTTTTGTAAAAGGTAACGAACACGAAAATTCATATTTTGCTACAAAATTTATTTTAGACGAAACATGTTTGTATGATCTCGTCTCCAGACCTTCCCCCGCGGGAACGCTGGAGTATATATAATAAAAGACCTCGAGGCATTCCTCCGTCGAGGAATTGCCGAGAAGCGCCTGTGAACCCAAACGTCTCTTGACTGGAGGTGTTCATTTTTCCTCCACTCGACTGATTGGAAATGGAGCTGCAAAGTCAAGTGACGTTTAAGAATACGGCCGCGAGTGTGCTTACGCAGAGTAGCTTGGAGCGCGTGGAGTGAAATACCGCGCTGCAGAACCCATTTCATCTCGGGTTCAATCTCCAACCCTACCCGTTTCGATCTGGATGAGAAGCGTACCGGCTTGCGGTCGTGTATCAAGATTGCGTGGTGCACGTTAAAGACCCCAGGAGCGATTTTGTTCATCAATGCGGGTACCTCTTTCGGCGGCTAACTCACCCGCAAAAGGGATCTTAAAGTCACTGGACCGGCTGCTCCGTGGAAACAGGAAACTAAAAGTACTTAGCGTTTCAGCCAGATGGCTGCCGTAAGTCAGTCCTCGCTTCGAGTAGTAAAGTCCCATTTTGCGCAGATGAAATGGTGATGAGGCTTGAAATGGAAGTTAAATGAACCGCATATGTATACTTTAGGAGTGGCGTGTAAAGGTATTTCTGGGGAAGGCCGTGTTAATCGAGAACTAAAGAAAACAACATGCAAGGCTTACGTCTGCCGAGCGGACTCCACTGGAGCGTTAGTCACTTTCTCCTCACGGAACCGGTCACGTGACCTCAAATTCCCCTGCAGGGATAGATACCCGCATTGATCAGCAAACCGGCACTGGCTAGCGTTTGCGCTGTACTGGCTAACTTTCTCATCTACTGCTGAGACACCAGACGCCCATTGAGGCGGACTAACTTCCGGTTCTCTTAAACATACATACAACAAAATTATTTCACCGCGCCCTAGCCTAAAAACGATTTAACGCTTGACGTCGCGGCTCACCTAACCTGGATCCAACTCCTTAATACCTGTCCTTGCAATTTGTCACAGGGTGCGTGCCCATTATTCTGTGTACATAGATAGCTGGCGTGCTAGAAGCGCAGCGTACCGCGCCGGTAACAGAGCGTGGCGATCGCGTGAAATATGCTAAGCAGAAGGGGCGGAGACGTATAGTTAATGAGCCTTAACCGAAAGGAGTTTTGAATATGTGTGAACGCTTTCTCCACCTCGTTTTTTAAAGATCGCGGGTGCTCGAGAGTGCAGGGGGGCTGTCGAAATAGCCGGCCCAAGACGGGGGTTGCAAGACTGCGTGAGACGTTATGTTCGCCTGCTACTCCGTTCTATCGCTGTAGCTTTCCCAGGGCTCTACTCGAGAGGCGGTGTTTGAAACAAGCTCCACCAAACCTAGTTCATGCGTCCGCCACCGGGGGCCGCGTCTGGATAAAAATAAAAGAGTCTACGACATCCAGTATTCTGGAGTTTGGCCCCGAAACATTCCTTAAATGTTTCGATTGTTCCAAAACGGGTCCTGCTGCCTTCTGTGGGGCTGCTGTACGTTAGAAGCGAGGCAATAAGCTTAAATATCCCACGACTGCTTTTTTTTTAAAATAAACTTTCATCCTTTCAACAACAGGCTGAAGTTGTGCTAGTTGGTACTACATAATGCAAAAGAAAACGGTCAGCTAGAACGATAGGGACAAAACACTGACAGGGAGAAATAGACATACACACCGCTGTATGTCTCTATTTCTTGGAGTTTGACCGCAAATCGGCCATTAATCAACTTGCGGCCGCCCTTTTAATGGCCGGCCGCAAGTCGGCCAGCAGAGTGGAATGGCTGGAAAGGTTTGCGTCATCTATAATCGACGGCGGCAACCAGGCAACTGACAATCCGGTTGTCTGGTTGCCGCCATCGCTAATAGATGGCGGTAGCTGTCTAGAGTTATGTGTCGAGATTTGTTTGCCCACGGACACGATGCTGGGACAACTAGCCCTTAACAGCTCCGCTGTAATATATATATATATATATACAGGGTGTTTCAGAGAACTCAGGCCAAATCGCTCCTCCGAAAACTACTCATCGCAACAAAAAAAGGCTTGTGTCGTTTTGGTCCTGGGCCAAGGGCGCCTTTAGGAAAATTATTAAAGTCCGCGATAATTAAGTTGTTAATTATTTCTGCGCAATTAACTTTTTTAATATTGTGTTTAAGGGCATGGTTTCAATTAGAAAATTGCTCAGCATCATCAAAAAACACTAAATCAACAAATTGCAGAACGATAGAAGGCACGCGAAGCATTTTATGGCTTTCTGAAAAACCGCACAACTTCGACGGGTTTTTAAGTTTCGGTTTGCTATCAGAGCGCATCTCCGCCCCGACGGTACCGCGCCCCGTGGAGAGATAGTGCAACCAGCCTCTGCTGCGTCGCGCGATGACAGCGCAGCAGAGGTTGGTTGCACTATCTCTCCACGGGGCGCGGTACCGTCGGGGCGGAGATGCGCTCTGATAGCAAACCGAAACTTAAAAATCCGTCGAATTTGTGCGGTTTTTCAGAAAGCCGTAAAATGCTTTGCGTGCCTTCTATCGTTCTGCAATTTGTTGATTTAGTGTTTTTTGATGATGCTGAGCAATTTTCTAATTGAAACCATGCCCTCAAACACAATATTAAAAAAGTTAATTGCGCAAAAAATAATTAACAACTTAATTATCCCGAACTTTAATAATTTTAATAAATGGGCCCCTGGTCCAGGGCCAAAACGACACAAGCCTTTTTTCGTTGCGATGAGTAGTTTTCGCAGGAGCGATTTGGCCTGAGTTCTCTGAAACACTCTGTATATACGTATATATATATATATATATACACTATCCGCAACTTTGGTAGCCAAGCAAAATTTGAAATAAGGATAGCACGCTGAGATATATTTTTTTCCCAACGAGTGCCTTCAAAGGGTGAAGCGGCTTTCTAATGTGCAGTAAGAGAGCTTAACTGTAATCATCATCAGCAACGGTTGATTGCATGCACGTGTTGCCTATCACTCTAAAAAAAGCCCGTGCGTCTTCTTTCCCGCACAACACTTGGAGAGCCAATCACCGCAGCTTACGGAGGCGGCTCAGCGAATGACGATGCCGAAACATATGTTTAGACCAAAAGACTCAGTCTGAGTTGTGACATTAAGCAATGCAAGCGTGACGTTTTGCATTGCTTAATGTCACAACTCAGTCTGCGTTTTTTGGTCTAAACATATGTTTCGGCATCGTCATTCGCTGAGCCGCCTCCGTAAGCTGCGGTGATTGGCTCTCCGAGTGTTGTGCGGGAAAGTAGACGCACGGGCGTTTTTAGAGTGTATGTAAACGCATTGTAATGGTTTTATGCATGCATAATGTGCTGACAAAATACTCGTGTTATACCGTTATGCACTTGTAGCACAAGTAAACGCGTTGTAAAGGATTTATGCATTCATATTGCGCTGACAAAACAACCTTGTTATACGTATAGAGCAATAAGTCTTCGCAACTATACGTCGGGTGCGGATGTTTGTAATGGAGATATAGCAACGGCGCCTGACGTAATACCGGAAAATAAGAAAGAAAAACAACGCAAGAGCTTAATTAATTTCGAATTGTGAGCACACAGCTTGAACTTCGATCGAGCATACTTTCTTCCTCTTGCCCGAGAGGTAATCTTTTAATTTTTTTTTGCCGCGAGAGACGCGAACGATCATCCGGATAAGGAGTTGTGTAAGCTAATGGCTCACGCATCGACGCGTTCGGTAACTCCGGTTACGCTGAACTGAAGTTAAAACCCTATTCTTTCGGACAGCTATTTCAGAAGCTGTAAAAAAATACATAAGCACAGATATTTCTTTTTCCAAGGGCTCAATAGTATTGTTAAATAACGCGTGAGACAAAAAAAACAACAAAAAAAAACGGTCCCGATTCTTAATTGCTGGCAGCGATTACTAAGGAATTTGGACTTAGCGTTACTGTTATAGCGTCACCGTTACAACATTGCTATCCTCTGGCAGGGAATGTAACGCAAAACAAATTACCGCGGACCGTCATCTTTAACCGCCATGTTGTCTCCCGGCTGCGCGTTTGATGACGAAGTTCGTCTAAAACGTTTCGTCGGTGGTACGTTTTCAGCCCGGTTTTGACATGGCGGAAACGGGAGAGGTGTTTAGTAACGCTATCCTAAACTTCCTCCTATCAACCGCAAGGAAAGGTGGAACCGATCCAGCAGGTATTAGATTATACCAACATGCAAAACCGGTGTACTTTGTCGAAGCTGAACAATAATACATTTGGTTCTTTTTTATTATATTAATACAGAGGTAAATGGGAACATAGTTTATATAGTCGATGACAAGATCAGAACGACTGGGAGGTCCTTCGGTTGTCTCGCCTCTTGGGCGCGAGCGTCTAGTTTCAGTAACGCTTCGGATGCCTTGTGAGCCCCTAGCCTGGATGAGCAACCAATTCCCAATAAAAGACAACAAGAGCGGGGAGGGGGGGGGGGGGGGGGCATTGGAAAGGGACGCCCTGTTGTTCTCATCCTGTTGGTACCTATTGAGGACGCGCGCGACCAAAAGCATATATCGCTGCGCTCGGCCTTCCTCGATTGGCCAAACGCCCAGTATGATCTCTTGAATTTGATGAATTCTACGTTTATTAATGAACGTTTACGGTGTTGGTTCAAAGGCGCGATGATTCCAAGCTTCCACCGTGCCTTTTACACACACTGTCGAAATTGTCGCTGGCAACTGATAATCCTGGTCCCGACGTCAACGACAGAGACCATAAGATGAAAACAGCAGTAGCCACAATTGACACCAAGTTCGAGTGACAGGGACCGACCACCTTTCGGCTCGCAGGTGGCCAAGATGGTGATGGTGGTGGCGGCAGCGTTCGCGCTGTCCTGGACCCCGTACTTCCTGGTGTCCATGGTGACCCAGTTCGGCACCAACTACCTGGAGCGGCAGAACTACTTCTTCACCATGCTGAGCATCAACCTGCTTGCCTTCCTCAACTCGTGCGTCAACCCCTTCATCTACGCGGCCATGAGCTCCCGCTTCAGGGCGGGCTTCCGCAGGATCCTGCATCCCGCCTGCGGAGGTTGCCACGGCCACGAGCCATGGACCAAGGCTTCCAGGCCGGTGAACTGCTCGTCCATTCCTCACATTTAGTACCTGTTAAATACCATATCTCCGCACTAAAAAGCGCCAAGAAAACATGGACAAAGTAAAGACGACGACAACACAAGCCGCTCCTTAATTCGCCTTAATTCGCGTAATGGACCAATCAGCCCAAAGCACCATTGTATTACAATGCTCCGTTTCACATTACGTCCTACAGCAGCCGATCGCTACAATAGAATGCGGATCGCAAGTTCTTCTGCTTCTTTTACGGGGGTTGTGGCGACGTCAGAACGCCGTGCTCTGATTGGCTCTGATTGAAGGGTAGTGGGTAGACCTTGAAGCAGCTTGCTTTGAGGTCTACTCACTATCCTTCAATAAGAGCCAATCGGAGCTCGGCGTTCTGACGTCACTGCAGCCCCTGCAAAAGAAGCAGACGAACTTGCGCTCCGCACAGAGCCAATCAAGCAGTGCATCGTCAAGGCCCTCGTCCTTTTTGCGCGCTTGCTGCCACCGCCTAACCCTAAACCAATCACGCACGGAACAAAATAGCGCAGGATCGTGTGGCATGCATTCACTGTGCGTGATTGGTTCAGCCGAGAAAAGCAAACGCATAGAAACGACGAGCTTTTTTAAACATACGATCCTCCCCTCACCTTAGCCCTTACCTTATACCTTAGCAAAAGGACATAATAATGAAATGGGTCCATAGTTTTTTGGATCAACTTTAAAAGGACTCGGGAGCTCTTTCAGTTGTCCTGTGTCTCGTCACGATTCTGCTGCCTTTTTATGTCGCCTTGAAGGATAATGCGGCCTTCGGTGACAAAATTGGCGCCAGAACCGCGAGGTAGCGAATTCGCAGTAGTGACGTGAACATACTAAAACATGTCAATGCCGTTCTCTCTGTAACCATATACTCATCTGCGAGGGTGTTATCTTAATGCCCTATTGTTTCTTGCAGTGAGGGTACATTTGACGGTTGCCAGACTACAGTTTTATCCCGAGCATTCATACCTCTCTAGAAAAAAAAAAAACACGTCGAGAGACTAGGGGATTACTGGTTGTCACCGCTTGCGGGGTCCATGCGTTTCATACGGGCGATGAGCCGTGATTCTTTATATAAGTGCATAAAAACTATCTTTTGGCATGCGGAGGGCTTTCTTAGCAAGTTGGCTGTGACTAAAACGGCGATTGGGGATCCATAGAGGCAAAGTGCTAGAGTTGATACGATCTTAATTGTAGGATAAAAGGCGCTTAAACACTGCTGGTGAAATTAGTGTTAGCTTTCATGCTGACTCTATCAGCTATGCTCGCGAGCTGGGTAGAAGGGACCACCCATTAAAAGCTTTCCAGTGTGTCCCTCACAAGACGTATGGCGATACCGGCGTCCATCGACTTTTTTGTTTTCTGACCCAACAATCTGTCAACTTGTTGGCGCCCAAGGTGACACCAAGATTGATGATCAGGCTGCCTCAATTGATTTTTCTCCCATTGATTCATCGCATACCCGGACATATTTCCGTGATTGATCTACTAGCACGTGTGCAGCAGAGAACTAAAAGAAAAATTCAGTCAGGGTTTCTTCCTGCCATTAAGGTACTTTTTTATTATACGTTTCCTCTGAAATCAACTATTCACTTATAGATCCGTCACACATGGTTCGTACGATGTTTGTTAGAAAGATGCGGCGCTATTTTTGGTCGCAGCTAATGGCGCAATAGTCTTGGAAAGGCACGCAAACTCTAGTTCTAAATTTACTTCCTTCCCTTTTTGTTTTCATCATAAGGCCATCCTACAAAAGGTACCAGTTCTTCCAGCTTAAACGTGTAGATGTATCGTAAATGTGATTTCCCGCGCTCTGAAGTAAATGATGCTTGTACTTCGCGTTTGTTGCTGACCTAGCTGGTTTCGAGAATTCTTTTACGGTTCACCTGAAAGGTTTTGTCCATAACTGAGCTAGGTATAAATGCTAGTGTATAATTCGTTTTTTTTTTTTTTTTCTCCGCAAGTTGTGGAAACTAAACATTTCACCACACAACTTTCTTACCTTTAATATTGGTCCAGTCCGAGAGGGGTTTTTTGAATTCGCGGTTCGAGAAACTGTGCAAGAACTGTTAACCCGCCATCAAATGTCCCAAGCATGTCTGCCAAGAGCCAGAGCTACTAGGTACTAAAACTGCACGATCACTCGCTAAATACAAATTGCCGACGATCACACGACATGATGTGTTGTGACAGCGACAGCTGTGCCGCTTATTCGACGATAAGACGATGACGATAGATTGACATTGCGCCGATCATGCGTCATATGGTGATCTGCTATTGAAATGACGTTGCGTGGATTTAACGTCGAGACGTTGTTGATGAACGATTTTAAGGTCGTGATGTGTTTTCCCTCTAGATTTAGCGGGGAAGCTGTGTTTGTGCATAGGTCACGTGACGTAAATATTTTGGCTAAATTTAGTGGGGAATCTGAATTTGTCTGTAGGTCCCGTGACGTCAGCTCACGTGACATAACTTTTCCTGTCAAATTTAGTGGGAAAACTGAATTAGTGCATAGGTCAGGTGACGTAAATTTTTTCGTGAAATTTAGCAAGGAAATTGACGGTGTTTACGCTCACTCCGTCGAAAAACCGGGGTAACGGGCCACTATAGACCATTCCAGTAGGAAGAGCGGAGAGAGAAAATGTCCCCTCTCTCTCACCTTGCGCGTCGTCTGCTCCACCGAGTGGGCTGTACCTAACATCCGAGTGGCGTGCGAACTCGGTCTAAAATCCAGTCATTTTAAAATTTTCAAGCAAAATGCGCGGACTTTGACGTGCAAGTTATCGTGTAATGCTATGTCCGATAAAACGACTAACCGGGTCCAATTGCGCTGTCACCTGCCGTGCAAATAAAACAAAAAAAGAAAAAAAGAAAGGAACGTGAAAACTATGTCAGAGCGGTCGGTCTGTCCGCCCCGGCGAAAAGTAAATCCGGTTGCAGTAGCTTTTTCCTATATGAAGGCCGTACTGATGTAAACCGTTAGCGAAAGTGATTGGGGAGTTTGGAATAAATAAATAAAAACGCGCTCCTCAGACGCAATAGACGCAGTGGTTGAGGGTTTTACTGCCGGCTGAAGCCACTGCTATTGAAGTAACGCAGCAAAGATAGGCTAGCTGATCAGCTACTGAAATACAACAGGCTGATTCTAGAGTATCCATAAATATTCTAGAAACACGAACCACTTTAAAACGGTAGCCGCGAGCGAGAGTTCTATGTTCCATAAAGTCGGCCGGTACAGCCCAAAGATGGAGAACGGCTCCCACCCGGTTTGTCGTCTGATAGCGGAACCGGGCGCGTGCCCTTTTCCTCGTTTTACCCACCGAACCTTCTGAAGTTCCCGGATGTGTGGAGAGGGCGCTGCGGTCGAACAAACTGGCGCCGCCCTGGAAGCCTTTGCTGGAATAATTTATAACAGCTATCGCTGTAAAAAAAAAAAAAAAGAATAAAAAAAAACACGTCAGGAAACATTTTTTTCCCGTGTTCGCACATCTCACGATGCTACGGAGAACACCCGAGATGGACGCGTCATGCTCGTGTTCGCCCTTTTTTGTTTGGCAACAAACTCAGTGGCGCCATCTATTGGGCAGCCCCGGCACACTTCCCGTTCGCGTATATTTTCTTATTTTTTACTCGTCATTCTTTTATCATAGGAGCGAATTAAATCTGACTGTGCTATATATGGCTGTTTGCAGAAGATAGTGTGCATATTTGATTTCGCAAATACAGCGAAACCCGCCGTCCTGCTCAGAACCGAAAGTGATTCGGGGCTATTTGCACACTGGCGCCACCACGTTTCAACTCACGCAAGAAAGAGCGAATAGCAGCGGACTTTGCCAGTACGTGGTCCCCAAAATAGCTACGTTACGTGCGCACAAGGTGTCGCTTAAACCGCGGGCCACACCGCTAATGCATGACACAAAAGACAGTCGTCCGAGCGTTTCTTCCTTCGATGACGCTGCTGTCACATTGGTCATGCAAAGATTCTCTGCAGACATATCTTGCAAGCACACGCAGGTACAAAGCAAAAACGCTCCGTGCATGCTTCACGCGCGTCAGCAGGTAATAAACCCTTTTCAAAAGTTGATCGAACAACATTGGCGGTCATCATTGCTTGGGCACGAAGCGCGTGATTGGATACGAGTCCTCGCCGAAGGCTGACGTCACACTCGTGTGCAATCCGTGCTCAGAGCACGTGATCCAAACAATGACGGACAGCCGTTAACGCGGACCTTTTGAAAAAGGGTCGATTCTGTCGCCTATGCTTCCAGAAAACACCGTGTATTTTGTGTCATGTATTCGTTTTGGTGGGCATCGTAGAATCCACGTAACAGCGCCCCGTTCCCTGTCCCTCAGGCCAACGGTGCCGGCGTGTACCTCGTCGATCCGGCACCGACCCCGGCGTCTAGCCAACGGCACCAGCCTCCTGTCGTCGGCGTCCAGCGGTTCCCAGACCGACACCATCCAGAACACTGCCGTCCAGATGCAACAGCGCATCGGCCGAGCAGCCAAGCCGCCGATGCCGCCACCGCCGCTCCTGCCGTGTCCGGCAGCCGAACCAGGAGGTGGGGGTCCTGTGGTCCTCACGAGGCCAGACGGCCAGGAGATTGGGTCCATGAATCAAAGACGGACTCTCAGCGACACCGCGCTCACGACCAAGCATCAGGAAGACTCCGTTTCGGTGGACGAAGAAACCTATGGATTGTGCTCAAGACATTTGTACAGAAGCGCCAGTTCGTTGCGCAAGGTTTTGGCGCCAGTCCCGTTTTGGCGCCGGTGATGGGTGGACCTAGCGTCGTGTAGGACTGACGTGTTTTGTTGTTGTTGTTGTTTTTTTTCATCGGGTGGACGTGCGACGTCCTTTGTGTGCTCACGAGATTCTCTTCCAGCTCTCAAATAATAACATTATTCCCTTGACGGGCAGGTAAGAGGACTTCACAACAAACTCCTTTTATAAGGAGTCGGCGAGCCAGCGCACGCCGATGGGCATGCACAGGGCCGAGATCGAGAGCTGATTCGCCGATTTCGTAAAGGTGTCTGTTCTGAAAGCCTTTGACATACCCGTGAAACAGGGGTACAAACAAGTTCAAAAATACATATTTATTGCTTTACGATTTTGATAAAAGCTAATTTCTCGCGATCGGCCTGTTGTATGTGCTTACCTGAAATAGAAAACTGCTGCGTGGTAGCCCCTGGTGCGCAGGACATACTGCAGTCGTCTCATGAAGACGTCTTTTCGCTTCTATCAAATAATTCCGTCGCCTCTGCAAAAAAAAAAAAAAAAAAAAGGATACCGAACGCCCGTCACTTTGGTTTGCGAGACGAGCTGTCGAATGTCCGCAGGGTACCTCGAAGACTTTCTAAATATTTTGTTACAAAAATACATTGCACTACAAATAAAGCTAGATTAATATTCAGGCATGACTCATCACTTCAGAACTTCTAAAGACTCCTTGCAAAAAAAAAAAAAAGTTTAGTCGTGACAGTCTTGTTTGCAAACGAGGCTAGAAATGACATGCATTTTACGATGGGGAAGGCTATTGTGCAAACGACGTTCTATTTAGACAACATATAATAGGAACCGCCATTAGCTTGTTTTGTGGCAGGGCATCTCAGCTCCATAGACAAAGGCCTTATTGAAACAGAAGGACACGCAAAGTTATTGTTCTCTCTCTCATTTGGCAAAAAAGTACGCATTCTTAAAATTGCTAGCGAACGTCTTGTTTGAGCGAAAACATTTTTCAGTTTGCGCATGTTTTAGTCATTATAACTCTTATTATTACTGACCCGCGTTCTCTACTGGTACCACTTTCAGAATGAAAGCAGGTCGGCATACAGGACACAAACAAAGTACGCATCATGCTATTGAAACAATGGTAAGTTTCAGTACTGCGCATAAACGAAAACGCAACGACTGTGCCTTTGTGCTAGCGTTGCATGTTCCGGACTGCGCGTGCGGGAAGCCCAAACCGCGTCTTGGATTGGCGCATGGCGACGACGCGCATGCGCAGGATGTGAGCACGCAACGCAAACGCACAGCGATTGCCTTTGCTCCTGTACGCAGTGCTAGGACCCTATATTGATTTTAGTCGGGACGTGTGCGATGCCGTCCATATTTGTGCCTCGTTCATCTTGGGGTTTTTTTCTCCCTCAAGGAAAGACGTTTTGTTTATACGTCGCGAAATTATTGATCAACGGACATACTAAACGAAACGTGCTTGGTTCCCAAAGCAGCCCTACGTAGAAAGGGATAATTTAGCGAAGCGTCCCACGGGATCGGAAGGCGGGCACGTGAGACCGGAACCCAATCCCAACCATAGATGGCAGTAATGCAATTACTGTAATGCAATTACAGTACTTAAATTACTCTATGGAGTAATGAGTAATGTAATGAATTACTTCTCTAGGCTAGTAATTTAGTAATGTAAAGAATTACTTTCAGGCAGTAATTTCGAGAAAATTACTCATTACTTTTGAAATTACTTCTGTCCTAAATTAGAGAATTCGTTCGCAAGCTTTTAGACAGAAGAGAAATATTATTTTGCACGGTGAAATGTTGTGAAATAGCATCGAATGAAATAATCGACGGCTACGTGAGCGCAAAGCCTCGTACGAAGAGCTGGACAGACACACAAAGAAAGGCTGGAAAGGCGAAGGAGAAAAGCTTGCGTGTAGACATCGCTGGAAGGCACCGGCTTACAAACTCCAGGCACGACAGATTCACGGCGTCGCGTCATCACGACGATATTATACTTCGTTCAACTTTAAGCTGTCAGTGCTGTGGGAGCTGCAACCTAACCAGAAGCAATCAAACACCTTCTTTTAATCACGTGTCTCGTCCCTTTCTCTGTGCGTGGGTATGAACGAGAGTGTGATTACGTGGCGAACAATAGACGTGTGACTGCTCCAACAAACACGTAGCTTCCACAGTTTATTTCTAAGCTGGGAGTGCGTCAGCTTAGGGACGAACGGCTCATAGGCTACAAGGCGACGGGCACATCACCAGTTAGTTAAACATAATTTAAAACCTGAGAGAACAAGAAAAACAGATCCCCAGCCTTGTACTTTCGTCAAGCAAGGTCAAACCGTAAGCGTCGACCATTATGAGCAACAAACGACCGGAATAAATAGTTAATTTCAAATGCCTTGTCAAATCCCCAGAACGTTTTGTGCGTCTTCGAGCAACGCAGGTGCCGCTCGCGGTATGCCTCGCTGCCTTCCCTTGGGAAGTTTATTCGGGAATAAGCCTACAAGCAGATATCGCCCCCCGTTTGTTGGGAAAGTGACACAATTTAGGAAGCTCGCGCCATTCTTCAACTGGCGACGCTTCTCTCTAGCAATTGTCCGGGCCCTTTGTGTGACAATGCGCAAAAACTTGAACTCTTCGGGTGTTTCGGAAAAATTCTCCTTGAAAGGAACGACCGAGAATATGTAAACTATACTTCGCGACAACTTTTCTTGGTAATGCAGTGGAGGGTACAGGCACGCGTTCCCTCTCCCATTTTGAGCGCTGAATAAAGCTGTGCGCGGACTATCCTCCTCTCTACTGCGTTGCCAAGAAAACCTTGTCGCCGAGTATAGTGCTCTCGGGAGAATAGAATTAGAGTGACTCCGAGGCGGAAGGGAGACGTTTCACGTGACGACTCCTTGTAAGTAAACTGACACGGACTACAACCTCTAAATCAGGAAGACGGAAACATAGGACCCTTTTTGTAAGAACCTTCAACGTTGAATGAACAGCGAAACCGGTGAGTCGACTGTCTTTCTGAGTCACATCTAAAGAAGCTATTCATCATGTTTAACACTTATGTCGTGTGCACCAGCAAAACCACTGTTCAGTATGGTTCACTTTGAGGCACATAAGGTTGTTGCGGTGTAAACAGGAAGATCTGAGTTTTTGGTACATATAGACCAGCACAGCTCTTTGACGTGACATCACTGCGGTGGCGCTGCTGTCGGCACTGCACATGCGCAGCACCTCGCTTCTCCCAAATCTGGTTCCTGCACACGCGCCGTGTGGGCAAACGAGGGCTTGTTTTATAAACACTGTCGTTGTGTATACGGTGGATAAAATGCGTGCGAATTACTGCCTCAAGGTATTCAAAAGTAATGTCAAAGTAATTTCAAAGTAATTTCATTCCTTTGGGTAAGTAATTGTAATGTAATGTCATTACCGTTAATCTGCGGTAATTTGTAATGTAATTAATTACATTTTGTAGTTTTCAGAAAGAGTAATTAGTAATGTAATTTAAGTACTTTTTGAAAGCAATTTTGCCATCTCTGCCATCTTTGCCATCGAGCGAGGCCAACATCGCTGACATTCGCCTCGCTCGGATGCAACTGCGACTGGAGTCCTTGATCGCGGTAAGTAATATATCGACGCTGTGGAGATGCAAGTAGGAACTGTCGGACACTAGATGAGGAACTTGGCTGCACGAGTGTTTGCGTCCGAAGCTGGTGCTATACTCCCTTAAGCTGAGACTGCAGCCAAGGGCACAAGCAGGAGAACTCGAGGTCGCTGCTTTCGTTCTTCAGCAGAACGAGCACTCCCGCTAGAAATGCACGTCTTAAAGGCGGGAGCACGGGCCAGCTCGAGCTTTTTTTTTTTTTTGGCTGTCGTCTCAGCTTAAGGGTGAACAAAGTACATCTGTACACCCGGGGAAAGATTTAATAACTCCGCATCAAATGTGACCCCTCCTCTTTTCAGGGATTCTACCTTGAAGGTAAACTGAAGTGGTTGTGTATTTGAGGGGAAAAAAACACCTATATCGTCTTCATTTGGCCACCAGGATCGCGAATATTGAGATTATTTTTCAATTTGGTACGTGGAGGCTGCAGAAAATCATTTTCCTTGAACGAGTAGTCATATCCAGAGTTTTCGGAATCTCCGCTCTGGCGCATCTTCAGCGCCTTTCAAAGCTGTGCACACGCACTCTTGTTATTTTCAAAAAGGTTAAAAAAAAAACGTCCTGAAGGGTGTTAGCATAGCCTTTTCTGTACTCACAAAGCCTGGCAGTTCGACGACGAAGCCATAGAGTGCTTGGTCGCAGATTTGGAGCGCGAGGATCTGGGTGCAAAGAGCATTTCTCGGGGAGCCTGTAGTCAGCACACAGCTTTTGCAGCGGCGAGAACCCGAAACATGGTTTTCAAACACGACGAGCAAAGAAGCGGTAGCCCGAGGAACGCGAGAAGCACGAGCGGACATTCCATCGCTCGGGACAAGTGTATTTCGGCGTCTCGCCGCAGCGGGGCGCCCGTTACGTGCCTCTTGTCTGAAGTGGTGAGCGGACGTGTTTCCTGGTTCTCCTCGAGCATCCGAAGCTAAGTGCATGTTTTTCTTTTCTTTCTCTTTTTGAGAGTTGATTGAAAGTGTCTATGCGGTAGCAGCACCCCTGCCCGTTTCGATCTGGATGAGCATCGTACCGGCGTGCGGTCGTGCACCACTACTGCGTGGTGCACGTTAAAGACCCCAGGCTAGCAGTTGTACTGCACTGGCTAAATTGCTCATCTACAGTGGGTAACAATGTCGCCATGTTCTGGCAGACTAAACTCCTGCTGTATAAACAACTAACGACTAATTTGTTTGTTTTGTTAGGTTTGAACAGCAGCAGGTGAGGTTCGTTGAGGCTACTAAGAAGCTAGTTTCGCAAAGTAGGCTTTGTTTGAATTTTTGGCGGGAAGTGACGGTTTGTTCCCGGTCTAGATATGGGTCTAGATTTGGGTCGGTAGGACAAGAGTGGGGACGAGTTGGTGCAGTGTGAGGGGTGTGGGCGGTGGTGTTACCTAGAGGAGACGGGTTTCGGGAGTCTGGAGGAGGCGGCAGGGATGAGTTTTGAGTGTCGGCTTTGTGTGAAGCTTAAGCAGGTAACTGTGGAATGGGAGGGTAGAGTTCGGGAGATTGAGGCTGAGCTTAAGGCAGAAGGCGAGAAGCGGGTGGGTCTCGAGGCCCAGGTTGAGGAGCTGACTAGGCAGCTTAATCATGAGAGGGAGCAGCGGGTCGGCCTCGAGAAGCAGGTGGAAGAGCTGGGGGAAGTATGGAAGGCGGGTTTAGAGGAGTGTAAGAGGGAGTGTGACAGTAGGGTAGAGCGCCTGGAAGGGGTAATTCGAGCGAGTGAGAGTAGCGAGGGAAGAAAAGAGGAAGTGTCAGTTCCAGCGGGACGAACCGCCAGTCCGCAGGCTGGGGTCGCTGGTGGTCTGGAGTCCAGCCTGTTGACTGGCGGGCTCGGCGACGCTGGAGAGCTGAGTGACCCTCAGCTCAATAGCGACTTCGTGCAGCAGGCGTCGGGCAGTCAGGTGACAGCAGATAAGTCGCAGGACAAGGGCGCGCAGGTACCAGGGGGATCTAGGGTACTGGTAGTGGGGAGCTCTAACGTAGCACGGGTTAAGAGGGGTGTACTGAACAGGGTGAAGGGAGACCAGAGGGTAGCCGTAGAGGTCCAGCCAGGGAAGTGTATGGTGGATGCTATGACCACAGCACGTGAGGGGGTGTGGGATAACCGGGAGGGAACCTAGTAATAGTTCCTGCGGGGCTTAAAGGGGCGGTGCAACGATATTCAATGGACCTTTTGTAGAAATACGCGGTGCGCATGCGCGGAGTATTTCATGTGCCTGGGTTCGAGAGTATCTAGTTCCAAACAATCCGCCATCTTGCATTTCTCGCCTTTGAGCGGTTTCGTTGTGTCGACCTCGGGGCGGAAGATTACGCACGATGGGGACAAAGGTGAGCTTGGGGGAGCCGTATCTATAGGTCACATCGCCTCAATGGGTGAACAGGAGGTAGCTGACGTTTTGGGTGTGGAACGGGTGGGAGAGGCCTTGGGCGCGCGTTGTTTTCCAGTCACCTAGTCTCGAACCGATTCGCGTGTCTAGGTGGCAGCACATATTCGCCAAGAGGTCCATTGGAATGTTTTTCACTTTACACGAGCTTACTGGCACTAGTGGGACTTAAGGTAACTCGCACGCAACGCCACTGGCCAAGAAACGTCTTTGTTGCGGTGTAATTTCAGAGACAAACGCGATCATTTTCATTCAATCTCTCCTTTGCAAAATTTGATGACGTAAAGTGGGGATCGCAGTGCACCCATATGACGATATTTGAATGCTGTTCATAGATTAGACCCGAGCATTGCGTGGGCACTCAATTTGGGCTCGTGATAATTACTCGCTCGAGAAGCATTCGGGTAGTGGCCCGTGTCCAATCGCTGCAACGACGACAATAGCCGAGCCATAACAATGTCTGGAACTCAGCGCGTGTCCTGTGCTTTGCCAACCCCAGCGCGTGACTATGATCAACATTGGCGGCACATAATCAGCTCCAGATAACGTGGAGTAACTGAAAACCCAACAAAGTCAGGAGAGGCACCCAGGGTTAAAAAGAAGAGAATACGTAAGAACAGGTATAAACAAACAACACAATCAGACATTGGATATATTAACATGCAGGGTGGTAGAAATAGGTTAAAATGGGAAGAGGTAGAGGAGCAACTAAGAAAGGAGGATTTAGTGGTGTATGGGTTTGTGGAAACTCATCTCAGAGACATGGAGCAGCCAAACGGAGGGAACGAGGAAGGGAGGTGGAATTGGAGCATTTATTAAGAAAAACATGAACTTTCAAAGGATCAGAAAGGAGTGCGCCGAACACTTGTGGCTTAAAGGAAAAGTCGCTGGGGAATCAACAGTCCTTGGAGTTGTTTACTTATGAACAGGGACAGGTGCTAAAGAGGAAACAGAAAAATGATTGATTGCATATCAAGAGACATTAGTGAGTTAGGGGAAGGCTCTGAAATAATTATTATGGGAGACATGAATGCCCACATCGAGGGTCTGGATGGGTATACGGACTCAACTGGAAGCATATTACTAGAACTGGTGGAAAAGCATGACTTAGTTTTATGTAATACCTGTCAGAAATGTGACGGGCACATAACGTGGGAAACTGGCAATCTAAATTCAACTATAGATTACGTACTTATGTCACACAAAATATATGGTAAGTTACAAGTAATGAAAATAGATGAAGAAGGTTCCAAAAGTCTTGGTAGTGACCACAAACGTATTAAGCTGAATCTTGCCAGAGAAGTAAATGCTGAAACTAGACAACATAATTCAAAGCACACTTTCTGCAGCGACAAAGAGTTGGAAATAGTTGCTGAAAGAATAGAGGAAGCAGTTTCAGGGCAACGGTATACAGATTGGACCTATGAAAGCCTAACTGGGCTTTTTTTTTTTCTGGAACCAGACAAAGTTCAGAGTAAACGAAAGGGGAAGCAAGGACATAGACCAAAAAGCTGGTGGGACAAAGAAGTGAAGCAAACGATACAAAAACGTCAGGAAGCCTCTAGAGAACACAGGCATTACAAGCGTAGTGGGGAGTCAGAAACGGAAGTAAAAAGAAGATGGGACAATTTTATAACATGTCGCCGAGAGGCATCCAGTTTGATCAATGCGAAAATTCAGAGAAAGGGTGAAGAATGGATGAGTAATGTAAGCAAGAAAGATAGAAACGCAGCCAAGAAGTTTTGGGAGCACTTTTACTCACTCGGTGAAACGACGCAAGCTAGACAGAGGTTCATACTCTCGCATCAGGGAGATCAACTAGAGGGAGATGATGCGATACGATATATAGGAGCAGTGATGGAGGAGAAATTTCGGGAACGGGTACATGTGGAAGATAGTAGAACCGAAGGAAGTATTAGTCCAGCTTTTGACATCGCGGAATTTGGACAAAGAGAATGGGAAAAGGCGGAACGAAGAGTCCCTACTGGCACGTCGATAGGCACAGATGGTATCCCAATCAAGCTGGTGAAGAATTTGGGTCCTAAATCTAAGGCAAAACTAAGGGAGGTAGTGAGCACTATGATAACAAAAGGAAATATTCCAGATGAATGGAGGCTTAGTAGGATGAGTTTGATATATAAGAGAAAGGGAGATAAGTGTGATATTAGGAATTATCGTCCCATAACCGTGACACCAGTTATTTACAGGTTGGTAATGCAGATTATAAAGAACAGACAGGAGGAATGGGTAGATTGCGAGGGCATACCGGGCGAGTTACAGAAGGGGTTTCGGAAACAAAGAAGGTTGGAGGACAATATATTTTCTCTGACACAGTGTATAGAAATAGCGCAAAAAGAAAACAGACAGCTCTGGCTGTCATTTCTGGATATCAAGGGTGCCTATGACAATGTGAATCAAAACACTCTGTGGGACATAGTGGAGAGCTTAAACCTAGATGAAGGACTAACAGCAATCTTAAGGAACATTTACAGAGATAATAAGGTGATTATAACATGGGAAGGAAAGGCAGCGGGGAAAACAGAGATAGGACGAGGGCTTAGGCAGGGGTGCCCGTTATCGCCTTTGCTGTTTATGTTGTATCTGAGAGGATTGGAAGATAGACTAGAAAAGAGTGGGCTCGGATTTGACCTTTTGTACAGTAAGCTAGGCCAAAACATTCAGCAATCCTTACCGGGACTGATGTATGCGGATGATATCGTACTAATGGCTAACAATAGGATAGATTTGCAGGAATTAATGAGCATCTGCGGTAGGGAAGGAGAGGAATTAGGTTTAGAATTCAGTAGTGAAAAATCAGCAGTCATGATTTTTAACAATGATGATGTTGAGAGACTGGAGATACAGAATATTACAGTTGAGAGAGCTAGTAAATACAAGTATCTAGGAGTATGGATTTGTGATGGTGCAGAATATCTCAGTGAGCATGAAAAGTATATAATAGGTAAGGGCAACAGAAATGCAGCTGTAATGAAAAATAGAGCACCTTGGAATTACAACAGGTATGAGGTGGTGAGAGAGATTTGGAAAGGGGTCATGGTGCCTGGCTTGACTTTTGGAAACGCAGTGCTATGCATGAAATCCGAAGTGCATGCAAGACTAGAAATAAAACAGGGTGGAGTAGGTAGGCTGGCTTTGGGGGCACATTGCAAAACACCAAACCAGGGAGTACAAGGAGACATGGAATGGGCGTCGTTTGAGGGCAGGGAAGCTGTGAGCAAGATAGAATTTGAGGATCGGTTGAGGCAAATGGGTGGGGAGCAATGGGCACGAAAGGTTTTCAGCTATCTATACATGAGGAGTATAGACACACAATGGAGACAGCGCACTAGGAAATTAAGAGGAAAGTTTTTAGGCTATAGTGGGGTTACGGAAGAGCAGGTCTCAGTTAAGAAGAAAGTTAAGACCACAGAAAGAGATCGGTGGCTAGAGGGAATGCAGACAAAGAAGGCTCTGGAAAGCTATAAATTAAACAAAACAGTTATTGCCAAAGAAAGCATTTATGACAATTTTAGGGGAAGCTCATTGTTGTTTGAGGCAAGGACAGGTGTTTTGCGAACCAGAACACACAAAGCAAAGTACCAGGAAATGGACACAGTGTGCGCTGCTTGTGGAAAGGAGGACGAGACGGCTGAGCACTTGATACTCTACTGTAAAGAGCTTCACCCTATGCATACTGAAGACAACATAGATTTAATAAAGTCATTGGATTTTAGGGACAGCGAAGGAAAAGTGGATTTCAAGACAGTAGAGATTACCAAGCAAAGATTAAGTGAATGGTGGCAGAAAACGAGAGAAAACTAGGCATTCTCTTATTAACTGATGGCAAGGGGGTTTTATAGCCTCACTTTCTTTTCAGTACGGAGTGAATATAGTTTTCACATTTAAATATTCTAAGCTTAAAGGGTAAGACAAAATGGCTAGGTGGCGTAAGCTACCGCCCGATCCAAAGGGCTCAGCCGTATTCATCCATCCATCATCCATCCATTGTCTGCCGCTCTACTTTTTCACTTTCGGCGGCCGCGTCTCGTCGCAATCTGCCAGGCTTTGTCAGTACAGAGGAGGCTGTTGTACTTCCAGGCGGAATAATTCCTTCGAGGTTGTTAAATCGAAAAGAAATACACTCCTTTACTGATGGGATATTTACATATGTACAGGAAACTGTGCAGGGGAAGCTTTTCCGAGGTCCTCGCGCATCAGTCCATTCTTTCGCGACTTCTTTCTTCTTCTCTTTTTGCCCGCAGTCCCACGAGCTATTTCGGCAATTCGCAACACGCTCCCCCCGAAATGAGCGCACCAATAAACGCTCATTCACTCTACAAGTTCTAAGGGGTATACCAGTTGCACAGGTCGCTTCAGCACTTGTGCACCCGGCAAGGCAACGGAGCATGAACGTACGACTCCGTCCCTCCCGTGAAAAAGCTCTTGGACACGTCCTGTGCGCCAAAAATGTCGTGGTGTCTTTTCCTCTTCTATGAGCACTAAGTCTCCAGCCTGTATTGTACTCAACTGACGGTTAGGCGACTCGTGCGCGGACCGCAATTGAAGAAGATACTCGCGGCGCCATCTAGTCCAGAAGTGATCTAGCTGCCTTTGATGGTGCTTCCAAAGACGAGTGAGGTCATTGCTGGTGTCGATTTCTGTGTCTGGTTCGCATGATGTTGGAAGCGACGTCAGGCGCTTTCCGGTCAGAAAGTGTGCGGGAGTTAGCACTTCCTGCTCACCTGAAGAGGCATGCAGAAACGTCAGTGGTCTAGAGTTGACAATGGCTTCCACCTCATGGAGAATAGTAGTGAGTTTCTCGAAGTTGTAGCGATCTTTTCCCAAAACTTTCCGGAGGCAGGTCTTCACCGTTCGCACCATCCGCTCCCAAAATCCTCCCCACCATGCCGCTCGTTCCACGATAAATTTCCATGTTATCCTAAATCCGAGTAGTGCTCCTGGACACTTTTGTCTCGGATAGCATTCCATAAGTTGCAGAGATCTCTCGATGCCTTCTTGAACGTTAGGGCATTGTCTGTGTAAACAATCCTGGGCAGTGCCCGTCGTGATGTAAATCGTTGAAATGCCATGATGAAAGCCGCAGCCGATAGATTTGAGACAAGTTCAAGGTGAACTGCTCTCGTAAGCGCACAGGTGAACAGTGCGATGTAAGCCTTCTCGTCGGACGGCTGGGACTTCACAAACAGCGGTCCGGCAAAATCTATCCCAACCACTTCAAATGGAGCGGCTTCACTCACTCGCTCCTGTGGAAGTGGTGCTGTGGGAGCAGAGGCCCTCTTTGCTCTCAGTCTAGCGCAGTCATTACACCGTTGTATGATCTTCTTTGCGATCTGTCGTCCTCTCGGCACCCAAAATCGCTCTCGCAGTTGTGCTGTGGTGTCCTGGATACCTCCGTGGAGAGTTCGTAGATGACAGTCGTGCACAATCAGCTCTGTAAAAGGATGCTCAGGAGGAAGTAGGAGTGGGTGTTTCACTCTCACCGTTTCGTTAGCGTTCTGGAGTCGTCCACCAACCCTCAAAAGTCCGGTTGAGTCGACGAAGGGGCTTAGTGAGAGTATAGTAGATTTTTCATTGTTCCCTCTGTTGTCAGAAATGTCTTTCATTTCTTGTGAGTAGGCCTCCATTTGGGTTCGGGAGATCCAATAAGCCTCTGCTCGCTCGAGCTCCTCCGTTTTCAAAGGGCCGTGATGTTGGTTCTCTTTCCTACAATTCTTGGCGATCCCTCATCACCCAGGCAGTGATGCGAAGAATGCGTCCAAGCTTGCTGTAGTCTTTCAACGCCAGGAGGGGCGGCTCCCGTTCTGTAGTCGTTTGGAGCGCATGATGCACATGTCGCCTTTCGTCTTCAATAGCCGCATCCGGGACAGTCTCAGTGGTAGGCACACCTGGCCAAGTGTCTTCATTCATTGAAAGCCATGTCGGGCCTTTCCACCATACTTGACTTGTCAACAAGTCTTCTGCGGTTATTCCCCGTGTTATTAAATCCGCTGGATTATCCACTCCAGGGCAGTGTTTCCAGCTTGAAGGTGTCCCTTTAGCTTGGATCTCGGCCACCCTGTTTGCAACAAAGGGCTTCCATTTGTTTGCATTTCCCTAGATCCAATGTAGAACGATAGTACTATCTGTCCAGTATAACGTGTACTGACAGCTCAGGATGTCTTCGAGGTAATGCCCCATTCGTCTCCCGACCACTGCCGCCATCAGTTCAAGTCGAGGAAGTGTGAGCCGTTTTATTGGCGCTACACGTGACGTTGAGAGTACCAGATTTGCATCGACTTTCCCATCTCTGTCCTTGACTCTCAAGTAAGCACAAGTTCCGTAAGCCAGCGGGCTTGCGTCACAAAAGATGTGTAGCTGTAGTGAGTGAATGCATTTGCTTGGAGCCTTTATAATACAGCGACCTGTCACTACGTCTTGTATACGCTGTAGTTCAGAGCACCAACCTTGCCATTGTGACTCTAAATCGTCTGGTAGATTATCGTCCCAGTCAAGGCCCCTTTCCCAAATGCGTTGGAATAGTATCTTCATTCTCATTACGTATGGAGCGATCATCCCCAACGGGTCGAACACTCTGGCTGCTGCTTGCAGTACGTGACGTTTGGTTGTCTCGTTCGACGTGACGAAGTTCAAGATGTTAGTGACGGGAATCATCAGCTGATCATTCTCGCGTCTCCATCGTAGCCCCAGAACCGTCTTAGGTTCGGCGAACAGTGTATCTGAACCTTCCTCAAACAGGTTTTGCAATTCTCTTGAATTGGTCGACCACTTCCGGAGCTTCATTCCTGCATCCTCCAAAATTAGTTTTGCTTGGTCATGTATGCTAGCTGCCTCTTCGGTAGACTGGGCCCCGACCAACAAATCATCGACGTAGAATGATTCTTGGAGGAGCTGAGCTGTGCTCTTCCACTCTTCCTTCACGTTTCGCAGGTGATGGACCAGCGTCGCAGTAAGAAGGAATGGGCTAGCGGATGTTCCGAAAGGAACGCGCGTCATTCTCCATTCTTTGATTTTCGGAGCTGTTTTCAATGAGCTCACCTCGTTCTCAAACCAAAGGAAACGTAGTGCATTTCTGTCTTCAGGTCGTACACTGATCTGCAAAAACGCCTTCTCTATATCCGCTGTAACGGCGATTGGATGCAGACGGAAGCGTATCAAGATCTTGACAAGATCAGCATTCATCTTCGGTCCTTTCTCAAGGTGTTCGTTAAGGGAAGTAACCCCTGGCTCATGCGAAGACGCGTCAAAGACTACACGTAGTTTTGTGGTCTCCGATTCGCTTCGAACCACTGCTTGGTGAGGCATGTAGTATAAACGCTTACATCGAGACTCGATATCTGATGATCTTGTGGGTACCTCCTCCGCGTGTCCGGCGGTGATGTAGTTTCTGATGACTGTGTCATAGTCCTTCGCAAGAAGCTCGTTCCGCAAAAGTCTTCTTTTCTGTCCTTCGAGTCGTTTGACAGCCATCACTCGGTTGTCCTTCAACTCCCCTGTGTTTGGCCTCCAAGGCAGGCATACTTCGTACCGTCCTTCTGACTTGGAGATCGTTCGACAGAACTCTTTGTACACTGAACTGTGTTCTTCATTTTGGGCACAAAGTTGGTCAGTTATTCCTATGCTCTCCAGTTCCCAAAAACTGCGCAGCGTTGATTCAGTTTGGCTGTTTTCAAACGCTTCGATGTTTAGAACGCAGGTCGTTGTGGTGGCACTGCAGGTCAAGGAACTTTGGAGTGATATAGGACCATGAAACGTCCAGCCAAAGATGGTATTGGTAGCTGTCATCTTTTCGTTGTTACAGCACCGTTGTACTTGATCTTTCGTGATCTTCCATAGCTGATCAGATCCGATAGGCATGCTTATGCCAGGTACAGCCGGCATGCCTGGGAACAATAGTTCGTCCGCGATGTACCCTTTTTTCTCCTCGACACTACGAAGAAATTCGTAGTCTGTTGGCACTTGCGTAATGTCCTTGCAGATGAACGGTATTTCTACCGCCTCAAGGAGACACTCAGTCTTACCATACTGACTACGTAGTTGTACTTGTACGATTCGCAGTTGTTGAGCTAGGGCGTTTGGGTTCCCAAACGTATTCAACCGAAGACTTGTCTGCTTCAGCACCTTGAGATTAAGTTTGCGGGACATATCCTTGCGAATGAATGTCCGCTGGCTCCCTCCGTCGATGATGGCACGAAAATAGCAGCTATCGTCGTCTGTAACAGCCCATGCACGGAATGTTTGGAGAAGAACTTCGTTGTCCAGGCAAATATCTACCTTTTTGGCGCTGGTGTTCTGCACGCTTGTAATCACGGTCTCTTCACCAGTACCTTTTGAGCGCGGTTTCCAGTCGGGGTCACACATTGACGTGACATGTCCTCCGGAGCAAGAAGAACATAAGACCCTTCCACGACACTCCTTTGCTCGATGTCCCTTCTTGGTGCATCGAAAACATCGCATGTCACCGGATAGTCGCGTTTTCTTTTGCCCAAGTGGTAAAGCGCAGGTCTCAGTTGAGTGCTTCGTTGATTTGCAGAAGACGCAACCAGATTCCGTGTTTGTCTGCAGCACTGCAGCTGTTGGCTTTCTGGATCGCCGTGCTTGATCTTTCTGATTCTGTCTTGACGCTAGGCTTGTCGTCTCAGTTAACCCGGCTTTTCTTCTATTTTCCACCTCGGCCCGAAGGACGCTCAGGATCCGTGAAAGTTCCCCATCAATAAGCGGAGCTGTTGGGATGGTGCTGGCCGAGATAGCGGAGCTGTGGCTTGAAGCGTGTGCTGCTTCATGTCTCTGCTGGACGGCTGCAGTCGACGTTGTTGGGTATGTGGAGCTAGTTCGTCGGTAGTAATCGACGACTAGGTCTTTCGGTAGTGCTCTCAGTATAATGTCAGATGCATCATCGTAGATTACGTGTCTGACCCAACCCCGAGAGCCTTCAGTCCGCGGATGTTTATCTGTAGATGGTCGTACATTCGTCGTAGACCTCTGGTGTCGTTTGATGAACTGACGGAGGGCAACGTCCGCAGTTTTGCCAGATGGTCTTGTTCGATCCGTCGTCTGTCTCCGAATCGACCGGAAAGAATCTCTATGGCGTCATCGTAGCAGGCGTCAGTGGCTTGTAGCCCTGCGATCGCTGCAGCCGCTGGTCCCGTGACAAGAGTCCGCAGATCGTGAAACTTCTGGCAGCGCGGGACGCTCTCGCTATCATGGATTGCACTAGAGAACTGCTCCCAGAAGCTCTGCCATCCGTCAATGTCGCCGTTGAAGGTCTGCAGACGTAGCTTGGGAAGCTTGACTCCCGTGGCCCTATTAGCTTGTGCTGTTTCTACGGTCGCTGTTGCTGACTGCGGCGACACCGGTGGCGGAGGCGGCGGTTGTCTTTCCTTCTCCCGGAGGGTAGATGCCCTGCTACCCAGCACGGCGATCATTCTCGTAGCCTCGTCATCGTACTCGACCACTGCAGTGTATTCTGTTCCGAGGTCTCCATCGCTGATGTGGTCTTCGGTCTCGTTATTAATTTGACGGAGCTCGTTGTTGCTCGTAGTCAGTCGTTCGAGCAGCGATGTCAGAGTAGCCAGGTCTGCAGTTTCAAGAACTGCAGTAGCTTCGTTGATGAGCCGGGTGTTTTGCGAACGTCGGACGGTGCGCTTCGATTTCAGGCGTTCCATATGTATCTGTCCAAGATCCCACAGCAGTTGAGTGTAGTCGGTCGGCAACGTTCGGAGTTCCGCTTACGCTGTTCGATCCTCAGTCCCGGGTTTCGGCACCATGTTGTACTTCCAGGCGGAATAATTCGTTCGAGGTTGTTAAATCGAAAAGAAATACACTCCTTTACTGATGGGATATTTACATATGTACAGGAAACTGTGCAGGGGAAGCTTTTCCGAGTTCCTCGCGCATCAGTCCATTCTTTCAGCAACTTCTTTCTTCTTCTCTTTTTGCCCGCAGTCCCACGAGCTATGTCGGCAATTCGCAACAGAGGCTATGGTGTTAGCTTGCAGTTGCACGCACTGCCCACACAAGTGACGCGGGCTAGGCGGCCGGAATATCTGGGTCTGACGTACCGAAGGGTCGGAGATTTTTCGTGTTTTCTCGCGTTTAGTTTTATCTGCGGGGAAAATGAACTTGATTTTCAAATTCACGGGAAAAGAATACTCTAAAATTCACCTCTAACTCGTTTTTTTGTTAAATAAGGTTCTTCGTTTTTTTTTTGTTTTTTTTTGTAACTTTTGGTAGTTGCAGAACCTGGAATCCTATTTTTTAGATAGGCAATTGAATGAGTCATTCAATAGACGAGGTGCTTAACAGCCTGACGACAACTTAGCTTCTAAGATGGGCCGAGAAGTTGGACGAAACACTTTAAAGGCGGAGAAGTTAACTCCTTGGCTGACTGTAGATGTGCCTATGCGCCTGTCTGCTTCATGTGGGCTTACGGTCCGGCGAGCTCGGGAGTGAGTTCGTGTACGCGTGTTATATGTAATTGACACTGCGCGTTTCTCAATGAGTGCATGTGCGAGTGTGGGAGAGAGCGTGGCTTGTGGTGTGTATTTGTGGTTTAGTGAGGGAGCGAGATTTATATCTGCTCTGTCTGTATCTCTGTGAGTTCGTACGCATGTGCTTGTGTGCGCGCGAGCGTGTTTGTGTGTCTACGGGCGTGTGTTCGTGTGTGTGTGTGTGTCAGTGCGTGTGCGCGCGTGTGTTTGAGTGTATGTTACTTTTGTCTGAGTTTTCTTGTCCGTTCGCTGCCAAATAAATACGGGTCGAAATGCATGATTTCGTCTTCGTCCCGCCGAGACAAGATAAATACAATATTAGGAAATACGTTCCAGATACAATAAAAGAATTAATTTTCACGAGAAACTAATTTTCGCAAACTTCGCGAATTGCCGACGACTTGCGAAAAATAGGTCCCGCGAATATGTTTCCCTCCGGTAGCAAATACATAGCATAAAACCCTGATTCGAGAAATTTCGAGCCCGCGAAATATTCTTAAATACCACACATCACCGAATTCGCGAAATATTGAGCCCGCGAGAATAAAGTTTTTACAATAAACATATACCGGGCATTTTTTTTTTACACTTAACAGATTTGTTTAAATAACAGATTTCTTAAAAAAAATGCCGTAAAAGTTACACTTATGCGGTTTGCGCTGGTAAATTATACGGCCAGGGGGACATAGTATAAAGGGAGGAGGCTGATCTTTGCTATAAGTCAGCTAATTATTTAAACTTCGTTAATTAACTTTTTAATTAATAAAACAGACATATGGTTCCAATCAGAAACTTCCTGAGCGTCATCGAAAACCACTAAATCAACTCTTTTTATAAAGATATAAGACAGGGGAAGAATTTTACGGCAATCTGAAAAAGTGCCCAGTTTGGACGCGTTTCTAGGTTTTGGTTCCTTTATCGAAGCGCATTTTTGTGGCCGCGGTCCTGCTCCCTGGTGGCCGTGGCGCGAAGCCACCCCCTTGGTATGGTGTTCTAGAACTGGGCAGTGTGTCGTCCGCGCCGAGAAGCAACGGAGGGAGGAGGTCGACGCAGCGATGACGGCGCGCAAGGACGGCAGGGGGCGCTGCGGGTAACAGGCGGTCTCCTTCCCGCTCGGATTGCCGTGTTGTCGTACTGCTAGTGATCGCGTGGTTCGCGTCGTCGCTTTGTTTTGCTGCAGTGTTTTTTTTTTTTTTTTTGTAATGATTGAGTGAAATGGATTGCGATCGGTGCCGTTCAAAGGCATGTAGACAAGGCGTGCAATGACGGAAAAACGGCGGGACAAGAGAGACGGGACGTGTTTTGTGCCGGGGCAGTGATTTCCCTACACCCCCCTACGGTATTGTGACCATATAGGACCGTTCACACTCTTGCGACCGAGTAAGACCGAGAGAGACCAGACCGGTTTTTAAGCCTCTTGCGATCTTTTAGGACCAGCTCCGCTGCAGCGCATCCGGTCCTAAGAAGTCGCAAAAGGTTTAAAAATCGGTCTGGTCTCTCGAGGTCTTACTCGGTCGCAAGAGTGTGAACGGCGCTTATTCCTCAAGGTAGAAAACGGGACATCCCAGCTCGGGGGGGGGGGGGGGGGGGGCGGGAGTATTAAAGTTTGAGATTGAGAGTAACAATTTAATGCAATAGCTGTTATTTCAAAACGTTAACATACTACATGTCTGCTATATACAGTAACTGTAAAAATATTTCTACACACGAGTCTTCGCGAGAGAAGTGTTTGTGGGCAAGAACAGTTCTCTTAATTTTTCTCTTGTAAATATTTTTAAATACCTACGGCTATTTTTGTAAAATATACCTGTAACGAGTAGGCATAGTTTGGTTTGCTTCAACTCGCTTTGTGCCAATTTTGAAACTATGCACTCCTGCAAAAACGGGACATGACTAAAGACGGGATGGCAGAAGCGGGCCTCAAAAACGGGACTGTCCTGGCCAAAACGGGACGTCTGGTCACCCTACCCTGCGGTGATGTACTCCCCCCCTTGTTTTTCCGAAGGCACCCCCTTAAAGGGGCCCTGCAAGGACTTTTTTACTGGTTTTTAATTTGCACCAAACCTGAGCGCACTGAAAGTAGTAACTTAGGTAAAACTTTTCTTTTCTCGAAATTCGCTTTATTTTAAAAGTTATAGGCGAATTAAAATTACAAAAACAAGCAAAAAATAACCTTCCTCATGACGTCCTTGGTTGCTTGAGTGGCTGTGAACTAGAGGAGGGGTAGTGGGCTCATCGCGAGCGCTCACGGCTGCCGCACTCCATGTCGACGGCGCGAGAGGGCGCCACTAAAGCATGTTTAGGATAGGCTGTATGCAGCGGGCAGCCGGGGCGGCTCTCATTGCATTTGCTGCGCGATTAAACACTAATTCGGCATGACACTTCATTGGCCACAAACGACAGCAAACACGGGGTAAAGATCAGTTCAGAATGGGAGCCACTTCGCGCTGCCATACCACGGGACGGCCAAACCCCAAGACAAAGCTTCTCGCCGAAGGCCTTCGGAACGCTCGGAGCTGGTCGGATCATCCTGTCCATACGACCGGAGCGCCGCCGCGTACATCCGGGACCTTGCCGTGTCGGCGCGTGATCCCACTACTCCTTTCTAGTGTGCGCCGCCTTTTCCACCGCTCGGTGGAGGGTATGTCGACGGGTCATTTCTCGTTTCCGTACTTTATAAACTGCATTGGTTTCTTTTCTGATCTAAAATACTGAACAAAAACTACTTTTATAAATTATTGAAACGGTTCGTGCAGCTTATATTTTGTAGTTCGACTAAAAAGAAGCTTTTAGAGGCTCTGACCAGTAGTAAGACCAGGACCAAAGACGTCACATTTTGCGCGCTTTCGGTACCGCGGGTCGCCCTCGTCGGTGGAGGAGGTTTCCGCGTCATCCGGTTAAAATATGACGCACTGATATTTAGTTACTCTCTCCGTGCCCGCTGGCTTGCCCGAACTTCAAGAGACGTGGAAACCGCAAAAAAAGTAGACGCTTAAATATGATTGCAGGGCCCCTTTAATTCGCAACGACTCTTATATTCTCAATGCCCCCTAACCCTCCCCCCCCCCCCCCCCCCTAATTTCAATTCCTGGGGCCCGTTCCGGGTTGCAACAGTGGCTACCGGTTTTGCAAAGAAGCCCGTTCCCTTTTTCGTGCCCCTCTCGAGTTCGATCGGCGTAGAGTCGTGGTCCCGCAACATTAAAAGGAGTGACAGGGAGAGACTGCTTCATGTAATGCAGGCAGTCATGACAGTCGTCCTCTACATTTTTTTCGGACTTTTTGCACTCTGTAAGATATCTGCTAAATCGGTTTTATAGACACTTGTTTCGACACACCGAAGGGTCCTGTGCACGCTGACTGCATTAGAAAGGCTTGGAGAAGTGACTGTGAAAATGTGACGTTGAAGGTTATGGCCTCACATCAGCAAATTATTTTGTTTTTCGTAACGGCTTTGAAAAGATGAGGGTTGGCCCAGCACTCCGTCTCTTCAATAAGGAAGTGCTAAGAGGCCTCTTTTTTACCGCAAGAAAATTGAAAGGTCTTGTGGCCCAGCGCAAGATACTGAGTCATTTATCTGAAGATGTCAAAGCTCATCAAGATCATGACCTCACGTTGGAGAATGTAGAGGTACAAAACGCCATAGGCGCCGACTACGGGGGAGCTCGGGAGCCCCCCTCTCCCGAGCTCTTGGGAAAAGCAAATACCATCGCCTCCGGAATCTTTGGGTGCACCTCATTAATCTCATCTGTGGGCTGGCGCCCAGTGTATAATTAAAAATGTATATGTACGCCCTGGTGCCCACACATATCGATAGCTGGTGCTCAGTGGATAAATAAGAATTTATCCACTCTGGTTACTACCAGAGCAGGTGAGTGGATACATTTTTCTAACTATTCGCACAGTCCTGTTCGAAGACCCTACGTAGTAACAGCAAATACAATAAAGGCTAGTGCTGGAAATTCCTTCGAAAGCCCGTGGAAGTGGTTGCGAAAGACGACAGTGGCACCTCTATAGCGTACCATGCAGCCTACGGAAGTAGACGATATAATCCGTTTTGCAAGCCCCATTTTGTTTTCCCAAACGTTGAAACAATTCATTGCGGTAGTGCGCTTCAACCACAGAATTCATTGATCACAACTACAGTGACAGTGAAATTAAAGGGTCACAAAAGCAAACATTTGTTTAGGTATCATGCCATCAGCATGTTTATGTTACGTTATCCAGGGGATTACACACGTTTGGGAGTCTCTTTCAAGAGACTTCCCCAACGTTTCCTGGGGGGGGGATGGATTTTCCGCCTATGCAGAATGCAACTCTGTTAGCGCGAACAAGCGATTGACGGTTTTTCTACGAGAAACCAAAGGATCTCAGCAAAGTTCTAATTGCGGGGGAAAAACCTTATTCGGGTCTATAATGCAGCTGATAAAATTTCGTCCTCGCTAATACTCTTTCGAAGTAAATGAGGGAAAAGCGCCAATGTCGTGTTCGCGCTAGCAGTGTCGCGATGTGTACTGTGGCGTCCTGCCCGAAGATGCACGTCTCGGCCATTTTATTGAAAAAACCAGCACAAGCTGGTCCCAGCATCCCAGCTTCATGCTGGGTTATTGCTCCAGCATGCCCAGCACAAGCTGGTCCCAGCATCCTAGCTTCATGGTGGTCCCAGCATCCCAGCTTCATGCTGGGTTATTGCTCCAGCATGCCCAGCTTGCCGTTCTGGTCGAGCTGGTTGGATGCTGGGTCGTGCTGGGTGAGTGCTGGGCAAATGCTGGGTCATGCTGGGTGAACTGCTCATGCTGGTTAGGCTGGTGTACTTCCCCACCAGTTTAACCAGTTTAAATAAATACACAGGATAAACAAGCCAAACTCTTTAGAAAAGCCAGCTCGGCATCTAATTTATTATTTTCGAATTCGCGGTCTGCTCACATGAGCTCAGATGCTACACATCCACTGCGCTGACACAGTACTAACCGGCGCACAGACAGTGGTTCTCGGTGCAAAACAAACAATGCTATTAAAACTAGATTGTTTATCTCTCAACACGAAAAATACTAGACACACGCAAAAAACAGGCATTAACAATAAAAAATACTACACGGATGAGAGAAGCGAACCTGCGTCCCGCCCGTAATGGGGGCGAAGCGTCCTCTTGCATTGTCGGCAGAGGCGAGGAAATCTGTCTGGCTTGGATGGCATTGGCGATACTCCTCGGCACCACCGTTATTCACGAGCACACAGATGTTCGAACACACGAAACGGCGCCTCACTCGGGGAATCCGACTTCTTCCCGCGCTGAACGGACTGCCGCTCGCTGTCTCCTTAAATCCCGCTTCGCTTGCACCGCCGCTCAAGTAGTCGCCAAACAACGCGCACGCAGCCGTCCCTTCGAAATTTTGCTCAAGATAGCTAAACGTGTCCCAAATTTTCCGTTCCTACCACTCTCTCTCTCTCTCTCTTTCTCTCTCTCTCTTTTCTCGCACACAAAGGAAGCACGCAGCGTGTTTGAAGCGCCCGGTTGTCTACCAAAAACGAGAGGACAAAGAACAGGACGTGGCATCGTCCCCAACCCAGCCGACCTTGGCGCGCGCGCTCCCGGCAATACCAGTTCGACAAGCTCTCGCCGAGCTTGGCGTGCGCGCTCCCAACAAGACCAGCTTGGCCAGCTTGAACCAGCTTGGCCAACTTGAACCAGCTTGGCCAGCATGGACCAGCTTGGCCAGCTTGAACCAGCTTGGGCCAGATTCAGAACCAGCTTGAACCAGCATGACAAGCTTGAACCAGCTCAAGTACCAGCTTGCCCAGCTTGATATCCTTGTTGGTTTTTTCAATAGGGGGGCAAAGCATTTGGCAACGAATTTGTACGATAAATACAATAAATACGATAAATACGATAAAAAAACATGAAAATACGCTACAAACTCACATGTCACAGAAGTATACTGCAGATTGCGGACAACAAAATCGCATTTCACGATGCAATATACACGCAGGAACAATTCGCGCGTGCTACTTACAGCTAAAAATCGATGTCGCGTGCGCAGATTGCGGACAAAAACATGGGAATCCGCTACGAATTCGGAAACAGAAACTGCGAATCGCGAACGCAGCAGATTCGCATTTCACGATGCAATATAGACCTTTTCTGTTTCCTGTCGTTCTCAGTCACGTGGGTTCCGTATCTGGTATGCGGGTCGAAAAAATATTAAAACGTTTGAACCTGGAATATGCGAGAAAATATAGGTGAGGCAAATCAAGAATGTGTGACAATCACGCATTTTTCGTAAACACCTTCCAGCTTCGGAGAGAGATCAAAAAGATGTTTTACCGCATACCAGAAGTGACGATATTCAAGATGGCTGCACGCTTGTGGAAAAGGTGTATACACGCGGGAACAACTAGCGTGTTACGCGAGCCGATATCGCGCGCAGATCGCAGACAAAAATGCGGGAACCCGCTATGAACTCGCTTCTCGGACACACCGGTACCGCCGATCGCGCCGTAGATGCGCGATTCCCGTCGGACATCGCTTGACATTCAGCGGGAATCCGGGGGTGGGCGATGTTTCGGAATGTTTATGTTACAGATATTTAGTCAGAAAAACGGGATGGGCGATCTTTAGGGGGAGGGCACCCTTACGGGATTTTACGGTAGATACTTTTCAATGTTTATTTCAAGAAAGACTTAAACCAAATCTTGTTGCTGCGTCTTGCGTGAAAACTTACATGATCGATCGGTGATTTTTGATTTAAATAGGAACCAAGACACGCGCACACAGAAAAAACAAGCCTAAGTTTGCCAGAAAACATTGATTTCTTTCTGGAAAGAACTCGCGACCGCACTACAGACAGCATCACCGAAAAGACTAACTGCGCAGGCGAGTTGGTGAAAGCTAATTTTGTCGTTTAACACCTAAAATTGTGGTGCAGAAAAGGTGAAAACTTTTTAGTCGAAGGAACACGCACAGTAGGGAACGTCTCAAAGACTTTTCCTTCTGTGTCTGTTCCGTCGATGAAAGGTCGAAGGAACAGACGCAGAAGATGCAGACTCCTGTGCCTGTTCCTCCGCCAACATTAAGGGTTTCACAGTATATATACCCGCGCTTTCCAGTGCCATGACGTCAGGGGAAGGAAGGCATGCGGGTCGAGCGGGAGGTCTACAAAAAGGACAAGGCTGTGCATTTGTTTCGTGTTTCTGCATGGGTGCTGGAGTGAGCTTTCAAAATCATTCATTGGACACCATGAAACTGCTTGGAATCACGTCGTTAAGACCGGAGACGACGGCGAGAATTGGGACGGGACACACGTCCCAAACAGGACACACGTCTCAACTGTTTGAGACGTGTGTCCTGTCCCCATTCTTTCCGTCGTCTCCGGTCTTAACGACGTGCAACCTAAACCTGCTCGCCTGTCTACTAGCTTATCATCAATGCTTGTAATTAGGGCTGGGCAATTGATCGATTAACCTTCCGATTAATCGATTAAGGCTTTAATCGCGATCAAATTTTTTAACCGGTTAATCGGTTTTTTTAATCGGTACTCAAAAAGAAGTAATGTGGACGCACGCATGGCTCTATCGTGGACGACCTGTACGAACTAGGGGTAACTCATGCGCCCCCCCCCCCCCCCCCCTTTTAAGAAAACGCTGCGTGGCGTGTATCCGGTCGTTCTGTCCCGAGCGGTTTTCCGTTCCCAGCCAGGTGCTATGAGCAAGGTTCAATTCTCGCGCTCGCGGAGCGTCGCGTGTTCGAGGATATACATTACAGTTCTGCCGAGGCCAGAAGAACAAGCCGGGCCCACAATTGATCCCCGCGCGACCGCAAAACTTCACGTGTTGAGGATCTATTACACATCCTGCCCAGGCAAGACAAACAAGCAGAAAAACAAGCTGGGAAGCTAACAACGCCATGGTTACTTGTTCCAGTATTCGGCCCGTAAAAATGGACGAGTTCACGAGTATGAAAGGCAATCTCGCTGGAAAGTTTGTGTTTAAAGTAAACTCCAGCGGTGAAGCTTTTAACTCGAAGGAAGTCCAGTGCATCATCTGCGAAAAATTCGTTTTCGTACAGTGGAAGCGTAAGTTCGCTTCAGTAGCACCAACGAGCGAGGCACCCATGTACGCCGCTGCACCGAGGACCATCCGCCAAAATACAGACAACAATCAACGCCTTCTCATCGAGGCCCCTTTCTCTGCAAAAAGAAGAAAGCATCGCCCAAGCCCTGACTTCTTGTCTTCCTGTCGGAGAATGTGGACAAACTTCTTTCTCTTCGGAGCTGCAGCAAAAATATGTAAGTATTTAAATCGTTGAACTATATTTATCCTCAGTTTTAAATGTCCTTTGCGCCGTGTAACAGAGAGTAAAATAAGTCCTCAAAGGCAAGACGCGTTGTTGCATTATTTTTAATATAATATTTATAAAAATCAACGCAACCGATTAATCGATTAATTAATCGATTAAAGGGTGGCGATTAATCGGGTTAAAACTTTTAATCGATGCCCAGCCCTACTTGTAATCAGTTGGGAACAAAGTCTACACAGTCAAAAGAGTGAACCCCTGCCTTCCCCATAGAGTCACTTTTTCATTGTTGCCAGTAGAAACTTTTGTTTTGAAAAGAACAAACACGATGATGACCAAAATTGCACATTCATTACCATCGCAAAAAAAAATGTGGTCTCAATATTAGGGCCATATACTACCAAAATTAGGGTCATATACTACCAAAACTCAAGAGTCGTACCGAACACGGTGTATTGATGAATGCATGGATGTGCTGATGAAAGTGGGGACGGCACCAGCAACAGGTATTGTAGGGTATTTTCAGCAGAACAATTTCAACTTAATTATTTCCGATAAGGCAGGAGGATTTATTGTAGCTCCCCATGATATCTACATGAATAAGGCAAGAGTGGCCATCGGGAAAAATTTTAAGCAACTTGAAGGTTACAAGTCCAAGACAGTGAAGGCCAGAGCTCTACAACTGTGCCACAAGTTTGAGTTAGTGCAATTACAAAAACAGATAACATCAGCCGATAAAGACCAACTGGGCTTTTTCTTTACCAGGAAAACGCACAAAGAAGCGTGTCCTTTCCGTGTGGTCGTTACAGAAAAAGGATCGTGGCAAGGAGCCATGTCAAGGTTCCTTCAACGGCATTTGGCAACCCTACGACTCAATGAGCCTTTTCTGGTCTCCAATTCTGAGACGGTGATTGACTACTGTAAACGACTAAAATTTCGTGAGGACCTAATTTTCGCGAATTTCGCGAATCGGCGACGATTCGCGAAAAATACGTCCCGCGAACAATTCGGGCAATATGTGAATGCTACGAAGCTACACTCGATTCGCGAAAATTAGAACCCGCGAATAATTTCAAAGTTTCCGCTTTGGCCCGATACTCGAAAATTTGAGCCCGCGAAAATTAAATCGTTACAGTATCTGGGAAACAACATCTTATCGGTTAGGTATGGCCTATCTTTCGATGTAGAAGGTTTATTTTACTCAATACCTCACGAGGGGATGTTTACTGCTTTGAGAGAACACATTGAAGCCAATGGAGAAGTAGCATTTCAGAACAACTGTGTAATGGCAGTCGTTTCCTTCCTTGAGCTTCTACGGTTTTACCTGAACTCAACTGTGGTAACGTTCAATGAAGAACCCTACATACAGAAGAGAGGAATCTGTATGGGATCCTGTGTAGCTCCTGCTTTGACTGATGTGTTCCTCTCCAACTGTAATAGAGCCATTGACAAGAGCCTTGACATTCCCCAGGTTAGTCGTATATTCAGATACGTCGACGACTATCTTATCCTCCTCAAGTCTCGACCCAAAAGTGAGACACAGTTCATGGAATCCGTTCAAACGAAATTCGTAGAACATGCCGGGGGACTAAAGTTCACAGATGAATGGCCGGAAAACCAGACCTTCCAATTCCTAGATCTAAAAATAACATTCCACGACGACAGTGTATGCTGGATGTACGCCCCACGAACAAAGAAAATTCTTCTGCAATTTGACTCCGCACACACCAAGCTCGTCAAGAGAGGAATTGTTGCCAGTACGTTGGGGGCTGCTCTGAAGAAGTCTTGCGACCACACAGCAGGAGAGAGCTTTAACATCCAGGTGCAGAGACTTCGCGCTTCAGGGTACCCGACTTCAGTTATTCCCACCATCGTGGAGAGCATGTTAAAACCACGTCAAAGAGGAAGTCAAAACCGAACAAAGATTCGACCTGTGGTAATGCCCTACCTTCACCGTTTAACCCATAACCTAAAAAGAGTAGCCGCAAAGTTTGAGGTTCCTATCCTCCTCACAGCGCCCGACAAACTTAAACGATTATGTCCGAAAATCAACGAGTAGCAGGATACACATGAACTATGTAAAATCAACCATGCAAGGAAGTACGTGGAATGTCACAACGGCATCATATACGAAATACCGTTGTCAGTGGAAAGGTGTATCTGGGACAATCTGGAAGGTGCATCAATGTGAGACTCAGGGAACATGCACTTTCTCTAAAGTCAACGCCAGAGGGCCATCTTGCTGTGTATGTAAGAGATTGAGGGTGCACACCAATGTTTTCCGAGACAAAGGTGCTTAAACATTTTAAAGGGGCACTGACACATCAAAATCATATTTTTTTTTTTTTTTATTATCCGAAACGATTGAAAACGATGCCGGGACATTACCCTCAAAATTCGAAACTTTAAAATTCAGTATTTGTGAATTAAAAAAAAAAAAACAATTTCCAATTGCCGAATTTGAAGTTCCCGCGCGATCCGCGCCAGTGCAGTGAGTCAAATTTTGCGGTCTCCTGCGACTCGACTTTCTTTCGGACCTCCGCTCCACGCTATGAAGCAAAGCGCCGTTGCCACGGCGACCCCAAGCGAGGAGGAGGTGAGCCTGCCGGTTAGAAAGGCGCCGGCGCGGGGAAAAACCGGTTTCTTCCCCGACTCGCCGACGAGCGCCGCCAAGTTTTCCGAGGGAGGGTACAAATCTAGGAAGCAACATCACACCGAACTCTGATTTTCGGTATTTCAAAAAGAGGGGCCGTAGTGCGTTCGGAATTGCGTTAAAAAACATGTTTTACGATTGCCGTTATTAAATGTTATAGAAATGTCACCTACAAAGCTTCTAAATTTCCTGATTTTTGACGTCACATATCAAAAGCAGCGAGGAGGTGAGCGGCGGGAAATATAAACGCCAAAACAAAAGAAGCGCGCGCGCGCGCGGGAAAATTTTTTTCGCGATGCGGTTTTTTTTTGCGTGTCTATGACTACAACGTGCATCGTTTTAGACAATAAAAAAAATACGACCTTTGGACCTCTGACACGCCAAAAAAAATATTTTTTTTTTCACGCTGAACGTTGCAATGGCATATCAGGACATTACAAAAAAATTGTTTCACTATCGAGTTGCGTAGTTTTTTTATAAAAAATAGAAATACGAGGCCCAATTCAAAGTTCCCGCCGTGCACTGTGACGTAACAGTGTACCGCAAGGTGTCGGGGCGGTCAGAAAGGAGGCATCGAGCTACGTCACTAAAAGTGGGTTAACCGGAAGTCGCGTGAGTTTCACTCCTCGTGCTCTCCGCGACCGTGCCTGACTTTTTTTCTTTTTATTATTCTGCTCTTCGTACGAGCGATCGTAGAAAACGAAGTTTCAGTTCCACTAGCTCTTTATCCCTGGACCGTTGGTTAGTTTGCGTGCTGTAAAATTTGAGGACGAAGAGTCAGTGGATCGACGTGATGGAGGTCAATGATGAAAGCGTTGCGAGTACAAGCCAGTGTACGAGTGCATGCCGTCAGTCCGATAATACAGGGCTATACTGGGCGCAAAACAAGCTATCAAGTTTTGAAAAAAAAAAAAAATTTAGAACGCTCGCAGAAATTAGGATTGCTAGCATACGACACGCCCGATCGCATTGCTGAAGGTTGAGACACCGAGTTCGTTGAATCATCGGATACTCTCCAGGCTGTAGATGCCTGCCGTCTAAAGAATACGAACTGGTGAGTGTACCAAGTACAAGTAAACGTCGAGCACAAAGTACGTATTTTGTCTAGAGCATGAGTAGAACTTGTTTACTGGGTGCTCATGCGGCCGATGTATGTCTCTCAGAAATGCATGCAGTGTGATCTCTTCTTCAGTTGCTGAAATACCGGGACAGTCCCTCACACAGCACCTTCTAGGCATTGTAGTTGATCACGTCAATTCACTGACTCCGCTTCTTCTACCTTTACAGCAACATTAAGCGATGAAAAGTAAATAAAAGAAACCTTGTCTGCTTGGATCGCTCGTGGAGGTGCGGAGAATAACAAAAATATAAAAAAAAATATTACACGCGCTCGCGGTAAGCACGAGGAGGGATACAACTCACGTGACTTCCGGCGATGCCTCCCTTCTGACCGCCCCGACACCTTGCGGTACACTGGTGCGTCACAGTGCACGGCGGGAACTTTGAATTGGGCCTCGTATTTCTGTTTTTTATAAAAAAACTACGCAACTCTATAGTGAAACACATTTTTTGTAATGTCCTGATATGCCATTGCCACGTTTAGCATGAAAACAAAAATATTTTTTTTGGCGTTTCAGAGGCCCTTTAAGGAATAAAAGACTAGAGAGGTGTACGAGGCGTGCAAGCTCGCGAATAAGGGCCCAGCCTGTATAAGCACGCCTTCAATTGCTCTGACGGCGAAAGAGCTCCAATTTTTTTAATTTTAGTCCCTAAACTATTGTTTTCTTTCTTTCTTTTTAATTTTCATTCCTGTGGAAGCCAATACCCTTTTGGTCACCGTCAACTTTGTAGATCACATGTGAATAATCGTACATAGATATATTCACTTGGGTTAGTTAAAAATGTAAATTGTCATTCCGTTAAAATGGCTCTTAGAGAGAGATTAATTTTTGTAATTTAATTCCTCTCCCTTCTTTAATTTAATAATATTACCGCACTTGACACCTTTCTTCTCTTTCACTACCTCATCATTAAAACCTCAGTTGTGAGTTCAGCGTTCTTTCCTTCCTGTTGTCTCTTCCTTCCGTATACTACTTCAGGAATGTTTGTTAGTGTGTTTAGTAAACTTTCAGGCTTATCGAGGACTATAAAAAAAGAAAAAAAAAAAAACCAACGCCGGAGTATTGTCTTAAAGCGGCAGTCCCACTGGTCAAACATCATACAAAAAGGAAATATCTGCAGAGATGTACGAGAGATTTATCTGCGGACACGACACAAGAATGTTCGAATCATGGTTGTTTTATTACATTATTGCACGCTTCGAAAACGTCTGCAGACTGTCGTTTGTATGATGTATATACAGTGATGACCGCGTCTTGAGTATATATATATATATATTTAGAAGTAAGTGGAGAAATAAGACAAACAACATAACCGTCCACGCTTTGCTGATTTGCTACTTTTTATCGAGGAAAGAGGGAAGGGGTGGGGTGTACTAGATCTCATAAATGAAGCAAGCATAAAACCTACTTCAGAACAAACTTTCCGGCCCCATCGCAATACAAGCGCCACTTGATGCTCTTACCTTTGAAACGATAGGTTAGAGGCATGAGAAAAGCTCCAGGTTTCTCTGAATAGCAGCATTTCGCTGCTATTCGAGAAACGAAAGAGGATTACATTGGCTGTTAGCCTCTCAACCATCCTCGTTCGAGAAGCGATACGTTTATGTTGCCTCGTGTATTCATTTTATGACTTTATGTTTTTTTCCTTCAATTTTCGTAGCTTAGTTCACCATCACAAACTTCGCTGGATCTATATGTCACGCACGACGGCACTCTCTAAAGAGCTCAGCGCGAGAGCGAGCCATATGTTAAAACGGACTCACAGGATTTCGCGATTGCCTCACCTAATACGCCCTTACGTACGGTTTTCGTGCAGCGAAATGTTGTTAACACTGGTCTAGGCCAACTCTTTGCAAGCCAACAGCTCGGCGGCCCATTCGTCCAATAGGCCGGCTTATCATGTACAACGCCTCGCATGACGATGCACAGTTATGCGGAGTGCGCCCGGCATTATCTGATAAATACAACCTACATCCATTAAACTTTGTTCCTGTTGCTCTGCGCACCATGCTGTCGACTGCCTCTTCATCATCCTGATACATATAGTGTCAGAAGTTGCCGGTACGGGCGTAAGCGTTTTGAGCGACGGATCTGCTAAAACCGCTGGATCCCTTATTACTGTCGGGCAGCTTCTTACAAAAACTGGAAGCGCTTCAAGCAGAAGGTCGAGCTGTTTTTCAAAGCTACGGCATCAAAAGAACGTCCAAGAAGCGAAGCTGCAAAAGCTGCACTCCTGCTGAGCGTTGCCGGCGACGAAGCACTCAACGTCTTCAACAACTTCAAGTTTGGGACGTTGAAGATCTAGGACGACTACGCAACCCTCGTCATAAAGCTTGAAGCCTACTTCTCCAAGGTGAGCAATGAAGTGCATAAACGCTACGTATTTCGCTCGAGAGCGCAAGCCAAGGGAGAACCGGTCGAAAAGTTTTTTTCAAGACTTGAAAAAGCTAGCCGCTCAGTGCAATTTTGGATAACGGCATAACTCAATGATCAGAGACTGGAGGGCTATGTTCGACAAATGTTTCGTTTCTCCTATAAGAAAACGGAAGGGACAGAACTGACAATATCGCGTCTGATTGGTTAGAGGCTTAAATGACGAAAGTTCCCTTTTCCGTCATTTGAGCCTCTAACCAATCAGACTTGATATCGTCACTTCTTTCACTTCCGTTTTTTTTTTTATGAGAAACGAAACATTTGTCGAACTTAGCCCCCCCCCAGGGGCCCTAATCGGAACACTTGGCGAAAAAGTTGGCGAGAAATTCGGTGGCTTTGATTGGCCGGCGTCAAGGTCAAGTGCGGCGTTGATCAATCACGGCCGCCAGATTTCTCGCCTTTTTTGTCAAGTGTCCAGATTAGGGCTCCAGATCGTGTTTGGCCGAATGATTCGAAGCTTTGCGATAAAATGCTTCGGGAGAAGAGTTTAACGTTGCTAAAGCCACCCGAGGAATGCCAGGTGGCGCCAGCAGAGTAAGAGCGCACGGTTATACCCTGTCTCGTAACTTTGCAAAGGGTGAACGATAAGTCCCACATTGCGTGCCGAAAGCTTTGATATGCGCTACGTATACGAGCGACACACACTCATTCTGGAGCATGACGCAGCGAAAAGCCTCATACTTCGCAATAGAAGCGTACTCCAGTGATACGTGGTCCCGTTCCGATTGGTCCGCCAGGGCCGTAGCTTCCGCCGTATCTGGTATGTTATGCGATCACGGCTCCCTGGCCTACACAGTATTTTTTGCTTCAGACACTAAGCTAAGATGCGGTACTTGAGTAATAGCTCACGTTTGAACAATGCAGCCGCCACTCCCAGGCATACCCAATGTTTCTTGCTTCAGTCGCTGGATAGCGCATTACCAAACAGCATTGCAGGTTGCCTAAAGGCAGAAGAAATGTGTAAAATAACGGAAACTTCTTGCAACGAAACCAATTCTGGAACAAGGTGGCCGGCCGTATCGATGCTATCTGGCAACAAGCGACATCGCAACGCAGCAAGGCGGACCAAAAAGACAAAAAAAAAAGCAATTACGCTGCAGGAAAATTCAGTCAGGCGACATAAACCCAGACGGTGTCCCGCGTACGGGAAAAAATGCGACTCATGCCGGAAGGTTAATCACTTCGCGATTTGCTCTCCTAGCTCGACCGCAGTTGGCTAAGTAAGCGAAAATGACATAGACGATGACTTCGACGTTCTTGAGATAAGCGGCGAAAACGGAAATTACAAATGGACAATCAAAACTCGGGTTTCTGCTCGAGAAGCCTTTTTTAAAGTTGACACTGAATTTTAACTCAGCCTGCTAAAGTTTTTTTGCGTACAAAAAGCTGCGAGCGCCAGAAGCGCTGAAGCCCAGTATCTCCGTCCTGCGAGCGTACACAGGAGGATTGTCATAAGCAACTTTGGAACGACGTGCCAGACGGTATCCATCGGAAACGCTGCTAAAAGTGTGAAGCTCTTTGTCATTAAAAATGGTCGCCAGACCATACTGAGAGTGAAGGCAAGCGAAGTTTTAGGAATTGTGCAGCGTACAGTGTGGACACTATCAGCACGTTGGAGGAATACAAGGCTACCAAAGATTTCGGGCACCTTTTCGTAGGCTTAGGCTGCCTGAAGCAGCCCTATTGCATAGTCCTGCAGCCTGGTGCCGCACCCGTCGTCTAGCCAGCCAGGAGGGTGCCCCTGTCCCTCCGTCAGCCTCTTCGCGACGAGCTCCGAAGAATGGAGCGATCACGAATCATTATAAAAGGAAGACTCCCCCACCGATTTGGTAAGCCCTTTGGTTTTGGTCATGAAAAAAGATGGCAGACTTCGGGTCTGCATAGACCCAAGGAGAATTAACGAGCATGTCAAGAGGCAGCATTACCAACTTCCCAAGCGGAAAGACATAGAACTGGCAGGCGCCGTCTACTTTAGCTGACTAGACGCAAACTCTGAATTCCACCAGATACCACTGGACGAGCGAGCGGCGAAAATATATACTTTCGCAAAGCCTTTTGGCAGATACCGTTACCTCCGACTGCCTTTTGGCATTTCGTCGGCGCCAGAAGTTTTTCAAAGGACACTGAGTCAAGTATTCGATGGTCTACCTGGCGTGCACGTGCATATTGACGACATTCTGGTGTGGGGCGCGACTTAGAAAGAGCATGATAACCGTTTAGTGGCAGCCTTGAAAGCTGCTGAAAAATCTGGTTTAACGTTAAACGCATAGAAATGTAGGCTCGGCTTAACCGAAATACAATTTCTAGTGACATCATCGGAGCGATAGGTATTTCGCCCAACCCAAAGCTGGTTCAAGGTCTGCTGGAAATGCCGGTACCAAAGAACGAAACAGACATTCAACGCATGCTGGGGGTGACTAACCACTTCGGAAAATACGTGCCGCACCTGTCTTAAAGAACGGGGCTGTTGCGAGCGCTTATCAAGTCTCATTCGGTGTTTGAGTGTACCGAGAACCATGCGAGCGAGTAGAACAGTATCACGCAGATTTTAGTGCAGCGCCCGTGATAGCAATCTTCGATCCTCGAAAGGAGACGAAGATAACGTGTCACGCATCTGAAGACTGCGTTGCTGCGGCGCTTTTGCAATGTCACGGCGGTCACTGGCGACCAGAGGCATACGCATCCCGAGCCCTGACACAAGTGGAACAACGTTACGCACAAATCTAAAAAAGGCGCTTAGCATTTTGTTTGTTTGCGACAAATTTCACCAGTTTTTTTACGGACAGAAAGTCGTCATTGAGACAGGCCACAAGCCGCTCCTGTCTGTTGCAATGAAAGAAATTTGTGACATGCCGCCTCGCTTACAAATTTTTTTTAAAGACTTCTCAAATACGATTTTGTTCTGCAGTATATTCCAGGGAGGCACCTAGTCTTGGCAAACCTGCTGTCACGGGCGTCTCCCGTCAGGTAGGGTCGACAAGGCTGGTGCCACAGAGGACGTGGAAGTACACGCGATTCAGCTCCTGGGTTCGATGATGACGGAAGCAACGCAAGAAAAACTGGTCGAAGAGACTGCGTGGGACAACTACGTGCAGACGAGCCTCAGCAGCCTGTCAGCCGGCCACCCACTCCAAGGTGAACTCAAACCTTTTGCATCGGAACTATCCGTGGTGAAAGGAATGCTTTGTAAGGGAACAAACGTGTTCGTACCTACAAGAATGTGACGAGAAATCCTGCAACGAATTCACGCCGGTCATCTCGGTTTACAGAACTGCAAAGAAAGGGCACGACGCCTTGTTTTTTGGCCAGGTCTCAAGGGCGACATCACTCTGCTGATACAGAACTGTTCTACGTGTAGAAGGTTCTCTTACAAGCAACCAGTACAACCACAACTAATCCGCCCAGTTCCGAGGAGTGCAAGATCCAGGGTCGGGGTTGACATCTTTGCTTTTGGAGGAAACTCATACCTCATTGAGTTTGACGTACTTTCCAATTTCCCAATGGTTGAGAAGCTGAGGGACATAAGCTCAGGAACCACAATTGCGACACTCGGCTCGATGTCCGCAAGGTAGGGCATACCGCTCGAAGTCTGCACCGACAATGGACCGCAGTTATTCAGCCACGAGTTCTCCGCCTTCTCGAAGAGGTATGACTTCAAACACGTCACGTCTAGCCCTCACCACCATCAGTCTAACGGACTCTCAGAAAAGGGTGCGCAGGTTGTCAAGCGCTCTCGGAAGAAAACCGAAGAGTCAAGGGACGACTTCTGGTTAGGACCGCTGGCCTACAGCTCCTCGCCACTAAAAGACTGCCTATCCCCCGCTGAACTTTTTCAAGGCCGGCGTCTTCGAACTAACATTCCGGATTTTGGTTAAGTAACAGACACTACAGTAAAGAAACACGTTAAAACTCGAAAAGGGCCACCTCTTCCACCGTTAGCTGAAGGGGACGTCGTGAGGATTGGAGACACTGCATGGTCGCGGAAAGCCAAAGTGGTTGATACGGCCGCTCCCAGGTCTTACCGTGTATTGACAGAAGAACGCCGAATGCTCAGACGTAACCGGCAGCACGTGCTACATACCAGTGAGCACTATGCTGAATCGAGCGACGACAACGACTGGAGTACGCCCGATTCAGACAATGGTTGCCCCGAGCTACCAGCATGTAACGAGGCGACGCCGCGACGACGTGATGACAGCCGCGGTACGTCGGGTCCAGACAGTGGTGGCACCGAGCTACCAGTTCAGACAGGGTCGACCCCGAGCAACGAGGCTGACGTCGCAGAACTCAATGACATCACATGTCCGGAAAACATCAAACGCCGGCGCGGCACCTACGGGCAGCAGCAGCCTGCCTCTGTTACGACGACACAGCCCTTTGTCACGCCAACAGCAACCTTCAGGCGATGGTGTGTCAGTGTCACAAGCCAGGAAGTCGACTCGCACGGTGAAGCCCCTGGAGCGTCTCTTGCGACTTTGGCTTCAACCAAGTCGCATGAACTTGTACTTTGTCTTTTGTTACCCATGAAGAGATGTATGGGGCTTATCATGTGCAACGCCTCGCACGACAATGCACAGTCATGCGCAATATGCCCGGAGCTATCTGATATTGTCACGGGTGGTGACCAAAAGAACAATAAATAAACAGGAAGAAAGAAACGTTTAATGTGGCGAACTTGTGCCAAAAATAAAAGGGGTACAGAAAATAATAACAGAGCGTCGCGGGTGTCGAAGTCGGCGTAGAGCAGAGTCGAACGCTGGGGCGAGACTGACTCCAGCTTGCCACGCGGAGCCGCTTTTGTACACGCGTGGGCTTCTGGAGCATTCGGCGTAGAAGGTCCGGTGCCTAGAACATTCTAACCTCGAATCAGCAAGACGGTTCTCGAATTTACCAGAACGTCAGATTAGAGTGTCAACAAAAATGTGTAGCCGCGGCCAGGAATCGAACCCTGGCTTTTCGCGTGGGAGACAAGCGCGATAACCGTTCGGCCACGCGCGCGCTGCCTACTTGGCAAGTTGCGCGCGCGGCAATATCGCCTACGTCCATTAAACTTTGTTCGTGTTGCCCTGCACACCATGCTGTCAACTGCCTCTTCATCGTGTTGATACAGGCCTGTTTGTCATAGGGAAACTCGTTGAAGGAAAACTCGTCGAAGAGGCAAACTGGGGCCCTAATCTGGACACTTGGCGCAAAAAAGTCGGCGAGAAATCTGGCGGCCGTGATTGGACAACGCCGCACTTGACCTTGGCGCCGGCCAATCAGAGCCGCCGGATTTCTCGCCGACTTTTGCGCCAAGTGTCCAGATTAGGACCCCTGGTCGCCGATGTTTCAACACCAAACTATATAATTTCGGTTCAAAAACGTTCTAACCTAATACTGCCCTATAAATATCCGTAATTGATCTCCAGTGTGTTCTTTTTTGTCGTAGGTGGAAGACTGTCACTACGTCGCACGTGTATCAATAAGGTGCGTGTTAGCCTATCCGGCCCAATCGCCCACGCCGCTTCTCTGCGACAGTATACGGCGGCTCATTACAAAAATGTTAACCCACCTGGCCCATCCGTTCACACCGCATCCAGGTGACAGTCTGCGGCGGTTAATTACAAAAAGTAAAAAGAAAAGGAACAAAAGGACGATCCCGAGATGGATCTTTTCTCAACTTGTCTCAAGCTCTGTTGTATTTTCGCCCTCTTGTGATTTTTCTTTCAATCTTGTAACCTAACAAGAGTGCTGTCCCTAGTTCAAACAAAAATAAACATGTATGTCCAAAGATAAGAAGAAACCACAATTTTTTGCATCGGATCGTCCGTCATCTCATTTGATGAACCGTCCTTCGACAGATTGCCCCTTTCGACAAGTTGCCCTTCGATGAATTGCCCTATTAAAAATTAACCTTTTTGAGGAATTGGCCGTCGACTAGTTGGCCGTCGACGAGTTGATTTTCAACAAGTGGAAAGGAACCCCCATCCCATCTGGGATGAACGCTACAGCGTAAGAACCTAGTACAGTCCCGAGGAAAATGAGAACTACGCGTGTTTATTTTTTAGACAGAGACACAACGTAGTGTAGAGAGAAATCATGATAGGGCATGGAATAAATATTTTCAATGAGTGAGTCTACACAGGGGAAAAAAAACATGTAGAATTTGTTCGCGTTTTTTTTTTTTTTTGTCGCCTTCGACTGTAGTATGGTGTTTCAACCAGCACGGTTACGCTATGAGATTATGTTGCCGTTATCTTTAGAGTATGCTCATGGTACAGCGTAAACGAATGGCGCCTTCGCCGGTAAAACTCGAACATCGAAGTTTTTCTTTCGAGTTTCATCGCACGAGCGAGATCATTGTGCAATACCAACGCTTGCCTGAAGACGCCGTCATGACTTCTATTACATCCTACAAAAAACAGTCCACAGACATTGTCTGAAAATTGTTTCTTCCCTGTATGGCCGTCAGGTCGCATTAGTCATACAAAACAAAAAATAGTCTGCAAATGCGTTGGAAGCACATATATTTGTGACGCTGCTTCCAACATGCGTGAGGCAGTCCGCAGATAATCATTATCGCTCCGCAGAAAATGAAATTAAATAATGAGTTGATAAGAACGCAGAAGAACGAATTACCCACATAGAAGAGTGAACACGATAAGCCACGTCCCGCATTTCTTTACATGTCAGCAGCTATAGTAGTCTTACGTTTCTTTTTGGCACGTGTCGCGGAACAGATTCAATGAACCGATCCACGAGTACATTTCGCTGTCCGCGTAAATCACTGCGCAGCTGTGTGTAAAGCGCGCGCGGCCATAAGGTGTCAAGTAGAGCCTCGTGAGATCCCTCAGTTTGAGGAAAGCAGTATTTATTATCGCCGAGATGCTTTTGGTGGCGCCCCCTTGCGGTTTTTATCCGTGACGTCACGATCAGTCTTTGCCTCGTCGCGACGTCGTAACCCTAGCTACTTATCGTTTGTGGCGAGAAATCCGACGGTGTGTTCATACAGCAGAGTAGAAGTTAGGAGCCATCGCGTCCTCAAACCGCCACCGTCTCGAAATCGGCAGTCTGACAACGCTCTCATGTCCGTCGTTTGACCAATCGCGGAAAGCCGACCAGAGTGACGCTTTTGGTCACGGGCGCATCGCCAATAGTCGCTGACGAAGTGAAAACGGCAGGACGTGTGTTTTGAAAGCCCGGCCTCCTGCACGCGCTCCTTCGCTTCCGTCGTGCTTTGGCTTCCCTCTAGCACTCGAGGTGCACATACATTGAAGCGTTGTCAAAGGTAGGCAGACTTGGAAGTAATCCGTTACAAGTAACGGGATTACTTGTAATTAATTACTTTTCTTGTAATTTAGTAATTAATCCGTTACTTTTTTAAAAATGTAATTTGTAACGTAATCTCATTACTTTTTTCAGTAACGAATTACTGAAATTAGTCGTTACAATTCTTCCGTCCCGTCAATGGCAGAAATAGAGTGGAAGAAGGGCGATGCAACGGCCTTCGCGCTTTGAGCATGGTAACACAAGACTCTGGTGAGGTTCTGGTGAGGGAAAGGAATTCATGGAAAGCACAAGTGCCCAGCCAGACACCGTTTCTCGACTAGTTCGTGCGGTCAGCCAGGCTGGGAGGATTTGACACTCTACAGAAAGGCAACAGGCTTCGACTTCTTGGAAAACGAACGGACGGCTGCGAGCTTACAAAAGAGCAGAAAACGAATGGACCATAAAACCGTGGCGTGGGGTTTGTTTCGAGTGGGACCGTGGGCAGAGTGACCGTCGCGCATACGTCCGCTCCCTTCCTCCGCCCCCCCCCCCTCCTCTACCCTCCTTCATCCCTCCCCACTCCTCCGCGCCTTGTTCCCCCCAAAACATTTTTTTTTAACGAAACCGTGCTTTGCTTGTTGATGTTTCCGCCTATACACACGCTCACCCCGCAAACAGAGAGGCAGCTCTAATGAGACCTTGACCCTGCTCATCCTTGACAGCGCTGTGAAAGCTGGGCCAACCAGCTATGTGGCTCCTGTCGCTTGACTTCACACTAGCGGATACGTAGGGCAAAAACAGGAGGAATGCGATGGTGGCAGTTCATTGGAACAAAGAAAAATCTAGCATCAACCCTGCTGTCAGTTTAAAGGGACAATGAAGGGAATTTCGGACATCTTTTTGGAAATTGAACTTGGTTACAGGCATGTCTGAAGCGCGAAACACATGCGCGTCAAAACTGCCCGATCCGACGTGCGAACTGCCGGAACGGACGCTCGAGGGCGAGGGTTTTCGTAGCCTCCGGTGCGACGAAAACCCTCGCCCTCGAACGTCCGTTCCGGCAGTTCGCACGTCGGATCGGACAGTTTTGAAGCGCATGTGTTTCGCCCTTCAGCCCACGTTGCCCGAATTTCAGCCGAAACCGGCGCTTGTGTGCCGCGCAAATCAATTAAACAGTCGCGGTAATAATCGTACCGGGATCGACTCGGGCGACGCCCCGAGAGTTGCGGGAGAAGCCAGGAGAAGCGGAGCTCACGTGACTGAGGCGGGGCCAAGAAGCTCGACGTCACAAAAGACGCGTCAGCGATTGGTCGAAACGAGAAACGTGCCCTCGGTCAGGTCTTGGTTCGCGATTTCTAGGAATACTGTTCTAATTTCCGCTTGAATAACCATGAAAAGTATAAATCGGACCGGAAATGATTACTAAACCGTAAATAAAGCAGCATAATTGTTTTTTTCTTTGATACGCTGGATGCGAAACGGGCAACGAGCAACTATGGGCAAACAAAATAAAATAAAAAAAAAGAACACGGTTCTCGAAGGATTCTGCAAAATAGTAGATGTAGATTGCTGTTCTATCGGTCGACTGAAGACCAGTATTCGTTCGGGTGACGCTAGTTTTCACGTGTGGGTTGCTGTTCGTGTTCTTTGACGACGAAAAGAGGACGTCCGCGGAGGAATCGGATCCCGGAACGGCCGGATCGCTGTCGCTTTCCCCTCGGCATCTTCCCCTCGTCCGTCCTTCGGCATGCGGGCCGCTCGTTGCCGGCTGGCTGGGCGGTCTCCGTCGGGGGCCGCCACACACGTACTCCCGTTCCGTTGGTGTTCGGTCACTGAACGGAAGCTCGAACTCGCTCGCGAGAGCGGCATTGCCGTCCATGTTGACAGCTTCGGCGAAACGACCGCGCCAACCGCGCCGCCGCGCTGCTATAATCCACCGCGGTAACCAGAGTCTCGATCTCCTAAATACTACCGATACCGACTATTCACACTTGACGTCACTCCCTACGTCACCTCCGTTTTCGGGGGCCCAGAAACGAGAATGGAGTTTGTTCAGTTTCGGTTTCTTTACTTCTTTCGTAGGCACAGAAATACGCGTCACAAATGTCTACAAAAAATTGGGCAGCATGCTATGTTCCCAAGAAGCATAAGAACACCATTTAAAACATTAAATAAAATCGTCTTCATTGTCCCTTTAAACAGGAACTTTCGACAGCAGGCAATAAGCTGGTCGGGGAGCACAACAAAACGGCTTGGGACATCCAAGCTGAGCCCGTATTCTTAGAAACAAGAATGCTAGGGTTCTCGTCAGCGGATTGGGCCTGCGGGAACTTAGACCAAACTTTTAGGGAAAGCAAACACAGCCCGAGTTTTCTGAGAGTAAACGGTGACTCACTTGGAGACTGGAGTTGTGAAGCAGCCTGTAAACGTGTGAAAGACACGAAGCGTGCTGTTCACTAAAAATTGGCCTGTTTTTAATAATTTCTGGACGGGAAAGTCAGTTCAGCTGAGAGATTGTGCAATAATATTTCGTGTGACGTCTTGGTTCTGATAAGTTTGGTGATCAAGAAAGAAGATCAAGTGGGTCATTCGGTCGGAGAATAACCTTCATCAAGGAGGAGTCTTTGAAATGTTCCCAGTGGCAAGTACCGCATCTTGGTCTCACAGCTAGTCCGTTTTAGTAGGTAAACTGGCCCCTACTTAGGCAAAATGCAGCAAACATAGAAAAACCATATCTTCAGGGAAATCGTGTTTTGAAGCTCGCCGACGCCAAACTCGGATTTATTCGAATGGTGCGCATGCGTGCCTCCACCGACCAAGTGAATCCGTCGCATGTTCATAGGATTTAGTTCTGTCCCGGTTGGACAGCGCAAGGCTCGCTTACCTTGAGCACCTGTTCCTTCTCCAAAAATTATTAACCTAAAATATTGGGTAGAAATTAATGAATATGTTTATTTCTGTTTTAATTTTGATGAGGCCCAAAAGTTTCCCCTTCGAACACGCAGTGGATAATGTGTCTTTTTCGTATTCCTTTGGAGTAACGTAAAAGTAATCGAGTAAAGTAACGAAGTAATTAATCGATTACTTTTTACGGCGAGTAATTTGTAACGGTAATTCATTACTTTTTAGGCCAAGTAATTGTAACTGTAATTAATTACTTTTTTGAAGTAACGGGCACAAGTCTGAAGGTAGGAAGCTTGCGCTGGACGCAGGACGGCAGAAGCTCCTCGCTGCCGTTCTCATCTTGCCAGTGACAATAGGGACGTTTAGCAAACCGTTACCATGTTCCACGTACTGCATTACCGGAGCCTTTGAAGCATACTTATAAGCTCGAACCCCGCGGTCGCAGTATTATCCAATACGCGCGCGCTTAAAAGCACGCTTGAAAGGCGCCGGTAGTGCGGTACGCGGAATACGATAACGATTTGCTAAACGTCCCTAATAGCAATCGCGACTGGCTAAAGACGGGTTCACGCTGCTTGTACATCATACAAAAGACAGTCTGCATACAGATTCGAACGCCAGTCACTGCGAGGTTCGTGCTTTGAATGCCACTTGGCGATGAGTTCACTAAGAAATTTTGGCACGCGGCATTTAAACCACGGATATCGCGGTGAGTGGTGCTTGCAGAATGTCGTTTGTATAATGTATGGGCAGTGTGAGCCCGGCTTTACAGCTTCGAGCGAGCTCAAGCTGTCTGCGCTTCGCATCTTCTTTTTTCACAATTGTTTACTGCGAGACAGGGTTGGTCCGACGACGGAAGTGGCCATTTAGTGTAAGTTGCGCAAAGAAGTAAGCCTCCGACCTGAGACTTAATCACCCAAAATAATGCCACGCGTCAGAGCATTCCAGTTCACTGAATTTGATATATCAGAATTACGATCTGCGTCAGATTATGTTAGGAAACTAAATGAGAAAACTACGATCTATTATATGGGCATACTACACTAAACTTTGTAAATTTAACTTACCACACAAGCTTCGTAATTAACTGGTCGCGCACACGGCGTTTTATAGAGCGCAGCTCTTAGGCGCCCGTTTCCGGCTTGAGCGGCGTCGCCGTCGCCGTCGGCGTCGGCGTCGGCGTCGGTGTCGGCGTAACCGCGGGTTGCATGCAACTCAGGTTGCATGCAACTCGCGCTGCATGCAACCCGTCGGCATCGGCGTAACCGCGCGTTGCGTGCAACCCAGGTTGCATTCAGTCCAAGTGGCATGCAACGCGCGGGAGTCGCTGGGTTGCATGCAACCCGGCGACGCCCCCGAGGTCACGTGACCCCCCCCCCCCCCCCCGAGGTTACATGACCCCCTTCAGTACCCTTCCCTCCTCCTCCTCAAGAGCTGCGCTCTAATTCGGCGTTACAGGGAGTTGTAAACGGCTTTCATTTTTTTTTTTTTTTTTCAAACAACCACTTTTATAAATTACAACCCACCATCGAGCGCACGTTACCGAACGTACCAGGGGCCAGAACAGAGGCACTCTTTTGTTCAAGCAGCTGTGGTTAGAAGTTGCGTCATCTCAAACATAACAATGAACCTGGGTTTTTAACGGAGTTCGAGGAAACGTCGCCCTCGAGTGTATCAACGTTTTCCCAAGCGAGAGTAGGTATTTATTCAGTGTAATTAATGAATACGCCCTGCCAGCGTGTTAGGCGGGCAAGCTTGGGATTTGAGTTCGCTCGCTCTGTCACTCCCCTTTGAGGCAGATTTCCGAGTTTAAGGACTAGGTGCAAATCGAGGCGAGTGTTCATTATGTAGTCTGGCATTTGTGATGCGTGATAAATACTTCACACCGTGTCTCTGGAAGAAGTTTCGGAATTGTGACACCGCGGCATTGAATGCTTGAAAAACGTTACGACTGGACGAGAATAGGTGTTCATTTGAAAGTTACTTTGGGGGTTCCTCCCAAGGTTCGCGCATTTGAACTTTCTGGGATTGCTTTTAATTAGAGTTGCTCCCAACCGAAACACCTACGCTACATCACCACATCAAACTAAACCGAACGTTTGTAGCTAAACTGTATAAAGCGCACTGTTTTTTTTTTTTTTTTTTTCTCTTTGCCGGTCATAAAATGTATTGTACTTAACCAACCAACGCACCTTAATATTTCAGTTCCGTATTTCTGAACTTTATCGATATACTCATTCAGACGTAGAAGCTTCATATTCGCAAGTTCTAGCGAATATAGGGGGCGCTGCCGAAAATAAAGATGGCGGTGAAGAAGATGGATTGGTTTGCCTTGGGCATCGCAAATAATTAAAATCGGCGGGTTTTGCAGTAGTTAATACAATGAAATCGACTGGTTTGGGGCTTCCTAATAAACTGGAAGAGACAACAATCTTTCGACGCTGAGTTGGAGATCGTTGTGTGTGTTGCCCTTTTTGTCCTCCATCTGGGGTCTACCGAAATGTTGGGAAACAATAAACGATGCCGCCAAGTTGGACGGCGGTGATTAGGATCTGTTTGGAGGTGGACAAACCCTCAAAGTAAAAGGGATTAGTGGGAAGTAGTGTGGGCAGATAGCGAAAAGGCGGCGTTTCTTTTGGGGAACCAATACGAGTGACAATGTGACTCAAAGACGCCTTTCAGCAGGAAACATAGATATCTGCATTCGACCCTGAATAGTTTCGCCGCTGTCAATTTACTTTGCCTGGAGACTTTCCCTATTTCTTTCTTTGCGGTGATTGGAGCTTCGTTGAGGGAGTCATTTCTGTACTTCTGTGTATAACTGTGTGCTTCAAATGAAATAGCCTCCCTGTTTCAACTTGTCACTAACCTGCGTTACTCCAGCTCAGCCACTGTTTGAACCCGCAATTTTGTTCCTTTACTTCGTGTTGACTTTTTATTCATAATGAGCTCGTTATGGCGACAACAAAGCTCCGAGCGAGTGTTTTTTGCAGATTACCTTTCAAAGCACAAAAACAAGATCCCGATGCAGCGACATTTTCGCAGTGTGACAGAGAGCTCGGTGTGGACTGTGTGAAGCTAATTCTCCCGTCTGGCAACTCCATGGAAGTGAGCAAGCTGGACTACCTGTGCTACAATTTCTTTACGCATTTCACCAAGCAAATAACTTTGCGAAGCTCAGAGTTGTGCGTTGACAGCTTTATGCCTCCTGAGGAGGCCATTGAAGACCTCAACCGCAGCGCACGTTCAACGTTTGTGTCACCACTAAGACCACCAAGTTAAGTAAGAAGTCGAGACAGGCCTGCCTATGTAAAGAGAAAACGGACGGAGTTGGAGCAGGTTGTGACTGAGAATTTGCGCTCCAGGATGCGTCTTGCGTACGATAAAAACGTGGCATCGGGGTCGTCGGAGTAAAAGTGCTCCACATGCACCGAGTGGGCGGACAACATTCGCCGTGCCTTTGCGACCACAGCCTCTCCAAGGGAACGCTGTCAATTGCTAACCCTCCTGCCATCAACCTTGACAAGAAATGAAGTCCATAAAATCATCCCAGAGGCATCGATCTACATCATTAATAGGTCCCGGAAGCTGAGGGAGGACCATGGCGTGTGGTATGTGCCCGATCCCTATACAAAGTGTAAGCTGAGCCCTGCAGCGGTTGAGTACTACATGATAGACGAGCTAGAGTGTTCTAGGGACGAAGGTTTACTCCCTGCGACCCCGATGGGTCAAATGCAATCCCCAGCAAGAAGCATGCGTTTGTGTGTACTGCGTAGACTATAACCTCTGCGTCGCCTCTCTACAGAACGCTTCTGGCTCACAACTCGACGCAGCGTAGTTGAGCAAGGCATTCATTTGCAACCCGCCATCGCGCCAGTGCCTTTTAGGCGAATGTGACCATTGTCCCAAAGGCCAGTCTCTCACACTCGAAAAACTCAATATTTCCGAGGATGAAGAGATAGCTTTGGCAGCATGGGAGTCAGGCGAGCTCGTGAAAAAGACTTTAGATCCGGTCAATTTTCTGGAAGAGCTTCGTGTGTCGTTCTCAAGGTGGATCCTTCACAACCATATCAGACAGACGCAAGGCAAAGCCATCTACGAAGAAAAGCAGTGCGCGCAGCGTGGTAGCATTGTCTTCCACTTCGACTTTGCTGATAACTGGACTGTTATCCTTCCTGACGAGATTCAAGCGTACCACTGGAAAAAAATCAGGTCTCAATATTAACGTGTGTGGTGACGACTAGAAAGTCGACATACAGTTTTGCCATCATCAGTGACGGCTTGCATCATGACTCCACTCATGCCTGTCTGGCTCTACAAAAAGTAAGAGAGTGGGTCGATGACAACCTTGCTGTGTACTCTCATTTGACTTATGTAAGTGGCGGTGCCGCCAGTCACTTCAAAAATCGCTTTCAACTTCATTAATTAAAAAAAAAATGTTTTTCCCAAACCCCAATGGTTATTCTCAGCCACCGGACATGAAAAAAACGCGTGTGACGGAGTTTGAGGACTCGTCAAACACCAGGCAACGCTTCACAACTTAAGACAGCTCCCAGGAAAGGCCATTCAGTCTGCAAAATGCATGGTGAACAGTCTTTCGCAAAAACTAAAGGAGTGAATTTCACATTTTTGGACAAAGATGAGGTTGTTGAATTCCGTGAACGGAAAAAAGTGAAAGCCGTTTACAACTCGCTGTAACGCCGAATTGGAGCGCAGCTCTTGAGGAGGAGGAGGGAAGGGTACTTAGGGGAGGGTATACCCCTCCTCCTCCTCCTCCCCCTCCTGCTCCCCTCATTCTTCCATCTCCTCCGGGGGGGTCACGTGATCTCGGGGGGGGGGGGGGGGGGGGTCACGTGACCCCCCTCTTCCCTCCCCCCCGAGATCACGTGACCCTCTCCCCCCGGTCACGTGGCCGCGCGGTGCATTATGGGACATTTCCCATAATGCACCGCGCGGTTACGCCGACGGCGACGCCGACGCCGACGGCGACGCCGCTCAACCCGGAAACGGGCGCCTAAGAGCTGCGCTCTAAAATGAAGAGTGGGTGGGAGTGCGCGCCTTTCCTGGTATTCAGTCGTGGCATGTGTGGCTATGCAAAACATAAGAAGCTTCGACCTGTGACTTGCAAGTGGCACGGACTGTCGGGTCCCCTTGGAAGAAACTCTAAGTGCACACCGTCAGAAAATGTTTGCGTCAAAATCTGCCCATTTTGAAACCTATGAAGGCAGAACTGTGTTGTATATGATGTGTATTTTATTCTACTTAATGTCCAATTTATTATAACGTGCCAAAAATGTGACAAACTATTACTTGCTGTACTCGAATGAATAAAAACAAAGTAGTTTTTTTCTCAAAATAAGAAGTCGCAATCACTGCGTCGCACCAGAGGGACACCCCGTGCCGAGCTTCGGAGAAGAGGCTTGGTAGATGAGCTGTATCTATTACACCATCAATATAATGCATTATGTTTTAATGAGTATTAACCTCTAAATATAGTAGAATGACTGGTCAGAGTTAAAAAAAAAATCGAGAACGGTTTTTTCTTTCAATTGCCCTTAAATATTTTTATTTTGGTGCCTGTCTCGTGTTTGCTTGCCAAAATCTCCCCGACCAACGCCTAAATAAATTTGAATTTTAGTGAATTTATTTTCATTTAAAAGTAGAGTATTGAGTTAAAATATGACGTTTCTGACTAATTTATTTCCTAAGATACAGGCCTGCAAAGTTGGGGTAAAAACGGTCAAGCAGCCGAAATTGATGATTTTTATATTTTGTTTAAACATATAGACAATAACAATACTTTTTTCCGTATTGGTAAGTACATATAAACTGTACTAAAAATTATGAAACTCACCTAAGAAGTATAACTTCAGTTATTAATCACCAAAGTTGACCCCTCCGGCTACGCAAGCAAATGCGACTTTCCACCTCTACATGATGTACGATTTTTTGCGTCCGAAAAGTTTTTTTCTGAATGAAAATAATTCTGATTTTGTTTATTTCGGACATCGGGAAATAACATATAAATTATGAAGCAAATTAAAAAGGTCGACCAGCCGCCCCCTGTTCGATCTTTTCTAAAATCACCCTAAAAAAACCCCGTCAATCGTGAACTGCACTGAAAGAAACAGGTCAGCTGCAAGGACCGTGCAAAAGCTTTCGGACAAAAGTGATGAAACAGAGATGGCAGAGTCGTTACGCGCATGCACTAAAACCGATATTAAGTCTCCCTAATGCACATAGTGTCCTTACATTTGATTTATTCAAAATAAAGCAACGTTTAATTCACCTTTGGTATCAAAATGAATCTTCAGATTCCACACGGGAGCACTTGCTGATTATCCGTCGACTGAGAACACTTTCGTGTAGGACTGGTGCTATCTTGGCCAGCGGGGGGCACCGACGATGATCACGTCGACTTTTCCGCTTTTACGGCCACTGCCACGACCGAGGACAGCTTCATGGGAATCACCCAACCACCGAGCAACCACATGCCTTGAAGAAGACGTCGAAGCAGCGAAGCTTCTTGGACGGGGAAAGTGAGGCCGGCCGATCGATCGCCGTCGAGCGACACGGATCCGGTGATGAGCGGACGCAGGCCGTGCGGCCGCTGTTTCTTCGACGTCTTGTTTCCGCGTGGGGTTTAGTAGCAGATCACGTTGCCCGTTTATCGTGCTATCGCCCCATAATATTAGAACTGGCGGTGTTCGTGAGCCTCCGTTACCTACGTTGCAAGCCTGCACAGCAAAACGATTCCCCTCTGTTTGTTTCTGAGGTTGGCCGCCCGGGCGGCGACAGCCTAGCTGGAACTTTCGAATGCTCTTGTTTATAAATGAGCCCGTAAGGTGAACAATAATCAAAGTTGCTAAAGTTGAAGCCTAGGCGAGTTGGTATGACATATTTAAAAGGTTAAAACAGCGCAAAAACAACGGACAGGGTAAAGGAGGACACAGACAGAGCGCTGACTCACAACTAAATTTTATTGAACGCAACGGTGCAATATATATACGCACAATTGAGAACAACAAAGAAGAAAATCAGCCTAAAAAACACACAAAACAAAAGCACAACAAACGAAGTATCACCTCTAAAAATACATAAAAAGCGCACGCGCTAAAACCAAGCTAATCAAGCAGCCAGAAAATTAATCTCCTTCCTAGATAAGGCAACAGAAGGGCTGCTGACACACACGACACCCAATCTTTCTATTTCTAGAGCCTCCAGAGTTTCACGTATCAGCTGGTCCCGGTGACGCTTAACGACCTCGCACTGTTGGAACTGAGGCTGGCAGCTGCAGTCACTGCACTGTATGCCAAGGTGACCGGAAACCGTCGAAGTGACATTGTAAGCATGTTCCATTACCCTGTCATTGAGACAGCGACCTGTCTGGCCAACATAACGCCTGCCGCAAGACAGAGGGAGGGAATACACAACTCCCTCAGCGCAGGTGACGTAACGATTGCGATGCTCCTCAGTGTAGGCCCTCGCCTTTCTATAAGAGGGATTAACGGCTCTGCACAATCTTGAAAGCTTGCAGCAGTAGAAAAGGACGGGAAAGAAGAAAATTTGCCGTCATTCCGTATATGCACGGCGTGGCTCATAACCTCAAACGTATTGCAGGCAGATGTGATGTAGACGTGTTGTTCACCGCTCCTGACAAACTTTCAAGATTGTGCAGAGACGTTAATCCCTCTGATAGGGAGGCGAGGGCCTGCACTACGAAGCATCGCAATCGTTACCTCACCTGCGCTGAGGGAGTTGTGTATTTCCTCCCTCCGTCTTGCGGCAGGCGTTATGTTGGCCCGGCAGGTCGCTGTCTTAATGACAGGCTAAGGGAACATGCTTACAACGTCACTTCAACGGTTTCCGGTCACCTTGGCATACATTGCCGTGACTGCAGCCGCCAGCCTCAGTTCCAACAGCGCGAGGTCGTTAAACGTCACCGGGACCAGCTGACACGTGAAATTTTGGAGGCTCTAGAAATAGAAAAATTGGGTGTCATGTGTGTCAGCACCTCTTCTGTTGCCTTATCTAGGAAGGAGATTAATTTCCTGGCCGCTTGATTAACTTGGTTTCAGCGCGTGCCCTTTTTATGGCTTTTTAGAGGCGATACTTCGTTTGTAGTGCTTTTGTTTTGTGTGTTTTTAGGCTGAGTTTCTTCTTTATTGTTCTCAATTGTGCATATATATATTGCACCGTTGCGTTCAATAAACTTTAGTTGTGAGTCAGCGCTCTGTCTGTGTCCTCCTTTACACTGTCCGTTGTTTCTTGCGCTCTTTTAACCATTTAAATAATCAAAGACCACATATAGCGTACCACGATCCGACTGAGAGGACACTCAAAATTTCGTGAACATATAGGGCAACCCACGTGAATTTCTTTGCACCATTGCAATGAGCAAAGTGTCAACCCTCAAGCCCAACCTGAAAACATATCCGCCGGTGCTGCCCCTGGCGGTACAAATAAACAAGCCATTATCACAGACATCTCAAGAAACATGGGGCTTCGTTTACGCTTTCTTCTTTGTGATTCGTGCTTTAACACCCCTATCGGCTAATGCCAAATTCTGATTGGCTACGGAACTATGACGTATGCTCAGCATTTGCGACTCCTTTCTGTAGTATCGGCCAAAAGAAAGCGGCCGAGCAAGAGACCCGAGCCAGCCGGTAGCAAAAACGCAGTAGGCGTATTCCGTGGTTTTCTGCCTGCTCGACTCAAGCAGCGCAATCTTTTATTGGCATCATGACGTCAGCGTTCCGGCACACAAACAAAACATACAAGAGTTGGCAAGGTTGCCGACGCGATACAACATCTCTCCCCCTTTACTAAAAGTTAACTTCAATGCAATATCTAACTTCTACGCAATGTTAACTTCAATCAAAAGAATGTCTATTTCTTGGCGAACTCTTGAAGCCATGCTGGTGGTCGCTGCTCTCGAGTCGACCTCCTCGGTAGCGGCCGGCTTCGATCTTCCCCCAGCACTTGCTCCTCTACAGGCTGTCCTCCGCTATCCAGGGTGTCTTAAACTGCTCGACGTCCTTGCCCTCATCTCAAACTTCGGAAGCACTAAAATCTCTCAATACGGTTGTCGAGGGAGATGACATGGGCTTGAATGGACTCTGCGTATCACCGGCAGGCATCTGCGGTACACTTGACAACTTTGAAGCGTTCCACGCGTGGTGATCTTCAAGAATAAAAGAACTTGGACCCTTCTGTCCCACAATTTTAGTGGCTTACTGTAGGACAGGTCACCTTTCTTGGTGATAGTGGGTTTCTTCACCCTCACGGAGTCGCATAGACGAAACTTTGGAGTCTTCGCACCCCTCTTTCGGTCCGTATACTCCTTGCTGTATTTCTGCTTAGTCTTCACTCGCTCCCGCAGTTTGGCCATCTCTGAGCTGGGGTCACCAAAGAATCTTAGGCTAGGCCACCCAACGATGTCCAGCATGGTCCGTGGGGCACGACCGGGCAGCAGAACAGCCGGTGGCATACCTGTCGTTGCCTGGGGCGTACTCCGATAAACAACAAGGTACTCCAGTACTGCTGTTTCTAGGGGACGTTGCTCCAATGATGCAAGCTGAATGAAGTCCTTCAGCACCCTATTGAAGCGCTCTATTTGCCCGTTACTCTGGGGGTAGTAAATGGAGTAACAGGAGTGCTTAATTCCTCGCTGTCTAAGGAAATCTTCGAACGTAGTAGACGTCAGTTGTGGTCCATGGTCGGTCACAAGTACGTCGGGATATCCTTCACGGCTGAAGACCGCTGTCAGAGACTTCACCGTTTCCAATGTTACGTTCCAGACGAAACACACCTCTGGCCACTTTCAGTAAAAGTCTATTAATATTATTGCAAACTTGCAACTCTCCAAGGCCCTTTCGAAGGGCCCAACGATATCCAACGCCAGCTTTTGCCAAGCACGTTCAGGCCATGGAATTGGCTGCAGGGGTGCCACTGCAGGTTTGGGGGATTTGTCGGCTGACTGACAAATACCGCAACAGTTGGTTGCTTGCTCCACTTGCTTATCAAGGCCCGGCCACCAATACTGGTTACGAAGTCTCTGTTTGGTACGAACAATGCCGGGATGGCCTTCATGCGCAGCTTCCAGTAGCGTGGAGGTCAGCGAGACCGGAATTACCAAGCGCTCGTCCCGCAGCAGGAGGTCATCCATGACCGCGAGTTCCTCCAGGACATGGTAGAAGCTCAGAGCTGAGGTTGCGTTTCGAAGGCCACTGCGTTTTGACGAAGTACATTACCAGTTGAAGCATGGAGTCTGACTTGACCGCTTCCTGTAGTTGCTGTTTCGTCACGCAAGAGGATACCAGGGACACAATCTATTCTCTCTGTTCTTGAAGTCCCGGTAAAGGTAGCCGCGAAAGTGCGTGCGCTACCTTGTTGTCACTCCCCCGATGGTGCAGCACGTCGAAGTTGTAATAAAGCAGGCGAGCTGGCCATCTTGCAATGCGTGTCGACCGGCGACCCGTTCCTATTGACGACAGTAGGGTGACCGGGGCCTGGTGATCTGTACGAAGCTCAAATTTCCGCCCCCACAGGAAAACGTGCCAGTACTCGCATGCCCAGACGCACGCCAGCGCTTCCTTCTCCCCAACCAAATAATTACGTTCGGCTTGAGTTAGCGTTCGGGATGCGAAGGCAACGGTGTGGAGTTCGCCTTGAAACTTCTGTTGCAACACGGCTCCCAGTCCGTGCTCGGAGGCATCCGTCGTCACTACCACGGGAAATGAGGAGTCGAACTAATGTATGCTTCTGCAGGTAGAAAGAAGTAGCTTCACCTGACGAAAGCTCTGCGCCGCCTCTTCATCCCAAGAAAAACCGACACCCTACCGCAGTAGTTTGCGCAGAGGCTCCACAATGTCCGCATAGTGGGGCAGGAATTTGGCATAATAGCCAACGAGTCCGAGGAATGAACGCAACTCTGTGACATCGTTAGGCCGCGGTGCATTGACGATGGCGTTGACCTTTGACTGGAGAGGTGCCAATCCTTTGTGACTGACGACATGTCCCAGGAACGTAAGCTCCCGGACATTGAAGAGGCATTTGTTGTTAAGGCGTCGTCCTGCAGCACCGATGCGGCGTAGGACCTCTCGAAGATTCGAGGTGTGCTCTACCTCTGACTTCCCGTAGACGATGACATCATTGATGTAGCAGAGTACCCCCTCGCATCCCTTTAGTAGCGCTGTCATCATCTTCTGGAACGTAGCAGGAGCAGATGCGAGGCCATAACACACCCGCCGAAAACGAAAGAGACCCTCATGAGTAACAAAGGCCCTGAGGTCCCGGCTCTCCGGTGGCAACTCCAGCTGGTGATAGGCCGACGCTAAGTCGATTTTTGAAAAGTATGTAGCACTAGCCAGCTGGTGCAGGAGTTCCCCCGTGTGAGGTAGAGGGAAGCCATCGACAATGATGGCTTTGTTGGCCTCACCTAAGTCCGCACACAGGCGGACGCGGCCGTCTTGCTTGCGAACAACAACCATTGGTGAAATCCATTCGGAAGTGTCCACGCTTTCAATGATGCCACATTGCTCGAGACGCCGTAGTTCTGCCGACACTTGCTCTCGAAGAGCTAACGGAAGTCGGCGAAATTTCGCTGCGACGGGAGACACGCCAGGCTTGCGCTTGACACGGCGTGCAAACCCTTTTACGAGTCCAACTTCATCCGCGAACAGATGGCCGAATTCTGCACGGAAGTCCATCGGCAAACGCGCGAAACTGGTACTTGTCTCTACAGACGTCTGCAGGCATTGTACGGTAGACCCCTGAATGCACAAGTCCAGGTTTCGATTCCTTGTCCTTGTCGGACTACGTAAAAAAGCACGCATGTGGACCTCTGCTGATACAGGACGTTCGCGAGGAAACAACCCTTCACTGAAATCTCGCCGCTAGAGTAGTCGAGTAGGGTTACAGACGGCGCGGTCAACGGCATAGTCGCTTTGTAGTGCATCATGTAGATATGTTCCGTGATAATAGATACCGACGATCCTGTATCTACTGAAAACTTCCACGCCTTCGACTTGAACTTTGACGTAAATGCCGCGGCGCGCGACGCTCCTACACGTAGCGACTGAGCGACGCGTGCCGCGGCATTTACGTCAAAGTTCAAGTTGACGCGTAGCGCGTCAACTTGAACTTTGACGTAGCGCGTCGCGCGTCGCGCGTCGCCCGTCGCTACGTGTAGGAGCGTCGTGCGCGCCTCTACCTGATCTCGAACTTGCTTGACGCTCTGTTCGTCTTTCGTACTCCTGCACACTGCTTGAAAATGGCCTATTTTTTGCACTTCGAACAGCGTTTATCCCTGGCCCTGCAACTCGTAGAATCGGCCATATGCTGAGCAGACCCGCAGCGATAGCATCGACGCTCCCTCGCGTCACGCGCCGGAGCAGAGCGTGGCGCAGCAGAGTCCCGTGTTCGCGTCGCGTTCGTGCTCGATTTCTGTATCCGCTTCACTCCCTCCAAAGTTGAAAATTCTTGCAAACTTTTCAGCGTTTCTTCGTGGTGGCTCGCTATCGCAACTGCCCTTTCCAAGGTCCGTTCTGCGCTTTAAAATAACAAACGTTCACGTAGCTTGTCCGACGCAACTCCTAAAACGAGCTGGTCTCGAACTGCAACTTCAGGGGAACCATCCCATTCGCACGTTCTTGCAAGTTCTCGTAAGCAGGAAATGCAGGCTTCAGTAGACTCACCGGGGTTCTACAGCCGTTTCTTGAACCGGTGACGCTCGACGAAGACGTTCGTCGCCGTTGAGAACACGCGGTCACAGGTAGCCAGTGCGACTGGAAACGTATCGTTCGCGGGTGGCAATTTCCCACCGGTGGACGTCTCCTAGCTGCTCTCTCCAGATGTGGCGACCGCAGTCTGTACAGGCAGTACAGGTGTAGTTGAGGGAGCAGGGGCGTTGCTGAACTGGCGTTGCCCTTCCGGCCACGCCGAGCGAATGCAAAAGAATGGCTTTACGTCTCTGCAGACTGATGTCACTTGCACGCGACGCTTCCAAGTAGGTGAAAAAGAGGCTCTTCCACTGATTCCATAGAATCGGCGGCTGCCCGGGAGTTTGTAGGAACGTCAGAGGCGGCGTAAGTCCTGCGAAACTCATTGCTTTTCCTCGTCGCCACTTTGTAGTATCGGCCAAAGGAAGGCGGCCGAGCAAGCGACCCGAGCCAGCCGGTAGCAAAAAACGCAGTAGGCGTATTCCGTGGTTTTCTGCCTGCTCGACTCAAGCAGCGCAATCTTTTATTGGCACCATGACGGCAGCGTTCCAGCAAACAAACAAAACATACAAGAATTGGCAAGGTTGCCGACGCGATACAGCACTTTCGTTTCTTAATCTCTTTATGACGATGACAGTACTAGTAATAGCACCCTAACAAAAATCTGTTCTTCAGCTAGCTATGCTAAAACAGGTTTGATTTATAGGTACAGTGTATACGAGGTGTGCGGAGGTAAACAAAAACAAATAATGGCCGAACTTCCGGGGGAAATATGTTACTTCCGATTGGCTATTCCGATCGGCTTACTGAGTAGCGCACCCTCTAAAAGTATCACCGCCGAGGACTAACGGTGGTACATCCTGAAATTTACTTATACGTAGGGTTCCCTGTTTTCGCATAAATCTGAAAAACTCCGAAATACACCCACCGATATAATTTTCGTCAATTCGGATTTATTTGATAAACTCAAAATTTAAATGTATCAAGGTAAAAAAATACGGTAGTTTACAATTAAGTATGGACAGCGCACAGGGTCAATGGTCTTTAGAAAATGTAACCCCATTTTTCTTTCAAATCTCGGACCACAGACAAAAATAATCTTATCCCTTGTCTCGTTAAGGTTCATCAAGAAAAAAGGCCTTTCGGGTCACGACAAACGTCACTGTTCCGGTTTCCAGTTTGGGCCACACTATTTGTGCTTCTAAGAGGAAGGACGATTTGTGTTTTTGTAACACTGATAAACTTGAACCATAGAGGAGAAGCTTCCATATTTTACCCTCTACCACTCCACCCAGCGCATCCGCAGGGTAGGTTGATAAATAGGATGGGATGAATACGAGCTTTCTAGCTACTATCTCCGGGAGTTTATTGATTTTAAGGTGTAGACGTTTATTGAAGCAACACTTGTGTGCGGCTTTTGCCGTGGAACAAATTAGTATTTCTAATGGCAATGGCGCCAACACCAAATCCAGCAGAAGAAATATTAATTGATACAAGCTCGTTCTTTTGAATATAGCACACGTTTACACCCGGATATTACTTTATATATATATATATATATATATATATATATATATATATATATATATATATATATATATAAAAGCATTGCAACATTAAGCTCCGAAATTCGGAGAATCGGGAATCGAAGAAAAATGAACTCCGGTAAACCACAAATTTTCAGAAAAGAACATACTCCGAAAGACACCCTCCGAAATTCGCGAAAAATAAAATCTGAAAACACGAAATCCTGCTTATGCGTGATCGAAATCGCTTCCTGTTCCCTTGGGTGAATGGAAAGAGCACTTGTTCCCTAAAGAAACGACAAATCTGCCGAAGGTATCGTGGACGCATCTTCAGGACTACCTATTCGACTAGCCTGGTTTATATACCTGATAACGACTTAAACCTACAAATCCCTAGACGCATTCAACTACTTCGTGAGCGGTAAGGCATCGGCGGTGGGCACTTAACTTCTTCAGGCGCAGAAGACACGCGCCGAGCTTCCCCGGAGGGTTCGCGCAGCCGGGTCTTGGTTTTAGCAGACGATCTTCCGAAAGTTTTTATTACGCTTTCTTCAGCGCAACGCAAGTTTGTATTGCGCATTTTTCTAGTGTTTCGATCTGCCTGCCTTTGTATTCAAGGTTTCTTTTCCAGATCACCGTGCACATTGCATTTATACGTGGCGTAATGTCCCATCGTTGTACGGAAATGGTCGGCCGAGACACCGGCCACGCATTCTCGTTGATGATGACGATGATGATGACGATAATAATGATGCGGCTATTTCCCTTTGAATCGGGAGGACTCAAACAAGGTTTGTGCCCAAGCCTGGGAGCGTAGGTATCTTAATGCTCCCCAACGAGGTAGAGGGGCTTAGAGTGATTAACCGGAAGTTCGGAAGTGGCACCCCCCCGGTTGCCGCCATGTTTTACGCAAATGTGACCACTCGTCACGTGACCTCCCAAGAGCCGTGACGTCACAGGTAAGATGGCAGCGCCCAGACCTGGCGGATGCGAGTTTGTTCGGTGCGCGGTAGCCGTGACGTGCAGCTGCTTTGCGACGACTTCGGGCTTTTTCGTGCTCGCTGACGCAGGTATAATGTGAAAATATGAAGGAATGAGACTTTATACCCTTTTTGCGCAAGATCGCTCTGGATCATCTGAATATTAACACCTGTGAGACAGCATCAGCCGTATCGCCGTACCGGTGCTCGGATTCGGGATCTGTTCGAGGATCGATAGAACTTTGAGTGCGTTTAGCATAAAAGTTTCGCATTCTCTTAAATTTGTTTGAACGTTGGAATGCCTGAGAATCGACGTGAAATTTATGCGTCGGATGTAGGGCCTAGGGGAATTTGTTTCAGCCCTAGGTAACTGCATAATCACAGCAACTTTTAGCGAAGAAGCTCCTGCGACTTTTACGTTTTGCACTTATCAACAATTTTACGATATAACTTCAGGCATAAAATATTCGTATTTTTCTAGCTTCGTTTGAACGTTGGAATGTCTGAGAATCAAAGCGAAAGGTATACTTGTGTTAGGGCCTAGGGGAAGTTGTTTCAGCCCTGCGTAACCGAATAACCATAGCAACTTTTAGAGAGGAAGCTCCCGCGATCTTTAACCTTTTGTGCAAATCGACGATTCTACATTCGATCGCTTTTCTTCTTTTTTTTTTTTGTGAGTGCGAAGTGCACATTTATTTTCAGCTCCGAGGATGACGTTTTATTGAGTGTGGGGATAAATAAATCATTGCAGGCACCTGCTTCAAAGCTATTTGACTTGCTATAAGAACAACTGTTTTGGTGTATGCATAGATTAACTGCACATTTTTCTCTTTCGTAGGATTTATTGCAGCCATACTTTTCTCATCAAGAGTGCATTGTATTAGTCGGTCAATTATTTACTTGTTGTAATTACGTGGATAAGATGATTCATATTTGTGTTCATCCCTTACCTGAAGAGCAGTCTTGTTGAAAAATGGTGACCATTCCTTTCAGTCTCTTCAATAGACTTTTTTGAAAAGTGTTGGCGGCCTATACATTGTATCACTGTAACTTGGAAAAGGGCAACCACCACAGCCCCCTCGAGCCAATCAGAGAGACGGAGCGAGGGTGTGTGACAAATCTGTGCAGACGAGTATTCTGAATGACATATTGTCATGTGCCTGTCTCCAACGTGCATATTGGCTCACCAAGACTGTAGCCTTTGCCGTTTGCCAAATTTTGATGAAACAAATTACAGTAGCTACTACTCTAATTACCCCAGGCTTTCGTACTTTGGGGATTTGTTCGACAAGAATGTTATGTCCGCCATCACTGTGAACTCGGATCAGTGCCTATTGGACTCAAAAGCTGCATTAGCATTCGACGTGAACTGGGGCCCATTCGTGTGCTTTACGCCGAAAACAAATGGTGACAGTTGTGTTGCTTGATGGGGTTCTGCAAAGGGTCTATTGTGTCATACGCATAGGAAGTGTCCTGCAACATAACAATGCATCAACACATACTATTAAACTATATGCTCAGAGGTGTGCTTGTTTTTGCAATTAACAAGTTACAGCAGTGTGATTTAATGTTATTATCATGTGTGTAGTTTTAAGTATCATCTCTGCAATGCCTACGAAGGCCCCTGGAGGGAATAAATTAATAAATAACATTTTCACATCACTGGAGTTGGTTTTCGGATGCACCACGTGTTCAGGAGAGGTGGAACGAGTGCAGCCCTATGCAACAAGTCTGCCAGTCTGGTATGTCCCATTAATTAATATTGAACGGTCAGGGATGCGAGTGTCCTCAAAAGGACCTGCGCGTGCAGTGAACACAATTCTTGGTGTATCGACTCTCAAGGCGTAAAGGCAAGCGGAAATATGTTTATCTGGTTAGTGTATCAAATACGTTTATTTCCACTTGAATGCATAATTATGTTGAATTATATGAATGCATATAATAGTAAATGGTTCCATAACGAGTTCTTTCTGCGACTGTCTCCTGTCAGGCGTTCAGTCGTAGTACCTGTGGACCTTGTTGTCGAATGGCGCTCCTGGCACGTCGGTGTACAGTTTGGTCGAGTAGCAACTTTGACCGACTGATGCCGTCTTGTAATCATACGTCATGTGCGGCCACTGACATCTGATGCACTGAAGCTGCAGGGCTGGCTTCTAATCCGCAAATTTTCCTGGTAGTTTTCTGCATCAATGCAGCAAGCTCGGGCATGTATTGGTTACGTGGCTGTGCCTTTTGCTGTACCGTTGACTTGATAGCTGGCAACAATGTTTGTTTGCTATCCAAGCCATTTCACTTCCATTTCGTAATGGCGATTTATTCTACATCCCGCGACCACTGCAACTTGTGTAAGTCTCGTGTGGCAAAGTGAAGTCTGGTGATGCTTGCAGTCCACTTTTGAGAACAACCAACCATTCTATTTCTTCAAGTCACTCAGCGGCATTCTCCCTCAAAGTTGGAAATTGTGTGCTTCGTGGCGTGGACACAAATAATTAGTGTCAGCAAATTATTAGGTATTGTCCTTGAACGACAACCGACACCAGATCAACTGTCCTTGCATTGCCGCTCACCTGCTTTGTCGTGCTTACCTCCCGTCCAGATGAAGTGGATCACGAGCTTCGGGGTAATGTCGGCACCAGGGACAAAGACCGCCCAAGATAATCCTCAATCTTTTGCGGACGCTCGTGGAGACGTGGTCGAGGGTCGTTCGGCACGATCCCTTGCAGGCCAATTCATTGGTACGGGCACCTCCAGTAGACATGGTCGGCCTCATGCAGTGGTAGCAGAGTGGATTTCGGTCGGCCATTCACAGCACCTCCGTTTTCCTCGGTGTACTTTGCTCAGCGCGGACCTACACTGGTTCTTCCCGATGTCGGGAATGCTTCGGCGTTGGGGTGTCTCATTGAACTGGCATTGAATAGTAACAGGTAGCCGGTGGTGGTCGTTGTGACTTTGTGACAAACGTCACCCTTGGTTCGTCAGATGCCGCTTCGCTCAAAGAAGTCTCCAGTTGAAATGCCTGTCAAACTTCTTCCGAAACAATCTCGGCAATCAAAATAAAAACTGGACAACTGATGGCAGGAACTAGCTTCCTTATCTCCTCCCGGACACCGTTGTGGATGATGTCGCGGATGCCTGGGGGGCTGGCGTCGAAGTTGCAGCTGGACGACTCGAGTGTCGAGACGCTATGGAGTTGTCGATATTGACAGGCTCGGGCCTGCAGTGTACATTCAATGTTGGAAGCCTCATTGATATGAACCCTTCGACTGTTGTCGTGGGGTTGCGGACAAGGCTGCCGAAGGTGTTGTCCCTGACATGAGGGACATAGGATTCTTAGCTTCTTGTCATCTGTAGCATCAGGGTTGGCCTGGGTGCTCGATCAGGCGCAAAACGTCCTCCACGAAGGTGGTGACGCTCTCGTTGGGGCCGTGTCCTGGACAGAATCAGGAATTCGGCTCTCTCTCGTCAATGTTGGCTGATGAACGTGCACTTCAGCTTGATCTTGCAAACTTCCCACGACGTTAAGGAGGATTCGTGGTTCTCAAACCAGTGCCTGGCAGTTTCTTCCACGAGAGGTATAGGTTCTGCAGGAGCTGGTTGTCCATCTACCCACTGTGGCGGGCGACACGGTCATATTGTTCAACGCAGCCCTCGACGTCTTATGCACCTTGCGTGAAAGGGCATCAAAGTGCGAGGTGCGACGGGCATGCAAACGATGGTGGGAGCGGACGCGGTTTGCTGCTACAGATTTGTCATTGTTGGCTTAGTCAGCTTCGGTTTTTCCGGCAAAAGACCTAATTCCGGTGGTTCTTGCTGGTAGCAGCAACTGGCTTGGATTTCAGGTTCTTCGTGGTGTATTTCCGATGTTCGTCCTTGTGGTACTCGCTCGTCTTGCGGTTTTTCTGCCGTGCTCGGGATAGGACTTGGTTCACGGCTCGCCGGGGGTTTAAGACGCGGGATAATATGCCACCCGTGTCTTGTTATCGGGCAACTCGGCTAACTCGCCAGGGTCCACACAGAGTAAAGTGCTATGGGTAAACTGCGCAGCACCTCCACCAGAACATACAATGAGAGCTGAGCATGGCCTGGAACTTTCCAGAATAGTAAATATTGATAGAAAATAGGACTGGAGCAAGCATCCGTGTCAATATAACAAAACAGACAGAAGGAGAGTCTATCCTGACCACTAAAGAAGCTGCATTGCTTTGGTGGCATTCTGTCCGAATAAATCCTCTCCTTCGGGGTTGGACGAGCTGAACTGAAATGGATGTGGGACCACTTTTCTGGTAATGAGCCGCTGCGGACCGTCGTCCACAGCGGCTGTCGTCCGCAGCACAACATCAGCTTGCAATTCGCGTAACGAGTGTTGATGAAACTTTGGTGTAGACAAAACGTGCAACAGACCAGCGGAATCAATACCAACTGCAACACCTGTGCTCCGTGAAAGTGCACGTCTGCGCCAGAACAATTTAGTAGGCAGCACAGCGTCACCTAAAGCACGGCACAGGAACTACCAGCTTCAAGGCAGCTCTCCGGTGCGCCGCACAACCAAAGTGAGCCTTCGGTTATTTTAAAGAATCGGCACCACGATTGCACACTGCCAAGCCCTACTCACGTAATTTCCGTCGCTAAACTGTGTATCCAAATATATTGCACACGCTTCACTGCAGATCTCGAAGGTTCCGATGGTCAACGAGAGCACAAAAACGTCGCCTTAAAATTTATCCTAGCGGTGTCCGAATCAATCCGAGGTCCGAGCAACTTAGGGCCGATTGTCTCTTCGGTGGCAATATCCCCGTCGGTCACCAGCGAAATGCACACCGTTCCTCCGTATTTTCACTTTATACATACGTCAGACACCACGCTGAACTCTGAAGTCGCTTTCGGCCGGCCTCATAGGACGGCTTCCCCGTCTGAAATCATACTGATTAAAAAGCGCGACAGGACAACGGACAGAGAAGGAGACACAGACACAGCGCTTGAATCACCAACTTGCCCAACTTTCTACCCTCGTCTGAAATCAACTCGCCGAGACGAACAACAACGAACAAAGCATCCGACAAGCTCCGGCAAAAGCTCCGGCCCAGCTCGGGCCAGCCGCTGCCTGGGCGCTGCCATCTTTCCTGTGACGTCACGTATTTGGTTTGGTCACGTGACGAGTGGTCAAATTTGCGTACAATAGCAGCGGCCTTATGGGGGTTACTTTCGAGTGCAGACCGGAACCCTGGTTTATCGCTCAAAGCCCATCTATATTGTTGATGCTCCCTGAAGTGATTCTTCTGCCACTATCCTCGCCTTTGCCGCGTTGCGCCATCTGTTGGTAGCACGTCGAACTAGTCTAGCACCGTCTGCCAATGTCATTGTCCCGCGATCACCCAGGCTCGGCGGCGTCGGTGGCGTCCCTCGTCTCGAGATAATCGAAATAACTTCACTCGTGACAATTTGTTCGTGCCGGTATGCACCGGCAACTTAAAAGCACGCCACTGTGGCATTCCTATAGAGCGTATAGCTCTCACGGAATTGCTCGCTAGTGAGCCAAGAGTCCTCGCGCACCCACCCAAAACACAGGCTTAACATAGGAGAACCGGATGTATCTCTCCCCCTGTCATGGCGGCCGGAAGGGGCCTCGCACACCCTGTATACAAACGCCAAACCTTAATTATTACTTTTTTGTTTAAGCTCGCACTGCAAGAGAACGTTGTAGTCACGCGGACAGTTTTATAGAAACGCAGGGCGTGTCTTAGTGCGTTCAGGCGTCCTGCTTCGTGATCGGTCGCTTGGCCTTTTCGTCAACTCATGCCGCAATCTCATTGGCTGAGAAGAGGGATCACGTGGTACTCGTGACTGGCCACGCCCTGCGTTTCCTAAGTTGTCGGTGGCCACATATTTTCCCAGCTTCCTGTCGTCTAAAGTCCCGGGTCACATTGAACGTGCATTGTATACAAAAATACCCGCGGAGTTCTCCGCGGAGACGTAGAAAAGAATTGTCCGCGGACGCGTTTCACACACATGGTCGAAGTGCATTTGCTTTCGCACATATACGTGCTTCGAACTCGTTTCTGCAGACAGTGTTTGTACGACAAATGTGAGTTGTTAGGAGAAAGGCACACTCCTCAGACAGTGTTTGCACACTGTCTTTTGTATGATGCCTTAGCAGCTTGAAAGCGGCTTTGGACCATGCACGCGGAAGGGTGAATTCTATCGAGATGTTTACTTTACTCAGTGTCTATTGGCTCGCTCCCCAACACATTCACAGGCCCTTGGAGATCGCACGTGTGCGAATAATAAAATGAAAAAAAAAAGCGAATATACATCGATCTAGTGAACTTGATATAAAGCCTTAAGATTCCGGAAAGTATAGAAACCAGGTACAGAGTTTAAAAAAAAAAAATAGCGCGGGGAAACGAGGAAACCCAATAGAGAGTTGCAAAATAATCCCGAACGCGGTCGAAGTTATAACGTAGTGTCATTTCTTATCGTTTAGTTAATTTATGATTTTCGCATTCGCAAGGCATTGACCGCTTCCAAGTTCGATCTCTGTCGGACATAAACATCTTCTGAAAAAAAAGGAAAAAGTAAGAACTCTTGGGATTGTACCCGCCATCCTTCATTTTGAAAACCATGTGGTGGTAAATCACTTCCCGAAGCTAAAAGAGTAACGCACTTCGACTTTTTTTTTTCGCTTGTGCAGTCGTGGGTTTTGCAATGAGGATTCGAAATGTTCGCAATAACTTCAAAAACAACTACCTTTTTTAATTATTATTATTTATACATCTGTCTTTAATCAAAATATAAATTGTCTGTTTTTGTTCTTAAAATACGAAATAAGGAAAGCGTCAGGTTCAATATTTTGCTCGGCACTATAAAAGTCTGTTCACACATACGGCGGAGCGCTAAGTTAGCGCTACGTGAGCGCTCGAAGGAGCGCTCATGTGGCGTTTCCTAGCGCGTGACTTCGTTCTAATATAGCGCGTGATTAGTGCTTTAGTAGCGCCTTGTTAGCGCTTCAGTAGTGCCTTGTTAGCGCTCCAGTAGCGCCTTCAGTAGCGCTTCTTGTAAAGCGGTGCAGCGGATTAGCGCGTGCACCGCGGTTCCGGTTCCCGTGGTTGGTTGTGCATCAGCAGCACCATGGCGGACATGTGGGATGCTGAAATAGAAATGCGACAAATGCTCTTACATACGCAATAAGTGCATATGTATGTGGACGACTAAACGCCCAGAAGAGCCTTCTGGGTGCGCGAAATTTTTCGCCACCGATATACCGACGGGTACCACGCGAACCTTGTTCCTAGGCTGAGGGACCGAGACACAGAGCTCTATTAAAGGTGATTATTTTTAACTGCGTGTATTTGAAACCAGGGTCACGCATATCGAATAGAAAGCGATGAGGCCGTACCCAGTCAATTAGTCACTCAGGGTCCATGACTCTGGATCGCCTGCCCGACGCTTTGCTTGGAGAGCGGCTCTTTTACTTCCTCTTCTTTCAATGCCAAATGATAAAACAACAACAAAGGAATTGCCGCGCACGAGCCATTCCGCAGCAGCAAGCACGGCACAAGAAGCGTGAGAGCGCTAACAAAGCGCTTCTGAAGCGCTAACAGAGCGCTAACAAAGCGTTTCTGTAGCGCTAACAGAGCGCTGCTGAAGTGCTAACCGAGCGCTACATCGCGCGCTAGGAAGCGCCACATAAGCGCTCCTTCAAGCGCTCACGTAGCGCTAACTTAGCGCTCCGCTGCATGTGTGAACCGGCCTTTACGGTATTTTTTTTAAGTTTTCTTGTGAAAAACAACCACAAAGAAAGACTATCCGAGTTAATTTCAAGCTTTGTTTTTTTTGGGGGGGAGGGGGAGGGGTGGGGGGGGGAGAGACAGAGATTGACTAAAACCACTTGTTGAAACTGAAATTTGGCCCCGTTGGGACGAAATGAAACCAAGTAGTTTCGAATGAACGGAGTTAAAGCAAGGGCTGTGAACTTGTGTGCCATTCAGTGTTTTTACTTTTTTTTTCTACCATTAGTGAAAACAAAGGCCCACACGCCGAGAGACAGCGAAGACTCGCATTTATATTAAAATATATAATATTTGCTTTGAAACCTTTAACTTTTTTCTAGAAGGATGAGACGACGCCGCGCTAGAGCAGTAAAAAAACCACGTTGGGAGTGCATCCTAAGCAATTTGTATATGTAAAAACTTCAAAGTGCACCCATTTGTAAAAGATTTGATCACTCTCAAGGTAAATACTGAATTCAGAACTTTAAAATAATCTACGCTTAGAGGCCTATTACAGAAAGGATAAGATTGTGCAGAAAGAGTGGCAGCTGATATTTTTAGAGCGCAGCTCATATTAGAGCGCAGCTCTTAGGCGCCCGTTTCCGGCTTGAGCGGCGTCGGCGTCGGCGTCGCCGTCGTCGCCGTCGGCGTAACCGCGCGTTGCATGCAACCTGGGGCAACCTAGGGCAACCTGGGGCAACCTGGGGCAACCTGGGGTAACCTGGGGAAACCTAGGGTAACCTGGGGCAACCTGGGGCACCCTAGGGCAACCTGGAGCAACCTAGGGCAACCTGGGGCGGTCACGTGACCCCCCAGGTCACGTGACCGCCCCTGGTCACGTGACCCCCCGTGAACCCCAGGTCACGTGACTGCCCCTGGTCACGTAACCCTTCAGGTCACGTGACCCCCCCCCCCCCCCCCCCCGAGGTCACGTGACCCCCGTGAGGGGACGAGGAGAAGGAAGGATGAGGAGGAGGTGAAGGAGAAGGAGGGGGTGGAGGAGGAGGATGAGGGGAAGAGAGGAGGAGGAGTAGCAGGCAGGATCACAAGGGAGGAGAAGGGAGAAGGGGTATACCCTCCCCTCAGTACCCTTCCCTCCTCCTCCTCAAGAGCTGCGCTCCAATTCGGCGTTACAGGGAGTTGTAAACGGCTTTCAATTTTTATTTTATCAAATAGTTTGCAATTATTCAAACGAGAACGATCAAGGATTTGGCTGTCAGTCGTAAATATATTGTGAGGTGCCACAGAACAATTGCACTATCATATCAAAAATCTGCACATTTGTTTGCATATATATAAAAGAAAAGATTCCCCCAAAACGCCGCATTTTAAATTTATTTTAATACAATAAACGACAAGACTCCAGTAGTGGTTGTTAGGGTGACATCAGACTCTTCAAAGAACCGCGAAGGCGACAAGCTGCCGTAAAAGGCACGGAAGACGCAGCCAGAAGGCCACACCTCGGGTTTGTTAAGCATTTCAAGCAGCCCTTTGTTCAGGGAAGCGTGGAAGGAACTGTACGAGTGGTGCCTAGTTTTCAATTTCCTACATGTCATCGTTCAGTCTCCAATAAACCCCGCCAGCAGCTCCTGTACGTCGGACACCATGGTACCGGCAGCAAAACGGGAGACGAAAAGGGTTGCCGGCGCTTTTGGCGCAACTTGGAGCGTGCACTGCTTAGCAGTGCCAAGCGTAGCTGGAGGCCTCGTGGGATTGCTCACCGGTTTCGCTGAGGGGTGGTGGACCTTGCGCAGAGGACGAGCAGTAGAAGGCTGGGACCGTGCGTCCTCATCCGAGAAACCTCGGCTAGTCGCGACGACACGGGCGAAGCTTAGCGCTGGCGGTGCCGGTCGACCGGCGAAGCGGAGCGGCGGAAAATTCGTTTGCGCTTCACGACACACTCGCGTAAATCGCGTATTCCCACACGAGGAGTCACATTTTCGGCCCGCAGCTGTCGCACTTCAAACGTTAGAGTGTCTATTTGAGCTGCCATCTTCTGCATCAACGTGACGACGTTCGAAGATACGGAGCCGCCGGCAGTACTCGCAAGCTCTGGGCAAGACGCAGATTTTTCGGTGGGTGTGTCCACAGTGCCGATAGCGCAGGCAATCTGGGCTGCAGAGGGGTCAGGCCGCTTCACGCACTTGACGGATTTGTAGCTGCTGGACCCGGACTGCGTGAGAAAATCGTATTCCTCGGATCGAATGCCCAAGAAGTTGCAATGAAACCGGTGTTCACGCAACACACACGGTAAAAATTGCTGTCTGCCACGAGTAGGCTTGGAGCAGCGCGCAATGGCGTCCGCCTTCGCCGGCATCTTGAATGACTGTAGCTTGGCTGCACCCGTACTCGCGCCGCAGCCTTTTGTGTTCATCGCACACCTTCTGCGATTGTTCTTATGATTATTAAAATCATTTGTGCGCCCGACTACGACGCAGTGATAGCTAGACAACCGGAGATTTTGAGAAATTGTAACACCGTAAAAAGAAACCCTCGGAACTAACTCACGCACGACGTTCGTTTCTAAGCCTTTTCGCCCATACCCTTGGCGGTTGCCTGGCCTAGTGCCACTAAATAAGCTACGTTTCGTAGTAACGGCACTTGGACAAATTGAGGCTTAAAATCATGGTTGCCAGTTATCTGAGGCTTTATTTGAAATCACTGGAAACGCTTTTCCGTCCACCACAAATGTTTAAACAGTTCGCGGCGAAGCAAAGTAATATTACATGAGCTTCCTAACACCGAATCTAATGCTGATGAAGTCGCACTTTTGAATCATGACGATCGGCAGCTGCCTCTGCTCTGCACAAGAACCAAAAGGGAGGAGCCCACAACAATGTTGGGTCGGGAAACGGAGTGCCGATAATCTAAGCGCAGCTCTTTTAGTGGCTCTAGCCTGGCTTGTGTCGGCGGGCAATCCAAAAATGCACCGGGTCGAGGGTGCGTCAGTTGAGCGCGGGTATGAGGTTATGCGAAAAAGGCTATACATCTACTGAGACCGTCGGAGATGGAAGAGATCTACAGCGCGCGCTCACTTTCTCGAGATGAATTTTGCACTTCAGCGTTTTCTTTGTGTACGTTCCTTCAAGTATTTTGCGCATGTAAAAGTGATTTGTAGCATCGCCACCATTCTCTTTTTTGTCATCATCAAACTAATTTCAGCATACTGTCGCTGTTTTTGTCCCTTTTTATCACTTGCCTTATCCTCGGTAGAGAGTAGCCGATTTCGACAAACGGCGAGGTAATCCTCTTTGCCGGTCCATTTTCAACGCGAACCATAATATCCTTTGAAACATATTTTCGTATATTTCGGCAATGTTTAGCATCCAGATTCTGTACAATCAAAAAGCAGTCTAAGTAATACCTTTGTTTTAGCGCGGAATTTCCTTCTTCGCTAAACTTGTGCTGTTTTTTCTTCCATTTTCTAATGTTTCATACAATTTCAAATGATTTCCCAAGTGACTAAAATCGGGGCGGCAGCAACGAGTTATTTCAACAACTCGATTGGTTCTTCGAATGCCCTTGGTTATATCATTGCACCAAACATTCTCTTTCATAACGAGTTTAAAATTAGAATTTGACGTTCAATACCATACCCCGTCTATACGTAGGAAAACAAATTTCTTCCTATGCGTTTCGTTTTCAAGTTGCTCATTAAGTCGGTGCAATCGAGAGCTATTTTCTGCACGCTATAATATTGCTCTCAAAACCAATGAAAGAGCCTGAGTTTCTTTTAGTAATTTATAGCGTCTTCCGTTGTCAGCACTCAATCTTCGAACTCTAACAATAAAAGTTTAAAGGGACGATGCAATAATTTTAGTTCTTTGCGTAAATACCGCTTAGAACGAATCCCTGACGTTAATGACCTATGAAACACGCGTTCGTTTTTCATCGCACGCAATAGAAGTGGCAGAAAAAAAACAATTAGAAAAAACGACCAGCGTTCACTCCCATAACCCGCAGCCAGAACAAGCGGCCATATAATCTGGAGCCGATTATATGCCGCCAATGTTGATCATAGCAATGGGCTGGGGTTAGAAAAGCACATGACACGCGCTGAGTCCCAGACATGCATTGTTTTGGTTCGGCTATGGTCGTCATTGCAGCGATTGGACACGGGCCGCTACCCGAATGCTTGTCCAACTATCGATTATCACGAGCCCACATCGAGTGCTCATGTCCCAGGCAGCACAAGACGTCGAGATGACGTCGAAATAAGGTCCTAGACGTTGGGAGACGTTGAAGTCCTTAACGAACTTTTTATCGATGGCATTGGTACGTCCACATGAGAGGTTTTGACAACGTCAAACGTGCGACGTAGTGACGACGTCATGAGCTTCACCTCGACGTCCTCAACAGTAATCGACGTCTGTTCGACGTCTTGTATGAGAAGTTCTTTGACCGTCGAGCACGAGACGTCATAAAAATGTCCCGAGAAACACCTTGACGTCTTCGACATTAATCGACGTCGGTTATACATTTTCTCCGGGGAAGTTATTTCAACGTCGAGCACGAGACATCCCAACAATGTCCTGAGCAACACCTTCACGTCATCGACATTATTCGACGTCAGTTCTATGTTTATTCGGGAGGTTCTTAGAACGTTGAGCGTGAGACGTCCCAACAATGTCTGAGCAACACCTTGACGTCATCGATAATATTCGACATCATACTTTTTTTTAGTGGTTCTTTGAACGTGGGGCACGAGACGTACCAACAATGTTGTGAGCAACACCTTGATCACCCTAAATAAGCGCCTTATAGAGCCCAAGGTGCTGTCATATCACTGTTAAAATTTCTCGTCAATGCCAGCATTTTTGATAGTGTGCATGCAATCCACATTTCCACCTGGCAGAGCTGCTGAAATCTCTTACAATATTATTATTCTCGTGAATGTTGTTTTAGCAGAAATTGCTTAAAAAGCCGAGAATTCACAACAACAAAAAACCAAGATTTAGCTCGGAGTCAGTGGGGCTGTTTATAGCATTTTCAGCGTTTCTAACTTAATATCAGCGTCTTTGAAGCTGTAAGAGAATGTTAATAATGTAAGAGATTTCTGCAGCTGAGCCAGGTTGAAGGGTGGACAGCAAGCACAGTATCGAAAACGTTGTCCTTGACGAGAAAGCTTAAAAGTGATATGACAGGTCCTTGGGCTTTATATAACGCATGTTTAGGGTGACTCCGAATTACACCCAAAACTGTGTAACCATGGAAGTGATCGAAATTACTGATCCCTAGGGAGGACCACCGTTCCCATGATTCGTGGATGGCGGGCCGGGGCGCTTGGGGGATTTAGCCAATTGTCTATTCCGTCCGAATATATATGCTTTCGCGAACATACCTTCGAGCAACGAAGCCATATCCGGTTGACTCCATTGTTCGACGCTGACCCAGGTCGAGACCGCTATCAATAGACCGATCTCACCAGCCAGTTTGACTACGCCACCGCTGCCGCAATGCATCGAGGGAGCTTTAGTCTTTCTGCACGTGCGACAACCTCGCTGGAGCTCTGCCCGTGTGGAGCATGAGGTGGCACGAGCCGTCTTGTGCACTGCTGCCTGCCTCCTGCGAACTAAAGTTATGGCGGCGTCACGCATGCGCCGAACGATTGGTGAGATCGGTCTATTGACATCCCGTTCAGTCTAGACGTTTGCTCGACGTTTTGTGGTCGTTCAACGGGACGTTATTTCAACGTTGACATGACGTTATCACAGACGTGCGCTCGACATTTTATGTCGTTAAATCGGACGTTAAGTTATCGTTAATATGACGTTCTCAATCGACATCCCGTTCAGTTTCGACGTACACTTGACTTTTTTGGCCGTTGAAGAGGACACTGTGTCAACGTTGATATAAGGTTATCACTTGACTTCCCGTCGAATTCAGACGTGCACCCGACGTTCCAAGGTCGTTAAGTGGGACGTTATGTCGACGTAAAATCCACGCGTTTTTCCAGACATTAGCCTTTCCATATTACGTCGAAGGGACCTGACCTTCAGACTTTCGACGTTCTTTCGACATGTGGTTCCTGCCGGCATCACGTTCTTTCAACGTCTTTTCAACGTGTCTGTGCTGCATGGGGTAATGCTCGGGTCCAATCTAAAAGCCGCATTCAAATATCGTTGATACTGGGATCTCCCAGTTACGTCCTCAAGTTCCGCAAAGATGAGATTCAAAGAAAACGCTCGCTTTTGTCCTTAAAACGACACCGCAACAAATGAGTTTCTTGGTGAGCGGCGTTGCGTGCGGGTGTACTTGGGCCGCACTGGCGCCAGTAAGCTCGTGTAAAGTGAAAACATTTCCAAGCGAATATCGTTGCACGGCCCCCTTAAAAAAAAGATATTCTAAATTCAAGGAACCATTTCGCTTAGATGCAGAAAACGTTAACCACAAGCTACCTCTCATTTCTTTATGCCTTTGTATTGCAGTGGGTTTTGCTGTATGATATTTTTAATGTTGTTTAAAACTTTTGGTTACTGTTACCTGTCAGAGATGGTTGAAGTGCGCAGTGTCGGGAAGTTTATAGGTTTCCCGAACATGAATTTTCGCTTTCAGTGTCCATGAAGAAAATGCTCTGAACGGTTTTAGGCGTATTCACATTTACATATCAGTTCATTCATTCATTTCATATTTTTCATAAAGTGTTTGGCACTGAAATCTGAATATTTTGGTCCTTTATTGTATTAATTTTATTATAATAAAATAAACGGCAAACATATTCAGATTTCAGTGCCCAATACTTTCAGACAATGCAAAAAGGCAAAAATATTTAGAAATATGCAATGTTTAGTAATGTCCAACGCAACGATTTGGGAAAAATATGAGAAAATTTAATCTTTTACGCCACTTTTTTTAGGCGTCTTGGAAAGTATATCGGTACGCATCAATTCGTTCTGGAATATCCAAAACAAATATAGATTATGACAACACCCAAATATCTGACAGGATTGCGCTTTTATTCTTACATTTCATTCAACTGATATGTAAATGTAAATATGCCAAAACCGTTCATACCATTTTCTTCAGGGACACTGAAAGCGAAAACTCATGTTCGGAAAACCTATAAACTTCCCGACACTGCGCGCTTCAACCATCTCTGACAGGTAACAGTAACCAAAAGTTTTAAACAACATTAAATATATCATACAGCAAAACCCACTGCTATACAAAGGCATGCAGAAATAGAGGTACCTTATGGTTAACGTTTTCTGCATCTAAGCGAAATGGTTCCTTGAATTAAGAGTATCTTTTTTTTTTTTAAAGGGGCCGTGCAACGATATTCGCTTGGAATGTTTTTCACTTTACACGAGCTTACTGGCGCTATTGCGGCCCAAGAACACCCGCACGCAACGCCGCTCACCAAGAAACTTATTAGTTGCGGTGTCATTTTCAGGACAAAAGCGAGTGTTTTCTTTCAACCTCGTCTTTGCAGAACTTGACGTAACTGGGGGATCCCAGTATCGACAATATTTGAATGCGGCTCATAGATTCGACCCGAGCATTACCCCAGGCAGCACAAACACTTTGAAAAGACGTTGAAAGAACGTGATGACGTCAGGAACCACATGTCGAAAGAACGTCGAAAGTCTGAACGTCAGGTCCCTTCGACGTAATATGGAAAGGCTAATGTCTGGAAAAAAGGGTGGATTTTACGTCGACATAACGTCCCACTTTACGACCTTAGAACGTCAAGTGCACGTCTGAATTCGACGGGAAGTTAAGTGATAACGTTATATCAACGTTGACACAGTGTAATATTCAACGACCATACAACGGGATGTCGATTGAGAACGTCATATTAACGATAACTTAACGTCCAATTTAACGACATAAAATGTCGAGCGCACGTCTGTGATAACGTCATGTCAACGTTGAAATAACGTCACATTTAACGACCATAAAACGTCGAGCAAACGTCTAGACTGAACGGGATGTCAATTGATAACGGTCTTGACCTGGGTCAGCGTGGAACAATGGAGTCAACCGGATATGGCTTCGTTGCTCGAAGGTATGTTCGCGAAAGCATATATATTCGGACGGAATAGACAATTGGCTAAATCCCCCAAGCGCCCCGGACCGCAATCCACGAATCATGGGAACGGTGTTCCTCCCTAGTGATCAGTAATTTCGATCACTTCCACGGTTACACAGTTATGGGTGTAATTCGGAGTCACCCTAAACAAGCGTCATATAGTGTCCAAGGACCTGTCATATTACTTTTAAGCTTTCTCGTCAAGGACGAACGTTTTCGAAAATGTGCATGCTGTCCACCCTTCAACCTGGCTCAGCTGCAGAAATCTCTTACATTATTATCATTCTCTTACAGCTTCAAAGACGCTGATATTAATTTAGAAACGCTAAAAATGCTATAAACAGCCCCGCTGACTCCGAGCTAAATCCTGGTTTTTGTTGTTGTGAATTCTCGGCTTTTTAAGCAATTTCTGCTAAAACAACATTCACGAGAATAATAATATTGTAAGAGATTTCAGCAGCTCTGCCAGGTGGAAATGTGGATTGCATGCACAGTATCAAAAATGCTGACATTGACGAGAAATTTTAGAAGTGATATGACAGCACCTTGGGCTCTATAAGGCGCTTGTTTAGGGCGATCAAGGTGTTGCTCACGACATTGTTGGTACGTCTCGTGCACCACGTTCAAAGAACTTTCCGGAGAAAACGTAGAACTGACGTCTATTATTGCCAATGACGTCAAGGTGTTGCTCAGACATTGTTGGGACGTCTCGCGCTGAACGTTAGAAGAACCTCTCGAAAAAAAACGTAGAAATGATGCCGGATATTATCGATGACGTCAAGGTGTTTCTCAGGACATTGTTGGGACGTCTCGTGCTCCACGTTCAAAGAACTTCCCGGAGAAAACGTGGAACTGTCGTCGATTAATGTCGAAGACGTCAAGGTGTTGCTGAGACATTGTTAGGACGTCTCGCGCTCAACGTTCGAAGAACCTCCCGAATAAACATAGAACTGACGTTGAATAATGTCGATGACGTCAAGGTGTTGCTCAGGACATTGTTGGGACGTCTCGTGCTCGACGTTGAAATACCTTCCCCGGAGAAAATGTAGAACTGACGTCGATTAATGTCGAAGACGTCAAGGTGTTTCTCGGGACATTTTTATGACGTCTCGTGCTCGACGGTCAAAGAACTTTTCATACAAGACGTCGAACAGACGTCGATTAGTGTTGAGGACGTCGAGGTGAAGCTCATGACGTTGTCACTACGTCGCACGTTTCACGTTGTCAAAACCTGTCATGTGGACGTACCAATTTGCCGTCGATAAAAAGTTCGTTAAGGACTTTGACGTCGCCCAACGTCTAGGACCTTATTTCGACGTCATCTCGACGTCTTGTGCTGCCTGGGACGTGAGCACTCGATGTGGGCTCGTGATAATCGATAGTTCGACAAGCATTCGGGTAGCGGCCCGTGTCCAATCGCTGCAATGACGAGCATAGCCGAACCATAACAATGCATGTCTGGGACCCAGCGCGTGTCATGTGCTTTTCCAAACCCAGCGCGTTGCTATGATCAACATTGGCGGCATATAATCGGCTCCAGATCATATGGCCGCTTGTTTTGGCTGCGGGTTATGGGAGTGAACGCTGGTCGTTTTTTCCTAATTGTTTTTTTTCTGCCACTTCTATTGCGTGCGATGAAAAACGAACGCGTGTTTCATAGGTCATTAACGTCAGGGATTCGTTCTAAGCGGTATTTACGCAAAGACCTAAAATTTTGCATCGTCCCTTTAAACCTTTATTGTTAGAGTTCGAAGATTGAGTGCTGACAACGAAAAACGCTATAAATTACTAAAAGAAACTCAAGCTCTTTCATTGGTTTTGAGAACAATATTATAGCGTGCAGAAAATAGCTCTCGATTGCACCGACTCCATGAGCAACTTGAAAACGAAACGCATACGAAGAAATTTATATTTCCGACGTATAGACGGGGTATGGTATTGAACACCAAATTCCAATTTAAACTCGTTATGGAAGAGAATGTTTGGTGCAATGATATAACCAAGGGCGTTTGAAGAACCAATCGAGTTGTTGAAACAACTTGTTGCTGCCGCCCTGATTTTAGTCACTTGGGAAGTCATTTGAAATTGTGTTAAACATTAGAAAATGAAGAAAAAAACAATACAAGTTTCTCGAAGAAGAAAATTCCGCGCTGAAACAAAGGTATTACTTAGACTGCTTTTTGATCGTACAGAAACTGGATGCTAAACATTGCCAAAATATACGAAAATATGCTTCAAAGGATATTATGGTTCGCGTTGAAAATGGACCGGCAAAAAAGATTACCTCGTCGTTTGTCGAAGTCGGCTACTCTCTACCGAGGATAAGGCAAGTGATAAAAAGGGACAAAAACAGCGACAGCATGCTGAAATTAGTTTGATGATGACAAAAACGAAAATGGTGGCGATGCTACAAATCTTTTTTACACGCGCAAAATACTTGAAGGAACGCACACAAAGAGAACGTTGAAATGTAAAATTCATCTCGAGAAAGTGAGCGCGCGCTGTAGATCTCTTCCATCTCCGACGGTCTCAGTAGATGTATAGCCTTTTTCGCATAACCTCATACCCGCGCTCAACTGACGCACCCTCGACCCGGTGCATTTTTGGATTGCCCGCCGACACAAGCCAGGCTAGAGCCACTAAAAGAGCTGCGCTTAGATTATCGGCACTCCGTTTCCCGACCCAACATTGTTGTGGGCTCCTCCCTTTTGGTTCTTGTGCAGAGCAGAGGCAGCTGCCGATCGTCATGATTCAAAAGTGCGACTTCCTCAGCATTAGATTCGGTGTTAGGAGCTCATGTAATATTACTTTGCTTCGTCGCGAACTGTTTAAATATTTGTGGAGGACGGAAAAGTGTTTCCAGTGATTTCAAATAAAGCTTCAGATAACTGGCAACCATGATTTTAAGCCACAATTTGGCCAAGTGTCGTTACTCCGAACCGTAGCTTATTTAGTGGCACTATACTCTGTTTCATACTTAGTGTGCAACGCTGTCAAAGCTACTGGCGCGAGCGCACGGCTTCATATCTTGTTTTGTTTGCGTGAGAGTGCGTGCAAATGATAAACGAGATCAAGCCCCATGCTCGCGCCAGTAGCTTTGACAGCGTTGCACACTAAGTATGAAACAGAGTATTAGCCCCGTGCGCGACCGAAAGCGTCGCTGTGGTCGGCCTTCCACGATTGGCCGAACGCTGACTATGACGTCGGAAAGAGATTTATCATCGACGGAAATAAGAGGAATGAAAGAACTTCAATTTTGACGGTGTTGGCAGTGTTCCTTTGAGAGCGCAATGATTTCAAGCTTCCACCTGTTAATAACAAACACCATCGAACTTGTTGTTTGCAAGGTAGTGACGTCACAAGGGGGAACCACAGGAGGGCGCCACCAAAACATTTCGCCGCTAATAGGCCAGGCTAAATCCCCTTGATAAAGCCGTTTTTTACAAGTACCGCCAACCATTGTTGTGGAAGCGCGCAAGACACGTGTGAGGAGCGGGTGCTCCGCCGCCATTCGCTTCCAAGGGCCGCTCATTTCAGTGCTGCGCCGCCATTTGCTTCCAAGGGCCGCTCGAGACACGGGCCACGTGACCTCGCGCGTTTGACGCTACTTGCATGACAAACGGAAACATATCGAGGGGCTTTAGGCCAGGCAACCGCCAAGGGTATGGGCGAAAAGGCTTAAGGCCGGTTCAGACACTTGCGTTTTAGTGCGTTTGACTGCGTTGCGTCGAGAACCGAAAGCGAGTCACCGGCACATCTGTGCTTCGTATGAAGCGTGGAATCCAATTAAGGAATCATCTTGGCAAGCGATAGAAGCAGCAGGAATGTCCTGGTTTCTCGCTTCCGCAACGCGGTCAAACGCAGTCAAACGCAACTGTCTGAACCAGGCTTTAGAAACGGACGTCGTGCGTGAGTTAGAACTTAGTTCCGAGGTTTTTTTTTTTAACGAGGTTACAATTTCTCAAAATCTCCGGTTGTCTAACTATCACTGCGTCGTAGTCGGGCGCACAAATGATTTTAATAATCATAAGAACAGTCACAGAACGTGTGCGATGAACACAAGAAGCTGCGGTGCGAGTACGGGTGCAGTCAAGCTACAGTCATTCAAGATGCCGGCGAAGGCGGACGCCATTGCGCGCTGCTCCAAGGCTACTCGTGGCAGGCAGCAATCTTTACCGTGTGTGATGCGTGAACACCGGTTTCATTGCAAGTGCTTGGGCGTTCGATCCGAGGTATACGATTTTCTCACGCAGTCTGGGTCCAGCAGCTACAAATGCGTCAAGTGCGTGAAGCGGCCTGACCCGTCTGCAGCCCAGATTGCCTGCGCTATCGGCACCGTGGACACACCCACCGAAAAATTTGCGTCTTGCCCAGAGCTTGCGAGTACTGCCGGCGGCTCCCTCTGTATCTTCGAACGTCGTCACGTTGATGCAGAAGATGGCAGCTCAGATAGACACTATAACGTTTGAAGTGCGACAGCTTCGGGCCGAAAATGTGACTCCTCGTATGGGAATACGCGATTTACGCGAGTGTGTCGTGAGGCGCAAACGAATTTTCCGCCGCTCCGCTTCGCCGGTCGACAGGCACCGCCAGTGCTAAGCTTCGCCCGTGTCGCCGCGACTAGCCCAGGTTTCTCGGGTGAGGACGCACGGTCCCAGCCTTCTACTGCTCGTCCACTGCGCAAGGTCCACCACCCCTCAGCGAAACCGGTGAGCAATCCCACGAGGCCTCCAGCTACGCTTGGCACTGCTAAGCAGTGCACGCTTTAAGTAGCGCCAAAAGCGCCGGCAGCCCTTTTCGTCTCCCGTTTGGCTGCCGGTACCATGGTGTCCGACGTACAGGAGCTGCTGGCGGGGTTCATCGGAGACAGAACGATGACATGTATGAGATTGAAAACTAGGCACCACTCGTACAGTTCCTTCCACGTTTGTACTGCTTGAAATGGTTAACAAACCCGAGGTGTGGCCTGCTGGCTGCGTATTCCGTGCCTTTTACGGCAGCTTGTCGCCTTCGCGGTTCTTTGAAGAGTCTGATGTCACCCTAACAACCACTACTGGAGTCGTGCAAAACTAGCTTATACTATCAAAATACGAGGGGCTTCAGAACAAAAAGTGAGGCGTTTTTCGCTAATGCCTTTCTCTGCGAATATGATGTCATATGTTTGACCGAAACTTGGTTAAATTCCTCCTGCACAAATCAGTCATACTTCTCAGATCAGTATTCCGTGTTTAGGAGGGATCGGAATTACACAGAGGCGGTTAAAAATGGGGGTGGTATTCTCATAGCGTGCAAACCTTTATTTCAGGTAGTCAGAAGGAGAGACCTTCAGATCTACGAGGAATGCGTATGGGTTAAAGTGCCAGCGTCAGGCGGCTCGAATTGCCTCATCGGTTGTTTTTAGTTTCCTCCTAACTGCGAAACCCGCGTTTTTACAAAGCATTCGCAGACCTCGAAACTAAGGTTGATTTTTCGAACTACGAACTACTCATTTATGCCGACTTCAATCTTTCTAAGGTTGATTGGTCAGCAGGCTTAATCCACAGTGACTGCACTAGCGTAGTACGTGAGAAAGCACAATGCCTACGAGGGGCGTTCATAAAGTTCGTATTATTGTCACGAAGGAATAGAGATTCAGCAATCAAACTCAAGTAGGAGTTGAGACTTTCTCTACATATTCGCTACCAAAAGTTACCCACTTTTTCTAGCGATGCACCACATGCCGAATGCCATTGTTATAGAACTCCTCGTTTTGAGGGTTCAGGAATCGCTCCACTTCAGCAATCACTTTGTCGCCGTCCTTGAAATGCTTTCCTCTTATTTGGCCACACTGGAAGCGTCTCCGCCATTTAACCAAAGTGTCATAAACTGGGGCGTTGTCCCCGAACAGCGCTCCCAGAATGGAATGAATATCCTTGGCATTGCTTCCCTTCAAATGGAGGAAAACGGATCACTGCATGTGCTTCGTACCGATGGGCGGTGCCATTTGTGTTTCGACTCCCTAGCGGCGTTCCGAGCTACTATAGCATGCGATGTTTATACTGTGCGGAAACTAGAGGGACGCACCCTCATTTTGATGCCTGTTATGTTTCATTTTTTTTTTCAATTCTTTGTGCCGATAATACGAACTTTATGAACGCCCCTCGTATATGAGTTCATCCATTTCAATGAACGATAAAACATTTAGCGGGCCGCTTTTGCCACACGAGCGTCGAAGAGATGAATGCGTCGATCGTTCGCAAGCGTCGAAAGACTTTGCTCCCTCTCTTAAATGAGATCGCCAAGAACATGCGGGTGATGATGTGACTTTCACATTTACAACATGCAGCTGGACAGGGTCAGCGACCTCTTTGAAGAGCTTTATTATAGAATGCAAGTGTTTTGACGCGGAGACACTAGATGGCGCTTCAAACGACGGGGAGTTCAGTTCTCTGGGAACGGCATTGCAAATAATAAGTTACAGCTGCAGCAGGAAGACGTTACGATGTCTGGGAAGTACAGGTACCTGGGTGTCACACTAACAAAGGGGCCCAACAACTGTGACGAATACCAAATGCACCTTCGACAGGCAGCCTAGAGACAGCAAAATATCAAAATATCTTACGCCGGCGCATTATGTGAAGCTGTAACAGACATTTGAAGATCAAGGAATTGTGGAAAGAGGTTCATGTGCCTGGGCTCACGTTTGCCAATGAGATCGTCTGTGCCTGGGCTGACACACGAGCCTGGATAGAACGTAGGATGAAGGATGTCGGTCGCCAAGCACTCAACTGCCACGGCAACGTGGCGATTGGGCCATACAAGCAGACATCGGGTGGTCTACGTTTGAGGTACGAGAGGCATCAAGCAAGCTAGCCTACCGAAGACAACTTCTCCATTTGGACAGGCACCGGTGAGCCAGGCGAGTGTTCGACTACATCAGTGTCATCTGCGTGCAGACCCAGTGGACGAAGCGGATCAACCAGCTCCGTAAGAAGTACGGATTCTTCACAGAGCCAGTCATAGAGGCGACTGCGAGCAAGTGGGCAAACGAGGTGAGGCGACGGGTCAAAAAGGCGGAATGGACCCACTGGGTTGAGGAGGAAAACAAGAAATCCTCAGTCCAAATCTATAGCGCTCGCAAGGACACAATTGGACCGGAGGCCTACTATGATAACAGCCTAGGCAGCCATCTCCTGCTTGAGGCCCGAGCAGGAGCGCTGCGCACACGACTATATCGTCAGCGGTTCGATCCGGCAATAGACTCAGTGCAGTTCAGGGCCTGCGCTCAGGAGGACGAAACCATCGCGCCCCTAGTCCTGCACTGCACCGGCCTGGCGCCAAAATGGGATGAGGCGCGGCGCTTGCACAACCAGGTGCCTAGCCCAAACAACACAAGCCGGGACAGGCAGACTGCGGCAGTCGCACAGGCGGCACTCGGTCCACCAGCGGCATCGGCCCCAGTGCTACCCCTACCACCGCAGGCACTTTGCTTCTGTCACGATGGGGGGAGGAATAAAAGAATAATAACAATCCCACTCCGAGGTTAACAAAATTTACTTTAAAAGAACAGAAGATTAAGGTTGGACCGGTGACAAGCGAGAGGTCCACGCCTGGTGTAGAGGCCGTTGGAGAGGCGCGACGACACCTAGAGTTATAAAACAAAACAAATTTAATATTTCAAAACACGCATCATTCGGCCGGCACGGCCACGAAGGAGAGAGAACAAGAAATAACGAACACAACAGTCTAGCAAAAATCTCGGGGCACAGGCACTAACATTGAGGTTAGCAATATCACACGACTTCAGAGACAATGAAATGAAATGAAACCAAACTAAAGATCAGGAACTTGAAAGCGTTGAATACAGGAAAACACAACATAAAAGTCTTATCTGAGCGGAGTCCAAGTCCAGACGCTGCCGAATGTCGACCTGGGTTCCCGGACGATGAAGATGAAGACTGTTCTGGCGATCGGAGAGATGATCTGCACGAACACCGCACCACGCACAAACTCGCACCGGAGGGTCACAACCAGGCCCACAGGCAAAAACACGCACTGCAGTGCAAGAACACACGCGCCCGTAGGCTAAAACAACTCCCCGAGGCTAACTAAGGCCTCGGCCCAACGTTCCGGATTACGGAAAATCCCGACGCGGGAAAAGAAAACGATTATTAGCGGAGCCCCGGCCAGCTTCGGGGGTCTCCAACTTCTACCCAAAAAATTGACCGCATCTCCACGTGGTGAATGATGTTGCTTGGGGCGAAGCTCTGGTGGTGCTTGTCTGCGTAGACGCCGAGCCGCAGCATGCCGAGTCTTTTCATTCATGTCAGTAGGAGAATGTGTGGTTTTCTTCTTTTTCTTTTTTTAAGCAGACAGATGGGATGGCATCTGAGAACCCCCTACTCTTTTTTTTCTTCTTTTTCTTTTTTCATAATTTTTTGCATCTTTTTTTTCCATTTTGTTCGCCCTACACGAGCACGTGAGCATGTGCTCACGTGCTCGTGAGCACGTGATCTCACGAGCAGAAGCACGAGCACCCGACGCCGGGCCTACGGCGGACGGCGGACGGACATGGCTAGCCCCTAAGGAGCTTCGCCCCTAAAAGTGGTATCCCTACCGCGACCAACCGACCAACCCCGATTCCCGCCAAAACCCCTCTATATATGCACAACATGAGCATTTTGCGGAACATAAGTTGGCGAATCAGAAAGGAGCTTCTTAGAGCCAATCAGAGCTCTCAGTTTTGCCCAAAAAGAAAAACAACACAAGCACATTTTCAGAGACATCGCCCTTGGAACGACCCTGTACGACCGCGTGGGAGCCACCCTCGCCGCGGCGTGGGAAACAAAACGTCAAGGTGAAACAACATTCTTTCAGGTTGGACTCGCCCATCCGCAGATGTCTGCGCCTTCCTCGGACCCCACGCTCCCCCTTTCCCCTACAGTCATCCCTGACGATTCGGGAAAACAAGAATTGTTCCCAGAGCTCCCGACAAACGCGCCGGTCAAGCGACCTTGAGCGCCCGGTCCAACAGGCAACTCCCCCTCTCTCCCGCGGACGCCACTGATCTCCAACCCGAAAGGGAAGAAAGGCGCGCCCGCGAACACGCGACGTTCGGCCGCCGCTACACAGACAATAAACAGATCTATCGGCGGAAAGTTAAAGAAAAAATAAACAGGGAAAGCTGGAATTCGGGATACTACCCCACACTTTAAGAATATTCGCTCTGAATGTTCAAAAACCATCAGCACGAATTCAACCACTGATACCAAATAAGACAAAGTGAACAGAACAAGCTCGCGCACACAATAAAAAGCAAACAAACAAACAAAATTTCATATACAACAACAAAAAAAATTACAAGTCTGCCCGGAACACACAAAAAGTCATCACTAAAATAAAAACAGAAGGAAAACCGACGCTTACAACCATAACGGTGATCGCTTTACACAAACCACCCAGATAAAAGATATGAAGTTGAGACAAAAAAAAAACAAAAAAAAAACATGTCCGGTTAACCGCGCACAAGGAAAAGAAAGCAGGAACGCAAACTGTCTTAGAGTCGACTTAGGTAAACTGCTCCTGCATTAGCACTTCCCTTGGTATACTCAACTTTAAAATCGAACTCCTGGAGCTTCAGGCTCCATCGCATGACCCTCGCGTTTGCATGTCTCGTTTGATTAATATACTGCAGGGGTTCATGGTCGGTCTGAATCTGTCGATCCCCCCCACCCTCGCCAAGCCCTCCCGTTCCCCGGTCGCGTAGGTTTTTTTCCCGGGGGAGGAGCTGACGACTGGCATAGGACACCAGGTGTAGGACGCCGTCGTGTTCCTGCAGGAGGATGGCCCCAATACTCTAGTAAGAGGCGTCTGTTCGCAGCACGAACTCCCTCTAGCACTCGGGAAGCCTTCGCATGGGGACCTCCGTGAGGAATTTCTTGAGGTTGTGGAAAGCTGCCTCCTGTGGGGGTCCTCACGCCACTTGGTTGTTCCGGTTAGTTTTGCTCCAAACACGACGTCCCTCGAGGTCTCTTTACCTTCCAGACGCAGCAGTGGAAACTCGCGGCCTCGCTCATCCTGCTCTGAAGCAGACTTGGAAGTAATCCGTTACAAGTAACGGGATTACTTGTAATTAATTACCTTTCTTGTAATTTAGTAATGAATCCGTTACTTTTTTGAAAATGTAATTTGTAACGTAATCTCATTACTTTTTTCAGTATCGAATTACTGAAATTACTCGTTACAATTCTTCCGTCCCGTCAAAGGGAGAAATAGAGTGGAAGAAGGGCGATGCAACGGCCTTCGCTCTTTTAGCATGGTAACACAAGACTCTGGTGAGGTTCTGGTGAGGGAAAGGAATTCACGGAAAGCACGACAGCCCAGCCAGAGACCGTTTCTCGACTCGTTCGTACGGTCAGCCAGGCTGGGAGGATTTGACACTCTACAGAGAGGCAACAGGCTTCGACTTCTTAGAAAACGAACGGACGGCTGCGAACTAACAAAAGAGCAGAAAACGAAGTGACCATAAAACCGCGGCGTGGGGTTCGTGTCGAGTGGGACCGTGGAGAGAGTGACCGTGCCGCGAACGTCCGCTCCCTTCCCCCCCCCCCCCCTCCTCTACCCTCCTTCCTCCCTCCCCACTCCTCCGCGCCTTGTTCCCCCAAAACAATTTTTTTTTTTAACGAAACCGTGCTTTGCTTGTTGATGTTTCCGCCTATACACACGCTCACCCCGCAAACAGAGAGGCAGCTCTAATGAGACCTCGACCCTGCTCATCCTTGACAGCGCTGTGAAAGCTGAATTCTGGCTGGGCCAACCAGCTATGTGGCTCCTGTTGCTTGACTTCACACCAGCGGATACGTAGGGCTAAAACAGGAGGAATGCGATGGTGGCAGTTCATTGGAACAAAGAAAAATGTAGCATCAACCTTTAAACAGTAACTTTCGACAACAGGCAATAAGCTGGTTGGGGAGCACAACAAAACGGCTTGGGACATGCAAGCTGAGCCCGTATTCTTAGAAACGAGAATGCTAGGGTTCTCGCCAGCGGATTGGGCCTGCGGGAACTTAGACCGAAATATTAGGGAAAGGAAACAGAGCCCGAATTTTCTGAGAATAAACGGTGACTCACTTGGAGACTGGAGTTGTGAAGCCGCCTGTAAACGTGTGAAAGACACGAAGCGTGCTGTTCACTGAAAATTGGCCTGTTTTTAATAATTTCTAGACTGAAAAGTCAGTTCAGCTGAGAGATTGTGCAATAATATTTCGTGTGACGTCTTGGCTCTGATAAGTTTGGTGATCAAGAAAGAAGATCAAGTGGGTCATACGGTCGGAGAACAACCTTCATCAAGGAGGAGTCTTTGAAATGTTCCCAGAGGCAAGTACCGCATCTTGGTCTCACAGCTATTCCGTTTTAGTAGGTAAACTAGCCCCTATTTAGGCAACATGCAGCAAACATAGAAAAACCATATCTTCAGGGAAATCCTGTTATGAAGCTCGCCGACGCCAAACTCGGATTTATTCGAATGGTGCGCATGCGTGCCTCCACCGACCAAGTGAATTCGTCGCATGTTCATAGGATTTAGTTCTGTCCCGGTTGGACAGCGCAAGGCTCGCTTACCTTGAGCACTTGTTTAAGTTCTTTAAAACTTTATAGATTCGTTCTCCAAAAATTATTAACCTAAAATATTGGGTAGAAAGTAATGAATATGTTTATTTCTGTTTTAATTTTGATGAGGCCCAAAATTTTCCCCTTCGAACACGCAGTAGAGAGTGTGTCTTTTTCGTATTCCCTTGGAGTAACGCAAAAGTAATCGAGTAAAGTAACAAAGTAATTAATCGATTACTTTTTACGGCGAGTAATTTGTCACGGTAATCCATTACTTTTCAGGCCAAGTAATTGTAACTGTAATTAATTACTTTTTTGATGTAACGGGCACAAGTCAGCTCTGAAGTGACGACGGTACTAGTCTCCTTGGCTCCCTCCTTCAGGGCTTCCGGCGTGAATGCTCCTTCTTCAATATCCGGGACTCTTAGCGGGGTGGGGCCCGTCGCTTTTTTGTCTACTGTATTCTTCTGGAGCCTCGTCTGTACCGCCGCGCTCAAGGTGGGCCCTCCGGTCCTCTCCGTATCTTCTCCAGGCTCTTCCGCCGACGCGTCGACCTCCCACTCAGGGTTGGGCTCTCCTTCTGCTCTTGCGCCGGGAATGTTGCCCAATATAATGTCGTACAACGGACTCTCCATGCAGTGGGCCGTTAGCTGCCCAGTGAAAAAGGGGGTCTGCATCCAGAGCCTGGCCTCCGGTAGCATCCTGTCGGTTCCATCCACCAGATATACCGCCTTCGCAGTTCCCGTCAGGTCTTCTTCCGGTATTAGGTTCCTTCGAACGACCACCGTGCTGCAGCCGGTATCGCGGAGGACGGTGACGGTACGTTTTCCGACCCTTCCGGCTCGGACGGGAACTCCGCTCATCAAGTTCCTGGCCTCCGCAGCAATCGTGGTATTTACCACGGGAATACGGTCACCGTTCTTGAGATGGACGTACCCGTTCTCTACGACCGGTTCTTCTTTCTGGTTCTGTTCGGCCGCCACGCAGCAGGAGGCTTGTGGCCGGCCTTTGGCTCCCTGTTGACAAGCGTTGGTGAAGTGCTCCGTTTGGCCACACCTCCAGCATGATGCCTTGGTGGTAGCCCTCTCCCGGCAATCTGCGGCCCGATGTCCAACACGATCGCAGAGGAAACACTGCAGCGGTGGCCGCGCTCCCGCATCCTTCTTGTCGATTGACCGTGGGGGCTGTGGGGCCTGCTTCTTTTCCTCGGCCTTGATCCCCAGTGACTGCGTCCCCTGCGCCTCCAGGTATCGGTCGGCCAGGTCGGCCATGTCGGCCAGCGTCCTCGTGCTTCGCTCCCGAATGAAAAGGAACAGCTTTGGTGAGCATCACCGGAGGAACTGCTCCGACAGCAGCAGGTCCCGTAGACTGTCGTACTCTTTAGGCGTCTTGGCGAGGTCGACCCAGCGATCAAAGAGGCTCGCCAGACGCGTTGCAAACTGCTCCGGATTCTCCGCCCTCCGGCTTGGAGTCTCGAAACTTTTCGCGGAAACCGTCGGCGGTCAACCGCAACCACCTCATCAACGCATTCTTGGCGGCGGCGTAGTCCGCAGACTCCTCCAGGCCGAGACGACTGACGACCGAGAGAGCCTCACCCCTCAGGCACAGGGACAGCATAGTAGCCCACTGGTCGCGGGGCCAATGCAGTCCCTGAGCCAGGCGCTCAAACCGGAGAAGGTACGCGTCCAAGTCGTCCGTTTTTTCGTCAAAAGCCGCCATCCAACGCTGCGGACTCGTCAGAACTGAGCTGTTCACCCCGGAACTCTCGCTCGTGGAGCTGCTCGTCCTCATTCTTGCAGTTTCACATTCCGCAAGTCGAACTTTATACTCCATTAGTTTTGCTTCCGCACTCTAAGAAAAAAAGGGTGTAGTCGGGTGAATCGAGCGCACATGCACCCTTTTCCTGAAAGATGCACTCTGCGTTACCCAGCCAGTGTACTTGTACACCGACAATGGGCATCCTCCTCTCCCTTAAAAACCTCTAGGTGTATCCGTGCACACCCACGCTAGCCACGCGCCCCGATCAGCTTGTGCTTGGATTCCCTATTGGGGGTCACTTTCTGGGTTGGGCAGTTTCTTAGGAAGTATGGAGCTATCCTGTACACTCGGTATTGACAGTAGAGTAGACGCTATGCTTGTTTTAGGCCAATCGGGTCTCCGGGTAGGATCACGTGACTACAGTCTCCAAGCTAGAGATAAGGCAGAGCACGGCACTTGCCTCAAGGCCAAGGCCACGGGTAGCATCCACTGCACTATTAACTTTTGGTCGAACATTTCCAGAGGATATAAGTGACAAATCCTTTCGTTGTGTTCATTGTTAGGTTGCCCCTGAAGATAAGCCTTTGCGAGGGCGCCCCCCTTTTGGCCTTGAAGAAGCTGCTATTTCCTTTTTCTTTCTCTCCCTAAGCTGAAAGCATGGAAGAAGGTGCGCAGTTGCCGGACCAATGAACCGGAGGCTTTTTCATCCCTCGACTCCGCTGTCTGGGCGCGTGTCGCGGGTGACGGCAGGAGCGTGATCATGTGGTAAAGGTTGCACGGATGACGTAGTAGCTTTTCCCGACCTCGGAATGTCTGCTTCTCGGCCTAGTTTCTTGTGTGCTGTGCTGCGACCAGCGGGGCTGCCGTAGATTTCGTCCGCGACAACGTATTCGAGTGTACCAAGATTTCCAGTGTTTGAAAAGTCCTACGCGTATATCGGCAACAAGCGATTTCTTCAAGAAAGCCCAAGGAATTCATGTGATGCGTTTAGTGTTCGGTTCGGAAAATTACTGCTTCTGCCACATCGTGTTAAATCTTCACGGACCCCTTTCCTTTCGTTTTTGTGTTTGTGTTGTGCTGCAGTGCCCGCGTCGACATATATTTCGGATTACATATTTCGAGTCCGGTATTTTCACCGTAAGTGCTCTGCAATCTACTCCTTTGCAACAATTGACCGTTCCGTTCCGGATTACCTCTAGAATTAGGCAGTGTCTATTTTCCAGCAGCCGGGAGAATAATTTCCCCGAAATTCTATCGGCAGTCGCCTGCCATTAGCTGACTACAATCATGTGACAACTGCAGGTAGAATACTGACTTAATCTCCTGGCGTTCTGTGAAAACACGTCTTCGTTGATACACGTTCTGTAAACACGTTTCATCAGCACTAACGTTTCATCGTCACTCGTTACGCGCAATGCACGCTGTAGGGACATTTGGTCTCGCGTGTATCTCTGAGGCTCGTGCTCACCGACTGAGCCCACCCGTTCACGCCGCTTCGTGGCGACAGTCTGCGGCGGCTCATTACGAAAATTTTAACCAACCTGTCCCCCCCGTACACGTCACTTCGCGGGTACAGCTGTCCATGAAACGTCGTTCGATGAATGAATGGCGAAAGCTGGTGGAATTTCGTGGAAATAATTCTGCCGGCTGCTTGGAGAATAGATACTGCCTAAGACTCACTTCCGTTTCTTGTTTGTTTAGTAATCTTCTCAGTTGTGTAACAGCTTCTTCGTACCTCTTCGCATATCACGGATTGCTTGCAAGTTTGTACTTGTTTACGGAATAAGCTGTCTAATAAACTTCTATGAGATTTGAAAACAATCCCGTGTGCCCGTTTACCTGCCTTTTTGCTATCACCGGGGCGCATATATTTTTAAGGGTTTCCTTGATGTCTTAAATAGGTTGATGAAGTTAGTTATGAAGCGGGTGCATAAAGTGGTGTGACCATGCACCTTTGAATTGGGTGCATCTGTGTTCTCTTCGAATTCAGTGGGTGTAGAAAGAGGTGTAACAGTACACTATTGAACGGGGTGCTCCTGTGTTCCCTAGGGCAGTAATGGTACACTATTGAGCGAGTGCATCTGTGTTCCCTTTGAGTGAGGCGGGTTTATGAAGCGGTGCAATGGTACACCTTCGAACGGGGTGCATCTGTGTTCCCTTTGATTTCATTGGGTGTAGAAAGAGGTGTAGCCGTACACCATTGAATGGGGTGCATCCTGTGTTCCCTTCGTGTGAGATTTCTGTAGAAAAAGGTGTACATGTGCACCACAAAAACGGGTGTACACGTACTTCCATATTTGGGGTGTGCAAGTGTTCCCCAAAGGGTGTAGTATATGTGACAAGCACTTACACCCCCTATGGGTGTACCCCATGACACCTTTTTTTTTTTTTTTTAGAGTGCGCTTCTATCTCTGAAACTGTTAGCTCAGCCTGCCTCACCGATTGTCTCTCCTGAGCCTGTCGCTCTGCCTCTTCTACTTGCCGCTCCCTTTCGCGAGCGCGTTCTTCCCTGTCCTTATTCTTCTCCTCTTGTTCTCTATTCTTATCTATTCGATTCCTTTCGACTTTGACCCACGCTCGAAGTTCCGCCCCGTCTGTTAACCCAATCTCTCTTTCAAGAGCATACAAGGCCTCCGCCTCCATCGCAAATCTCTAAAGGCCCTATCACACTGAGGCAACACGACGGCAACAGCAACACAACACGTTGTCCAACAGTCGGGCAACTTGAGTTCGCCGCATGGTACACGAACCAGTCGGCAAGCAATTTGGCGGTGGAGGCTATGGCTACTGCCACAGTCTGCGGCAGAGTACTTGTTCGTTGTGTGTTGTTGTAACTTTGTTCAGCGCAGAATAGCTTCTTGGAAGGACGGCCATAGACGGCGTAACCCAGGAAGCCCACCGGGAGGGAAGACGGGCTCATTCGTTTTCCCAAGTGCTCAGGGTGGCTGACAGTTGTTCGGCCTGACGAACGGTTCAGGCGGGCAGTTCTAAGCCCGCTGCGACCTCTAAGCGGAACGGGGCAGGTCCGTCGCGTCGGGCGAACCAGCTTAGAGCAAGCCCCCTGCTGCATCGCGGTGAGTGGGACAGCGAGCGACGGACAGGTCGGCATCGTCTGCCGGCTTCGCTAGCCACCACCACCTACGCCGCTTTCGGACGCTGCAACGTGGCCACTCCGGCAACAGCAACAGCGTCCGCCCATGAAGCCCAGCGGCTCCCTGAGGCTCATGAAGTCCCCCGAAGTCCGGGCCTTGAGGGGGGGAGAGTGTGGGAGCCGAGGGTGAAAGACGAAGCAGAGGGCACGTGACAGGCGGTCGGCGGAGAAGACACGAGCTGGCGCGAGACAGTGCGTGCTACGCGAGGCTAAAGCTGGACAGGAACATCGGGGCCGGGCTGCCTGGCCTGGCCCATGGCGAACCCCGGAGCGGTCCACCAGTGAGGTCTGGAGCAAGACCGGTGGAAACGGCGAGCCCTGGCTATCTTGTCTAGGCCACGACGATCCCGGGGTGGTTCCGCAGCGAGACTCGGGCAGTGATGGCCCGGGGCAGCCAGCCTACGCAGCGCTGGCGTGGGAAAGGCGATCCGCAGGCCTGGACAGGGACTCCGACTGTGAGCTCTGATCGACGGGCGACAAGGGTCGGCGTGCTTGGACTGCCGGTTCTCGACGGCGGGAAACCGAGAGGTACAGTAAACCCATTCGCTGTCTTCTCGTTGTTATGTCACTCCCTGGGTGACGGCTGGAGCGCATACCGATCGGGCGGCGATTATTACTAGAGCGACCTCCATAAAAGAACCCCCCAAACTTGAAGCGCGAATTAAATTTTACCTGCAGGTCAGTAAAGGCTGAACTCCATGGGACGAATATGCTGCGAAAAATCGACGAATTTTGCCGGCGGCTTTTTCTCTGCGCGTGGAATCAGCACAGTGGCTGATGCGTCGCGCGCAAAGCGAGCGTGCCGTCGGGCGACGTTCGTCAGTTATTCGCCTCATAACTCGCTCCATGGAGTACAGCCTTAATTGCACTGCACTGAACAAACTTCCCCTCTACGGCGGATGCATCGTACGCCATTTCAAGACAGAATTACTTCTCGCTCTCTATAACTCTGTAGCCGCTGAGAAGGTGCGAAACGCCGGGAGGAGCGTCAGTTTTCCCGATTCCAGCCTTGTGTTGGTCTTATAGCGAGTTCGTTTCACGGCACTCGTGCCCACGCGTGGCCACTCGCGGCGTAAAGCGAGTTCGTTTCGGCAGGCACTCCACGAGTGGTTGCACTCTCCGAGTTCGTTTCAGCGGCGGCACCCCACGCGTGCATGCACTCGCTGCACCGAGAAAATCGGGCGTGCGCCAAAATGCAATCCCGTCATGCCTCGCTCCGGCGAGGCCGTCGAGGGGTCGAGGAGCGGGAGCAGACGACGAGGGTTCGTCTGCTACCTACGATGTGTCGCGAAACCGAAAGGGGAAAAAGTAGATTTTCTGATAGAAATCGCGTCCCGCGGGCAACGGAATGAAACGCGAGCTTGAATTGTGAGCGTCTGCTATTTCATGAAGGAAGCAATTGACATCCTGTGCTTTATTTGCAGGTTTTAAGTCGCTCTGTTGCCGTACAGACGCTGAAATATACCAGTATGTCAAGAAATGCTCAGAACAAACGCACCAGCGGCTTCCGAGATGTTTATCACCACCCGTGTGCGGGTGAAAAATTGAACATTTGTCGACAAAACTCCCCCAGCAGAAACCTCTGACTGCCCAAAAAGCATCAGAGAAAGCTAAACATAGTGACTTTACCCGAGGCTTGGGCAACGTCATCATGTTTAACATTTACCTACGTCAGCTAGCTTGCCCCGTCGTATTTTGTTCGAGAAAGCTCTCGTTCTCGACGTCCTCACCAAGGCTAATATCTGATCCATTTGTAATGACGATCGTAGTCAAAAGTCCCACAAAAAGTTTTGCTGGATATTCCAACAGAGTAGTTTTAAGCCGTACCCTTTCAGTGATTCACGCATAATACCATGCTCAAACGGATCAAGCTTCTGCTCGGACAGCATCATCAGTTTTCTTCAGTGTAAACGGTTATAAGAATTGAAAGATCGCAACCAGGTGCTTTGTAGACAGCTGGGTGCGGATATTTACGTCGTCTGTAACTATCTCTACGGCAGTCAAGTTGCTTGAAGTCATCGCAACTATAAACTACAGGTTGCAGCGTTCAACGTTTGTAGATAAACGTTGGTATACTTCGTTTCACTTTATGTGCGAGCGAAGGCAAAGCTGGAAGCGCGAGCGTGAAAGTTCCGTGCTTTCAGGCTTTGCTCGAGCGCGCGAGCTGAGGAGAAACGCAAAAAGCGCTGGTCTCGCGCTTCTAGCTTTGGCTTCGCTCGTAGATAATGTGAAACGAAGTATAGTGACTGCACGCTCGCATCCCCACCCATCACTCCGAACAGAAAGGCGCTAGTTTCGGTTTAAGGTCAGTACCTTTTCTACAACATAGATGGCGGCAACATGAGTCTTCTGCACTCGGTGCATTTGGCGAGTTCGTTTGAGTCCAGTTTTCCGTGCAACACTCCGCGAGTGCGATGCATTCTGGGAGAGACTCGAACGGTGCCAGTGCGTGTGAAACGAACTCGCTATTAGTTCGTCTTCGCTCCCGCGCGAGCTTCCTATTTTCGAGAACGCGATGGAAGACACGGAGCACGTGATGAACGCCAGATGTTCGAAAGACAGGCCCTGCCGTTCTCATTTTGTTGGTGGCTAGTCAGCAAAGTTTATTTTATTATTTCGTTTTTTTATTTTAGTACGCGTTTCATCAAGGCAGATCAATAAAGAAGAGTGTGGGTAAAAGGGGAATCTTGGCCACGGACACATAAAATGTGAAACCCACGAAAATAGAACATTCCGGTATGCAATAGACAGGGAAAACAAAAAGGAAGAGAAGAGTTCTAGAGAAAAAAGAAATGTTCAGCATTATACAATCATCATGAGAACAAGTTAGGCAAATATGTTACGTGCAGCTGACTGATGCATCGGAGCGAAGCAAATCAAATCAAATTTAATTTGGTTTACTCTAGTTTGCACGCACTAATGCTAATCAAGTTTCAAAACACAAAAGCGAAAAAAAACATCATTTTCATGTTTCTCTTCACTTCTGAAGCGAGTTTGCGTGAAAATTTAGTTGAATTCAAAGGTAACTATATCAAGTTCCTTTTAAGCATTCCGTGCTTTCTTTTTTTTTTTTTGTTTTTAAGCGGACAGTTACAGCATTAGGGTGTTGTGTGCTTCCACCCCCCTCCTCAACCAGGCAAGTTTCCCATTCGTGCTGCGGTGGAGGAGTGTCGCCAGGGACACTTGAAGCTACTCGAGGCTGACAAGACTGGTGTTTTTGTTGTTTTGGAGGAGGGAATGTATGGGAGTAAGGCAAATGATGCTCTCTCAAAAAACTTTGATACATTAAGGACGCGGCCTTCCGGTTCTTTCCGAATCAAGGCCAAGGATTTGTGTTCTAAGATGAACCTCCCGAAGCTCAAAGGTCTCATTGCTAGTTCTTCAAAACAGTACCTTACGGTTATTTTCACTGCTAAAACACACAAGCAAGGTGTTCCTTTTAGAAGTATTGTTTCTGAAAGGGGCTGTTGGCAAAAACATCTTGGCACCTTTTTGCAAAAACATCTTTCTAACGTTCAACTTCCTCAGCCGTTTAGGATTTCCGACTCCCTTGAACTGATATCTCGCATAGAGCCCCTTCATTCATCTTCTACTCCACTATCTATTTTCTCCCTAGACATTGAAGATATGTATTTTAATTTAGACCCAAAAGTTCTCCTGGAATCAGTTTCTAGTGCCATCCAGGAACATGGAGTTTGTGACTTTCAGAATTCCTCCGGTGTCTCAGCCTCTGGCTTCGTTGACTTACTAGCCCTTTACCTGCAGTCGACCCTCGTCGAATACGAGGGGAAGATTTTAAGGCAGAAAAAAGGCGTTTGTATTGGTTCCTGTCTAGCTCCCATTCTGAGCGAGGTTTATCTTTCGTTTGTGGACCGAGCTATAAAAGCTCAGCTGGACAACACCTCAGCTGGTTGCCAGGTCTTCATATTTGTTGATGATTACCTTGTAATTCACCCAAAATCAGAATCGCCCGAGGAAATTGTGGATGCTTTCACGTCTAACTCGTTTGGACTCAGTTTTACCAAAGAGGATCCTTCACATGAGGGTCTACAGTATTTAGAGCTTCGCCTCCACCTTTCCTCTTCGGGTCTATGCTGGTCCTTCCAGCAGAGGACAAAAAAGCCTTTGCTTCTTTTCTCTAGCAATCATTCTAAATCAGTTAAACACGGTATTGTAAAAACCCTCTTTTCGTCGTCTTTTTCAAAGTCATGCCCACACTTTTTAGAAACAAGTTTTCAGTTTCAGTATCTTAGGCTTGTCAACGCGGGGTATCCGGGGGACCTTTTGCGGAACACCTTGAAGAAGTTCATTCTTGGCGTTGATCGTCCTTGTGTGGCAACCAAGAACAAAAGGCCGGAACGATTTGCCGTGATCCCATACACGCACAATTCATCGCACCGTTTGAGGGCTCTTGCATCCCGCTTCAACACAAAAGTAGTTTTTTCTTGTAGAATGCGGCTTAAGCAGCTCTGTCAACGAGTCAACAATCAGGAAAAACCGCGGGAGTGCAATGTTAAGTACGTTGACAGGTTCGTCCCGTGCGAGGAGGAAAAAGTTTATTCCATTCCTTTGTCTTGCGGGAGACAGTATATAGGGCAAACAGGAAGATGCATTAACCACAGACTCAGGGAGCATAATTTAGAGGTTTCCCGTTCGTCAGCTGATTCCTTTCACCCCATAGTCGTTCATGCCCGCAGATGCACTGACTGCGTTCCCTGTTTCAGGAACACAAAAGTTCTTGGAGGGAATCATAACAGATTTGGTAGGGAAATCATCGAGTCATTCACTATGAACACTGTTGAGAACAATGTTTCCACCCCTTCCCTTTTTCTCTCCAAAGAAGAGATAACCTACTTGACTCCGGAATTAGCGTAGATTGTAAACGCTCCCAACATATCAAAACTTTTTCTGCTCACTGTTACTTCACATTTTATATCATTCTCTACTTCACAACTCTTTACACTTTCTTTTATCTCTTTTTCTGTCTGGCCGTGCCCAGTCTGTTGCTTCCAGGCGTCCCGTGCGTCTCCGTTGCCAGCAGCTTGGGCCTTCCCTCCCGGCGTCTCCGGTTACATCCGCCGCGCTGCCGTTGTTTGGCTCAATAGGTCACGAACACGCACATACTTCCTTCACACCCTTTCTCTTTTTTTTTTGGCGGTTCTAAATTGTGGGGAGTGCTTTTGGGCTCATTTACGTTGTTGCCAGTTGAAAGAAATGTTCGTTGTCCCTTGTCCGGAGTTTGTTTTATTCTTTCTGTTGCCAGCCTGTCACATCTTTCCGCTAAATTTAGCGGGCATATTTTCCGTTGGAGTTCCACCGCAGTTAGTCCCAAAACAAAGACGGGTTCTCCATTCAGGGGTATTTTTAGCTCTCTGACGTGACGTCCCTGCGGTGGCGCTGCTGTCGCCACTGCGCATGTGCAGATGCTTCCTTTCGGGAAAATCAAGGTTTGTGCGCACGCGCAGTGCTCACAGCTGATGTGGGCGAACGCGCGCTGCTTGCTTGTAAACACGGTTCGGTACAAGACTGATTAGAATTACCATTACCCACGGTTAAAAAGTACTCGATTACATTACTCGAGTAGTCGAGAAGAGAAGTAACCGGCCATTACTTTAAAAAAAAAAAATAAGTAACCGTTACTTTGCCGATGACTTTAGATTTTTCAGAAAAGGACAGATCTTTGTGCTGGTTTTGAAGACGGCTCTTTTGTATACTGTCCTTTATTGGGTAGAGATCACCGAATTATAAATACGCTCATCTTTTTTATCCACCAATCTTGGTAAGCCGTCCTCTTATCGGAGACGCGGTGCTAGGAATTACCGTGGTAGGATACTCGTACAAAGGGCGCCATTAGAAAGGAGATTTGGGGAAAAAATTAACGGCTACGGATAATTTTACGCACTTCCCAAAGTAATACTGAATAGTGATAATTGAGTGGTTACTAGGAGATAAATATACCCGTCCCTCCGCTGCACATTAGCTTCGCATCTGGGATTAAGAGAAAATATCTCTTAATCCATAGGATTGTGATAGCAAAATGAGTTCCTGGGTGAGTTGGTTAGACATGTTGACTGAAACAGCGCAAATAAGTTCCTTAACTTATTTGCGCTGTTTAAGTCAACAAGACTGTGATACCCTTTTTGTTTCTTTTTATTTGCCCCAATTTTTTTTTAAGATAAAATAATCATACTTTATTTGTTTCGTTTGACTCGTTCAGAGATTGTGCTCACATTAAAAAAAAAAAAAGCTTAGCTTCTTTTTTACCGTGCGCGTTAAATGCGAGTGCATTAGTTGGGATGCTTAAATTTTGCATGCTCTTCGGGACGGGAATCTTAGTCGCGAGTAATCAGGAGTCCCGAAAAATAAAAAGGAAAACAGAATCCCCGCTTACCCTCGTAGGTCCCGCAGCAGATATTTGCACGTGACAAACAGTTCGCAGTGGAAGACGTCCCAAGCGCGAACAAGCGACGCATTCAAAAGCGTCGGCGTCGCATGTCTGGAATGTTTGTGTGCGTGCTGACGCCTGCTTCGTTTCTGTCGTTTCATTTTAATTTATTCTTTTTACACCGTCCCTTTTATCGGTACCCTTTTAGAAAAAAAAAAAAAGCTGCCGACCGTTCTATTTGTCCTCCTGAGTTTTAGAGCCCCGAGCGGAAACACGTTTTTTGTAGCGTTTTTACTCTCACGAACTCCGAGTTGATGGAACGTAATTCAAGTCGGCAAACAATCTCGCTGAAAACTCCCGGAGGACACGTGAAAGCGAGAACCTTCCGATCCGGCAGGCAAAATACATGCAAAGGCTTTTTTTTTTTTTCTTAAGCATGAAGTGTCCGAGTGTGCTAACGCGTCTCAGCTCGGAGCGATCTGGATGAGTGTCGTACCGGCACGCGTTCATGATGTAATCACTACTGCGTGGTGCACGCTAAAGACTCCAGGTTAGCGGTTGTACTACACTGGCTAAATTTCTCATCTACATCCAAGCAATAAGTCACCCGTTGAGGCGTACTAACTTCAAGGCTGTTAAACATACAAGCAACACATTTTAAGCATAAAATGTTTCTTTTAACGATGCACCTTCCCCCCTCCCCCCCGCCCACTCCCTTCCCTTTTTCATCCAAAATTGTGTCCGTGAGTCCGTTCATTCGTGCGTTTTCAGCCAAATTCAGCGGGAAAATTGATGTTACGTGACCTGACAGCGTGAGACCTTTGCAATAATTATGTTTCCTCGCTAAATCTAGTGGAAAAACTAACGTCACGTGATATGATCACGTGACCTATGCACCAATTTAATTTCCTCGATAAATATGTCGGGAAAATTGATGTTACGTGACATGAAATCGTAAGACATTTACAGGGATTCAGTTTCGCCACTAAATATGGCGGGGAAATTGGCATTACGAGACCTATAGAGAAATTTAGCTTCACTATACTAAAGTTTATGTGGAAAATAATATCACGTGGCCTATCGCCTATGCAGCAAATAACTCGTTTTAATAATAAAAAAAGATAGGTTCCCCTTCAATCCCCGAAACGAGGTAATGTATTTCACACGAATTGAAGCGCTCTCCTCAAAAGGGCGCTGCAACACTTTTCAGTTCTAATGTGTTTTTTTTTGTGTGTTTTTTTCCCTTACACGAGCTTACTGACACCGGTGGGACCCAAGTATACTGGTACGGAACAGCCATTGACCAAGAAACCTCTTTGTTGAGGCGTAATTTTAAGAATAAAAGCGAGCGCTTTCTTTCCGTCTCTTCGTAAAACTTCGTGGTGTAGTTTGGAGGCCGCGGTTTTGGCATATTCCCCCAGTGAAGATATTTGAATGCGGATCATAGATTAGACCCGAGCATTGCGTCAGCACTCGACTTTGGCTCGCGATAATCAATAGCTCTACAAGCATTAGGGTTGTGGCTCGTGCCCACTGTGGAAGAAACACATTTAGGTGATGACTCTGGCCGTTCTTCCCGCGGGGAGCAAGTGACCAGATTGTGTTCGGAGCTAGCCTCGAACCAGGAGTAGTTAGTTCCTCGCCGCCGCGAAGGGCGTTGAGGTATGAGGTCCCTCCTCGGCGGCCTTGGTGTCGGCGGCGTAGCGCACTCGCCTTTTTTGAGGTGTGGTGGTGTGGTGGTGGTGTGCGGCCAGTGGCTGGCCTCTTGTTTTGCTTTGGTGCTGTGTCGATCATAGGGGCCACCATCGTGCACAAAGATGAGCCTTAACCCGAAAAAGAAGAAGAAGGGAGAGAACACAAATTTACGGACTCTGGCGACTTGGTGGCGGCGAGGCGGCGGTGAAGCACAACAAGAAGCGGCGAACGAAGGAATGGGGAGGGTGGGTGCGGTACCACCGCTGGTTGAAACAACCGGAGCGGCCGGTTTGGGAGGGATTCCATACTTGGGCGCCATCTATCCCCTGCGAGTGAAGCGCTTGGTGCGCCGAACATAATGTGGTCGCCGCATCGGACAGAGAGTCATCACCTAAATGGTTTTTTTTTTTTTTTTTCCACCGTGCTCCTGCCCAATCGCTTCAATGACGATATCATCCGAACTCTAATAAAGTCTTGTGCACGACAAAACGCCCGACCCACATAAATGACTGTTATTGATAATGCTTAAGCAAAAAGGTTAAAGAAATACAAAAAAGTAACGGAGAAAGTTGACAACCCTGTCACACAGACGAAAAAAGCCTAATTACGCTCACTGACACGCTTGTTGACAACAAGGCTGGTGGCACAGTTTTGGCACGCCATCCGCGCAGCATCACATAAAACGGAACCCAGATTCATATGCTTTAAGATAGAAAAAATATTTTTGTGAGATACGCGATCAAAAGCTTTCTTTAGATCGACTTGCAACAGTGCCACCTTGCGGTCCAAACTATCACGACATCCTAAAATACTACGCGCAACATGAATGTTCTTATCAATACTTCTTCCCTGTATACCACAGGTCTGGTGTACGTGGGCCGACAATAATGTTTATTACGGTTTGTAACCTGTCAGTGACAATTTTCATCAAAATATTATAATCAACGTTCGTCAAAGTTATTGAACCATAAGAACCCACAAGACGGAGTGTTTCGCGATCATCACTTTTCGGAATAAATATCGTGTGCGTATACAAAAACGATGGAGGCAAAACATTCAAATCGTACGCCTCCCTGAACACTTCATGCAGAAAAAGGTGCAATTTGGTCATTGAAAGCCATGTACAACTCTCCTCCTAAACCATCCGGACCGGTCGATTTTCCGATTTTTAAATTTTCAATCTCCCACAACATTATTGGCTGTTCTAATCTTTTCTTCCCGTCGTCCTCTAATTTTGTCATTTACGACAAAAATTGCGTCTGGAACCCGTCTTTGTTGGGGGCACGAGCACTAAAAAGTTCCTTATAGTAGTCTACGAGCGCGCATTCATTGATTCCTTTATCACTGGTTAAAGTTCCGTGGTATGAAATTTCGCTTACCTTATTCTTACTCGCGTACGTCTTTTCTATTCCGAGGGCTCGTTTCGTTGGAATCTCGCCAAGTGATAACCGTTGTAATCGTGCTCGCACCATGGCCCCTTTGTACCGTTCAGTATCGAGAGCCTCAAGTTTCCTTCTCAAACTATGTCATCAGCGAAAATTCCGGGCGTACGACATTCTTCTTGCAGCAACCTTTGTATCAGTTGGCTTAACTCTCTTGTTTCTTTTTCTTTTTTGTCTCAATATACTGGACCGTTCAAAGTGCTATCTTTTTTAAGTCTCGTTTAAATAATTCCCATGTTTCTTCGAAGCCCCCGCTTTTCTGCTAGCGAAATCATCAAGACATAGCCAAGCCCCATTTAGAAAAAGGTCATCTTCTAGAAGCTGTGTATCAAATTTCCATAAATCCCAATTAAACGTTTTAGGAGATTCTCTAGGTGAACAGAGCATAAAAGAAACAAGGTAGTGGTCACTGAAGGGAACATGAACTACTAAATAAAATTTGCAGGCATCGATGATTTCGAGAGAGACGTACGCACTGTCTAAGCGTGAGTGACTCGCTCCTTGAAATTCTTGAACTGTTAGCAGCTCGCACTTGAAGCAAAGTGGGCGACGTCTTCTAATTCGCCAAGCTGAACCAAGTCGTTCAAGAAGATCGCGCTAGCATCCCTGTTACCTTGCTCTGTTTGATAGGTCGCCTGGTGTGCAAACGCAAATGAAATCGCCCGGGAAAACGACAAGGCGGTCAGTCGAAACATACTGGTTAGGGTTTTCGAAAAAATACTAATCTATCGTCAACCTTATTCGGAGCATAAATGCACAATACGCGAAAAGTATAACCTGAAAACAAGAAATCACACACTATCAATCGTCCGCCCTCGTGGCTGATTACTTGTTCCACAGTTCCGATAGATTTCCGGAACAACAAAAAGCAGCCGCTCCGAAGTTCCAACAGCGTGACTTACACACACACGTTGAACATCGACTCGAATAGGCGGACCATGCTCTCAGCTTTTGCTTCGCTCCCAATTTTCGACTCTTGCACCGCGACAATATCAAAATCTTTTTTAATGAAAAGGCGGTTCAGCTGACATTGCTTGCGCCTTGGTTTAAACATCGTACTGTCAGAGTGCCCAGACGCAAGGAGTCATAAGAGGAGTCGAGAGTCACAAGAAATTAGAGGGAGGCCAGAAGAAGGCTACTTAACTTACAAAGGGAGCAAACAAAAAAACTCCCTTCGTCTGCTCGTGTTTTAGAGTCGGAGACACAGAATTATGCTTGTAGCGTCATATTTTCTATTTTTCTCTGTACCATTCCCGTTCGAAGCGCCTCGGCTGATGTTCCCCGCTGCCGGAGACTTTGTCGTCCAGACGACGCTTTGTCCCCGTAGCGTCGACCTCCATGGACTTGGGGTCCTCGTCTTGCTTGGAGACTGCAGGATCTCGGCGCTTATCTGTCGGGAGTAGCCTTCAGGAACGGTTGTGCAGGAGGAGTTTCCGGTCGCGCCTTGCTTAAAGGGGCACTGACACATCAAAATCATTTTTTTTTATTATCCGAAACGATTGAAAACGATGCCGGGACATTACCCTCAAAATTCGAAACTTGAAAATTCAGTATTTGTGAATTAAAAAAACAATTTCCAAATGCCGAATTTGAAGTTCCCGCGCGATCCGCGCCAGTGCAGCGAGTCAAATTTTGCGGTCTCCTGCGACTCGACTTTCTTTCGGATCTCCGCTCCACGCTATGAAGCAAAGCGCCGTTGCCACGGCGACCCCAAGCGAGGAGGAGGTGAGCCTGCGGGATAGAAGGGCGCCGGCGCGTTAAAAAAAAAACGTTTTTTTTCCCCGACTCGCCGACGAGCGCCGCCAAGTTTTCCGAGGGAGGGTACAAATCTAGGAAGCAACATCACACCGAACTCTGAGTTTTGGTATTTCAAAAAGAGGGGCCGTAGTGCGTTCGCAATAGCGTTAAAAAACATGTTTTACGATTGCCGTTATTAAATGCTATAGAAATGTCACCTACAAAGCTTCTAAATTTCCTGATATTTGACGTCACCGATCAAAAGAAGCGAGGAGGTGAGCGGCGGGAATTAGAAACGCCAAAAATAAAAAGGCGCGCGCGCGCGCAGGAAAATTGTTTTTCGCGATGCGTTTTTTTTTTTTTTGCGTGTCTATGACTACAACTTGCATCGTTTTAGACAATAAAAAAAAATACAACCTCTGGGTTGTCAGTGCCCCTTTAAATCCCGCTGTCGGTAGCTGCCTGGTGTCACCAACGACCTTCGCGGCCGCAGCTGGACGCGGAGCGCCACCCCTTGTCCAACATTCCCGAGGACACGACTTTTGCTGACAACCTCGAGTCACGATTATCTGCCCCGCTGCTCGGGTGAACACCCGTACTGTCAACAAAATAGGAAGAGAAGCTGTAGTCGATACCGGCTCATTTAAGGTGCTGAAAAGGAAAGACGTTCTCCTCGAGGCGTCCAAGAAGGAACCAATGGCCACGGTGATCCCTGCTAAGCCGAAAGAGGGAGATGAGCCGTCAACGATAACTGCCCGATTATCGTCGTCCAAGGTACTTTCCGTCCTGCTAAGGAGGGGGACGGTATTTTCCGGGCGTTCGTGCCCTCTTGGAGTCAACAAAGCGATTAACCTGTGTGTGCGTTTGTGCGTGCTTGTAGGCGGTGCCTGGACGTTTGGGGATAACCTTCTCGGGGACACATCGCCGTAGAATCCAGGAACCAAGGCCAAATCTCAAGCGTCCCGAGGGAACGGCTGCCTCTACAAGCCTTGAGAAATCGGCGGAGCAATTATCCTCTGTGTGTGTTTGTGCGTGCTCGAGGGCGGGGCCTGACCATTTGGGGAACGGCGTTTTGGCCTACGGGACGTAGGGAAAGGGGACCTTAGAAAAAGAGCGGTTTTACGAGCTCTCTTTGTGTTCTCATGTTGTTCTCATGCCGAATGGCAGACTGTACATAAAATGTGAATAAACACTTTGAGAAGAGACACTCTGGCTCGCTACCAACTCTGCCCGATGTCCTGGGCGACGCATGGCTCCAGCGGAGATCGACTACGTGGACAAGCCCTGAGTCTTTCCACTGGCTGGGCTCTTGCTGCACTGGCCGTGTTGCCGCTGTCGCCCACTCGGTCTCGTCTTCGTCTATTATCAACTCGGACGTTTCCGGCCCGGTGTTGTTAACAGTAACGCGGGCGTACATCTTAACACAGTCCCGTTTTTCGTGCCCGAAACATCGGCACTGAGAGCACAAGGGCGCCTTACAGTCGCGCCGAATGTGACCCGTGCTCCGGCAACGGAGGCAGATGGGCGAGCGCCCGGGGACCACCACCAGTACCGAGCCGCGAAAGAAACGGAGCTGGTGAGGCAGCTTTTCTAGCGCTACATCTTGGCGGAGTCTCAAGGCGACAGTCAGCGTCGTAAATTCAACGCCGACGAGCCCGTCCAGCTTCCAAACCTTCCGGACGACGTCCTTCACCTCGCCATACGGCTGGTAGGCGCGACGGCCGCTTGCTCTTGGCCACCGAGGTCTTCATCTTGGCGAGCCTGATATGACCCATCTGGTACGCCCCCAGACCGGCCAAGTCTCGCAGCACCCCCCGCCTGGTTTGAAGGGGGCACACAATCCTCTGCCCTGTAAGGCCGTCCACCGGTGTCACAATGCAGCACTACGCTGCTCTTCCTTATTTCTTCTGTTGGCAGCGTTGGCAAAACAACAGAGTCATCCTGGGCGGCATTGCCCTTATCCAAATCACCCCGGCCAAGGCCGGTTTCTATCGCCGCTCCTGACGAGTGATTCATCGCACGTCCGCTCTGCTCGGCAGCCGGAGGTGAGCAGGCCACGCAGACAGATGTCTTCTTTTTTTTTTTTCAATAAAACATTTATTTACATTCTAGGTACAGAAGCCACAAAAGATGCCGTTTGGTTGAACGGAAAGCTGTTGCTTCTGGAAAGTAAAAAGTAAAAAGGAGCCTAGAAGTTTTATCGTAAAAGCGAATACAGACTTCGATTAAAGCGACGGAAAGACTGGTTCAAAATCACACAAAAACAAAAACGATTTTAGACTTTAAGCACTCACTGGAGAAGCCAAGATCTAGAAAGGGATCCGTATGCGGGCGTGGAATTTATGGGTCGTCATGCGTCGCCGGGCCAGGAAGTCCCTCATGTCGCACCATATGCTATCATCTTTTAAGACACTGATGGACCAGTCCAATGTGTTCACAAAATGCCTCCATTCAGGTTTGGGCAGTAACACACACTCCATCATGTCCACTCGGGCTCGCCACAAAGCGTGCAGTTCCAGCACAGCAATCACTCTCAGTAGATCCCTCGTGTCGCTTTCCCCGCCGTGAGTGAGAAATCTCTGGCCCATCCCCGACAAACTTACCGCCGTATTCTTAAACTCTACTCGAGTCGAAACTCTACTCGAAACTCCACTGGACTCCAAAATCCCTACTCGAAGCTCCAAAAATTACTCGAGATCTCGAGTCTGCAGCGCCGGGGCTACCTTGAACGGCCACTCGAGTCACTCGAGTGCGTTCAGTGTCGTGGCGGCCGACGCATCGTTCGCCGACTTCGTCGACTTCTTATTGAGAACAGACGAATTTCTTCACGACTGCCGGGACTCCGACCAGGCAGTCGACATGCCGAGACGACGTTGCCGGGACCGACTTAATCTGCTGGAACATTTCAATCATTGGGAGTTCCTCGTGCGATATCGTTTCACGAAATCGGCCGTCGTATAAGCCTCCTGCAGTGCCTGCCGCTGGAAACAAGCGAGAGCAGTAGCGGCCTGCCACTGTCCCCTATGCTCCAGCTCCTCGTAGCCCTGAGATTTTATGGCGCCGGGACTTTTCATGTCGTTACGGGCGATCTCGTAAACGTGTCGCAGCCGACGGTATGCCGTGTGATCGAGCGTGTCTCCCGGGTCCTCGCTGACACTCTCTTCCCCCGCCTCGTGGATTTTCCGGAGGGTGACTGCAACGAGTACATGCGGGATTTCTACAAGATCGGGAAGTTCCCCAGTGTGACTGGGTGCATCGACTGCACCCACGTCAAAATAAAGGGACCTGGCGGTCCCAATGGGGAAGTCTACAGGAACAGAAAGGGGTTCTTCTCCCTCAACGTGCAGGTAAGTTCACTTCCGTTAGTGCTGTTGGCGACAGCAGAGTAAGTGGAAAACAACGGCACTCCAAGACGCGGCGTCGCACGTGAAAGCTCGGAGATATTGTAACTGATATAAACTAGAACTTGTGAAGAGATCTGTACTCTGCGAAAGTGCAGAGTGGTGCTGGGCCAGCAGTACAAATTGTTATTTCGAACATTATTTTTTTAAAGTATGGAATACGAGAAAGCAACCACCATCTTAATCGACATATATTATTAACATGAATTATACTAGAGAGGGTTCAAAACCAAGAATTAGGCATTGTGTGTTTGGAAACACACATTTCATTGGGTGCCGAGATGGCCCGTGTTATTTTATATCAAACGCTCATATATTTTCTCCTTGAATTATCCTTTTCGAAGAAAATATTAAGGAGATTTTATCCCGTGCTCGAATTCTCTTCTATTATACCGCCTGAAAAACCTAGAAATTAAGCCACATTTAAGCTTACGTCACAGAAAACTGCGAGAACTCAAATGCATGTTAATTTCCCAAGCTTGCATGCAGATGCACTTTGTTAGAAATATACTAATCATAGTACAACTTTCAGCTTGAGCACTTCTGTGTTCATATCATGGCAACCTGCTCATCCTTGAACTGCTCCTTCTTATCCACAAGCCATCACAGGACCACAGCTGCAGTTTTTTACATTATTGCTAGGTGGCCGGGCTCCGTGGACGACAGTAGAATCTTCGACAACAGTCGTGCAAGGGTCCTTCACGAGAATCAGCGCATCCCTGGCCTGCTGCTCGGAGCTGCAGGCTATGCGTGCATGTCATTTCGTCTGACGCCCCTGACCAGCCCCTGACCAGCCCAGTTTGTTGGAAGAAATAATGGCATGAAATTCAGAACAGCTAACAAGAAGTGATGCAGTAGCCACAGTGTTCCTATTGGTTACTATTAGTTCTGCAAATCATTGCCACAGCTATATTCTTGACTTTTGGGCCTTTGCATGGCAAATAAGCTGGTAATATTCATTTTCGGCGGACAAATTTGTTTCAAAAGTATGTAGCATACAACAGTAGTTCTTTTTTTTCTCGAGAAAATTTGTTGTTTTTCACAGTTAGTCGGTGTCAATCGATGCTCTTTGTCACTAGAATCGGACTATGGCCAAGGACTTGATTTAAGACGGTAATGTAGAAAACACCAGCCAAAGCCACATTGTATGCAGAACAGTAGCCTCTGGCAAGCAATAGAAAATGCCGAAAAGGCAGCTAGCACGAATGGGCGGTACTGTACAGGTTACCTGAACCACACTGATGCTTGCAGCGGTGGTGATTTTTACACCTGAAGACCTCTATCCTATGAGGTTGCTTCCATTACCAATGCTGCACCATATAGGTACCAAGCAGCTCACCTAAAAACAAGGAACTCGGTAGAACGGGCATTTGGAGTACTCAAGCGACGCTTCCCATGCCTGGACATGCGGCTGCAGTACAAGGCGGAACGGTCAGCCCTCATCATCACCTCCTGTACTGCACTGCACAACCTGGTCCGGCTGCGAAAAGAGCCATGCCCACCCGCTTTACCATCTCCACCAGTCCCCCGTCGCCGGAAGCGGCTGCGTCCTCATGTACTGCCATCACCTCCAGCCCCTGTCGACAGAATCAACGGCTCGCGGACACGCACACGCATCATCTCACTGTGCTTCCAATAGGGATATTCAAACAGAATCACATGTTTATAGTCAATGACAGGTCGAGAATAGTGTACAAGCTGGAGATGAGGAAGCAGACCGAAGCTTGCACGAGGTGGAGAGGAGAAACCTCCTCTCCACTTAGAGCTCCCGTCTTAATCCTCCTCTCCAGCTTGTACTCTGTTCTTGACCCGTCACTGACTGTAGTTAGTTATATCATAAGGGGCGTGCAAATACGCGGACACGAATCCAGTAGTAAGCTCTCAAAAAATCGATTCTTGAATCAAAATCCGGATATTCGGTCACTCAAACATATTCAGGGAAAGACTTGTGGCCAGCGCAGAGCTAACGAAAGACTTGCCTTTTCCTTCAATTCTAGTGTGCTGTTTCATTCAACTTCCGAATATGCAAAACACATTTGGTTTCTACCGTTTCACTACAATGTAGCGCACATAATTCAAATAAATAAGTAAATTCTTTGAATGCTACTAAACTGAAAGAACCCAAATTTAATCATGATTGCCACACCCCTGTTGCTTGCAGCGCAGGGCTGCCAGCTGCTTCGCCTTTATTTCTCTCTCCAGCGGGTGCAGCTGGAACTCTGCCCGTCCGTGCCGTCGCTGCTCAAAAAGCTTGTTTCGGAGTATGCGCATTTCCATTGAATGCTGCGCCTCCTTCCGCCGATCTTCCATTTCGAGAATGGCAACAGGGGCCTCCTTTTCGGGTGCCAGGACCAGCTCCCATGCTGCAATGCGGCCTCCAGCTCTTCTGGATGCCCCGCTTGGCAGCTCAGCACGGGGGCAGGTATTGGCCCTTGCCGGCGGAGTGGCACACGCAGCTTCAACGCTGCTCTCTTGGAGAGGCGAGGTGGACGGCTCAGGAGCATCTGGGCATGTAGAACACATTCGCACTGTGAGTGCTAGGGGAAGAGCAAGTAGACAGGGGAAGAGGCACAACAGCCACATAGGCCTTTCGCAGCAATGTTCAAAGCTAAGCATTGGAAAACTACAGAGCGTGTCCGATGGGCTATGCTCTGCACCCCTTCTAGCACTGTGGATTGTTTACGGTCGCATTATCATGTAATTTGTGTCCTTTTGCTTCAACACTCACGTCGTGCTTTGACTACATGCGATTTTGCCCCGATAACATGTTAAGTTCAGTTGGTTAACGACAGACCTTGCTATGTCAAACGGCTGATGGGATCAAATTTCTTTCCGAGAAACAAACAATAGTAACTGCACTATGTAAACCTTCCTCAAAGAGGACACCACAACATGTGTACACTTAGACGGTTGTTATGGCAGACACTTTGTCAAGAGCAAATGTGCGCAAGCTTGTCGCCAACTTGCAGCAGGGAACAAAAAGTTGGGGCGCAAACAAGGTGATGAATGTTTAACATAAACACTTAAGGCAAAAACCCCGAGACTGGGGATAGAAATGACAGCACAACACGCAAGTCTATAGACCCACTCGCCGTTTACAAACAAGCCCGCGTTTGCCCACACCAGGTGTGGGCACTGCGCGTGCGCAGAAACCAAATTCGCGTGAAGTGAATCGTCTGCGCATGCGCAGTGCCGTCGACAGCGCCACCACACCTGCGTGACGTCAGGGCCGCGTGTTGGTCTATAAGACAGCTGAAATTTATTGCCCAGAGGTTCGTGTTTATATAGGGTCTCAAAGCTCCCACAGCTGTGTTTGAGACTTGTGTGCTGTGCTGTTGTTCTTTTCCCATCCCTGGGTTTTTGCCTTAAATTATGTTTCAACAGGGGTGGTCGGGTCAGATTGTATCTCGAGGAAAACAAATAAATCTGGCTCTTAGCTTTTGGATTTAGACACATCTTTCATAGAAAATCTTAATGTTTTATACTTCCGTGAATGAGTAATTGAATTTTAAACGAAGCTTAAACTGCTCCTCGAATGAGCAGTGTTTACATTGTGACCATTGACAACCGCGGAGGCTCTGTATTAGCATCATGCGAAGGGACTTATTTGTGTCCCTCCATCTTTTTGTTGCCTATAAGAGCAGTGCAAGTCTTACGATCTGGTTCATTGTTGTTGTGCTAGGCATTTTTCGTGAATAGAGAGAGACTTTGTGTGGTTGTGACCTTTCATACCTTTCCATGAAATATACAGCAGCGGAAAAATAAATTAGTACAATGCCTCGCAAGCACTAGATTCCCACTGTGGAATTTCGGGAGAAAAAAAAAATTCAAAATTCTCTATTAATCCCTGAATCAGAGAAAGGAGGCAGAGAAAAAAGCAACTGACACGCTGCTTGACTAGCCTCTGCCCCCCATAGCAGCCCAGGGAAGAACCAATATAAACGTAAAGACACTAGCATTTGACATATTCATTTTAGCATGGGAAAGACATCATCTATATTGCTAAAAAGAAGAACGTAAACAAAAGGGAGAGAAAAAAGAAACGAAAAAGTATGTCAAAAATAACAACACGCGCAAAACGCAAACAATCGTGTTATACTAAACTTTTTTTTTCTTTTTTTTACATGGGCGTAACCATTAGACAAAAAGTAAACATATTTGTTTGGCGGACATACTGAAGATATCTATATCGAGTTCATAAAATCTCGATATAGATATCTTCAGAATGTCCGCAAAGAGCTACAATCGCAGGTCAATGCTCGGCAGAAATAATAGCTTCATAAAAAGCTTCAGAACTAGAAGCGTTCAAATTGGAGAGGTGCCCCGCAATGCTTTCTCGATACCAATAGACCCTTTGCAAAAATCCCATAAGCCCGCGCGCGCCACGGGACGAATAATGGGAGTCCTCGGCACGCCCCTCCCATCGTCTTTCCTCCCGCTACAACGTGGCATACGCCAGCAGACGCACGGAAATGCGAGAGAAGGTATCTTATTGGCTATCTTTCGCGAGGCTGCCCCTTTCTCATCCCTCTCCTCTGCACCGGCTCCGTCGTCTGCTACACAAGCGCTTTGTCGAACCTAGTCGAACCGTGCCATGGTTGCGAAGCAAAATAAGTGGATTCGGTGACACCACAAGATGTGAAGTAAGTTACGATGAATAAAGTATTTAAATAAGGGAGTAGCTTCACCTGTCGCGATGCGCTTACACTGCCACAAATATGGCATGCCGCCAACGACGTACGACGGTTTAGGCGGATGGGCGGGATGTCGGATGGCTGCGACTGCTGCTGGCGGTAGCTGCCGCGACTCACGCACTGTCGCGGAGGCGCAACGAGAAAGCGCGTGATCTGTATTAAGTCTTCCCAAAATTTTTTGCCGTTGTGGCGCTGTACGTTTTGGCAACCGGTCTATTAACCACTAGTTTTGGTTTCAATTCAAAGTACTATCAGTACTATGTCGCAACCCGCTGCTTGAATCTTCAATTTTGAAACTTCGATGATATGTCACGATGTTTTGGTCACGGGTGGTGACCAAAAGAACAATAAATAAACAGGAAAAAAAGAATCGTTTAATGTGGCGAACTTGTGCCAAAAATGAAAGGGTACAGAAAATAATAACAGAGCGTCGCGGGCGTCGAAGTCGGCGTAGAGCAGAGTCGAACGCTGGGGCGAGACTGACTCCAGCTTGCCACGCGGAGCCGCTTTTGTACACGCGAGGGCTTCTGGAGCATTCGGCGTAGAAGGTTCGGTGCATAGAACATTCTAACCTGGAATCAGCAAGACGGTTCTCGAATTTACCGGAACGTCACATTACAGTGTCAACAAAAATGTGTAGCCGCGGCCAGGAATCGAACCCTGGCTTTTCACGTGGGAGACAAGCGCGATAACCGTTCGGCCACGCGCGAGCTGCCTACTTGGCAAGCTGCGCGCGCGGCATTACTCCCCCCTTTAAAAATTGCATCGCCTCGATGCAGAAAAAAACAAAGCAAACAAAAAGAACGGTAAGCTAAAGAGTCATTTAGAACACATAAGGTCCACAGTCCTATCGAGAGTAGTATGGCTTCATGCGCACGACGTGGACGACTTCTGGTCGTGGAGGGCGGCGGGATGAAGTCCGTGTTCCGTCGGGCATCACCTCGTAGTTCAGATCGCCAAGTCAACGAAGTACCTTGTAGGGTCAAAAGTACCGTTTTAGGAGTTTCTCGCTGAGACCGCGTCGTCGTATCGGGGTCCAAACCCACACACGGTCTCCGGGCTTGAAGCGAACGTCGATCCGGTGAAGGTTGTACCAGGTAGCGTCGACACGTTGTTGATCTTGAATACGGAGTCGGGCGAGCTGGCGAACTTCTTCGGCTCGTTGAGCAACCACCTGGGCGTCGGGTATCCCCTCGACAGCTGGTTCGTGGTGTAGCATAGCGTCGAGCATGGTCGACACTTTTCTGCCATGCACCAGCTGAAATGGTGTTACTCCTGTGGTCTCTTGCACGGCCGTGTTGTAGGCAAATGTGACGTACGGCAACACCTCGTCCCATGTTTTGTGCTCCACGTCGACGTACATGGAGATCATGTCGGCGATGGTCTTGTTGAGTCTTTCCGTCAGCCCGTTGGTCTGCGGGTGGTACGCCGTGGTGCGACGATGGCTGGTGTGGCTGAGACGAAGGACTTCCTGTGTCAGCTGGGCCATGAACGAGGATCCACGGTCTGAGATCAAGACTTCGGGGGCGCCGTGCCGGAGGACAATGGACTCTATGAAAAACTTGGCGACTTCAACAACCGTTCCTGATGGAAGGGCTTTTGTCTCGGCGTACTGTGTGAGATAATCGGTTGCGACGATTATCCATCGGTATCCTTGCGTCGAGGGTGGGAATGGGCCAAGTAAGTCCATTCCGATTTGCTGGAATGGGGCAGATGGTGGCGCAATAGGCTGAAGTCCTGCCGGTCTCTTCTGTGTTTTTTTCCGTCGTTGACACTCGTGGCAAGATTGGGTGTAGTGGTGCACTGTCTTCGCAAGCTTGGGCCAGTAGTATTTTTCGCGTATCCTGGCAAGAGTTCGGCTGTAGCCAAGGTGTCCCGCCGTCGGGTCATCGTGGCGGGCTTGAAAAATTTCTTCTCGAAGACTGGAAGGGACCACCAACAGCCATGCAGTGTTGTTGTCGCTGAAGTTCTCCTTGTAGAGCACACCTCGTCGGAGGGAGAAGGTTGGTAGTGTTCGTACAAAACCGCGGGGAACGGCGCTTCCTTGTCCCTCTAGGTGCTCGATGAGTGCTCGCAGCTCAGGGTCGTCTCGTTGGAGTGCTGCCATGTCGCTGACATCCAGAGCGCCGAGGAAACACTCATCGTCGTCCTCTTCGGTGCAGGCAGGAGCGGCCTTGACTGGAGCCCTTGACAGGCAGTCGGCGTCATTGTGCTTCCGGCCGGACTTCTACACCACGGTCATGTCGAACTCCTGCAGTCGTAGGCTCCACCGGGCGAGGCGTCCGGAAGGGTCCTTCAGATTTGCCAGCCAGCAGAGCGAGTGGTGGTCTGTGACCACGCGAAAAGGACTTCCATACAAATATGGGCGAAACTTTGTTATTGCCCAGACGACAGCGAGGCACTCCTTTTCAGTAGTTGAATAGTTCCTCTCCACGTTAGACAGCGTCCGACTTGCGTATGCGATGACTCGCTCTGCGCCGTCCTGCATTTGGACTAGTACCGCACCCAGTCCGGTGTTACTGGCGTCGGTGTGGATCTCGGTTTCAGCAAACTGGTCGTAGTGGCCAAGAATCGGGGGCGTCTGGAGTCTTCGTTTGAGCTCGTCGAATGATTTCTGGTTCTCTTCTGTCCACTCTAACTTTACGGCGTCCTTCGTGAGGTGTGTCAGCGGTGCGGACAGCTTGGCGAAGTCTCGAACAAAGCGCCTGTAGTAGGCACAGAGTCCGAGAAATCTTCTCACGGCCTTCTTGTCAGACGGCGGCGTAAATGAAGCTACGGCGCGGGTCTTCTCGGGGTCAGGTAGAACACCTTCGTTGTTCACGACGTGGCCAAGGAACTTTAGTTCCCCATAGGCGAACCGACACTTTGTTGACTTGAAGTACAGGCCGGCGGTCTTGATGGCTTGAAGCACGGCTTGAAGTCGTCTGAGGTGTTCGTCGAAATCTCGTGAGAATACCACGACATCGTCCAGGTAGACGAGGCAGCTCTGCCATTTCAGACCTGCCAGAACGGTGTCCATGACGCGCTGGAAGGTGGCTGGTGCTGTACAAAGTCCGAACGGCATCACTTTGAATTCGTACAGTCCGTCGGGAGTGACGAAGGCAGTTTTCTCCCGGTCACGTTCGTCAACTTCAATCTGCCACTAACCACTCTTCAGGTCCATCGACGAAAAATATCGGGAGTGGCGCAGTCGGTCTAACGTATCGTCGATGCGAGGGAGCGGATAGACGTCCTTCTTCGTCACAGCGTTCAGTCGATGATAGTCCACGCAGAACCGCAGGGTTCCGTCCTTCTTCTTTACAAGCACGACTGGGGACGAACATGGACGTCTTGAGGGTTGAATGATGTCGTCGTCGAGCATCTCCTGAACTTGATCTTGAATCACTCTCCTTTCCTTTAAGGAGACTCGATACGGCGACTGGTGAACAGGGAGTGCGTCGTCGTCGGTAATAATGCGATGTTTCGCCATTGGTGTTTGGCGAACTTTCGATGTCGTGGCAAAACAGTCAGTGTATTCGGCGAGGAGATCAACCAGTTGCCGGCGCTTCGAAGCTGGGAGCTCGGGGTCGATGTCGAGCGGCGGCAGCGCCGTGCTCTTCTGCTGTGGCGACGAGGTTTCCTCTGAGACTGCGGTTACCACGGCTGGCGTCTGAAGCTCCTCGACGTAGCCCATGGTGGTACCCTTCGTTAGGTGCTGCGGTTCCTCTCGAAAGTTTGTCACGAGAACAGTTGTTCGTCCTTCTTGAAGATCCGTTACGCCTCGTGCGACGCCAATTCCTTTTTAGAGGAGCAGTTTAACGCTGCCTTCCAGAAGAGTTTCACCGTGCATGGCTGCGTCGGTTATGACGGTGACGAAAACACTCGACCGCGGCGGCAGACTCACATGGTCGGCTATAACTCGGATCGCGGATGACGTCGTGTTGGCCTCCACCGGGGGCAGGACAGGCTTTCGCAGCGTCAACTGGTTTGCCCCGAGGTCGATGACGGCGCCATACTCGCAGAGAAAGTCCATTCCGAGGATAACGTCCCTCGAACAGTCTTGCAGAACGACGAACTTGACAGGGCACGTCTCACCGTGGATCTCGACGCGAGCAGTGCATCTCCCGACTGGTGTGATGAGGTGTCCTCCGGCGGTTCTTATTTGTGGTCCATCCCACGGCGTCATGACTTTTCGAAGGCGGCGGGAGAGCCTCCCACTCAAGACTGAGTAGTCTGCTCCGGTGTCCACGAGTGCTGATGCGTCGTGGCCGTCGATGACGACGTTTAGGTTATTGGACACCGTTGCAGGGGCGTCGTTTCGGTCTCTGGTAGCTTTCGAGTGGGGGCCCTCCGACGTTCGTGGAGGATCTTGGCGTCGGTCGTCTTCGGCAACTCCACCTCCAGTAGTTGCCGCGCCTAGTTTCCACGGCGAGGAGCGAGGGGCGACAGGCTTTCACGTCAGGGTCGGTGCATCGGCGAAGCTGGACGTCGCGGCGACGGCGACCGGAACTCTCGGCGGGACGCAGGCTCGGGGGACTGAGGTCGTCGCAAGTACTCGTCGATCTCCCGAGGTCGTTCACCATAACGGGGGCGCGGGTCGTTCGGGTGGAACCAGCGCAGCCCAAGTCGTCGGTATGGGCATCGGCGGTAGGTATGGTCTGCTTCCCCGCAATGGAAGCACAGAGGGCGTCGGTCGGGCGTTCGCCACACGTCGGTTTTCCGGGGTGCGCGAGGCTCCGGGCGGGCGTACTGCACCGGGTCGTCGTGGCGTCTGTCGTGTTGCGGCGCAGGAGATTGACGTCGGGGCGGCGCGACATAGGTGCGAGGAGGAGGCGGTGGCCGTCGGGCCACTGCGGCGTAAGTCAACGTGGGCTCCTCGGTGGCTGCCACGGCGACGGGAGCCTCTGGTTGGATAGCTCTCTGAACTTCTTCCCACACAGCCTCGGCGATGGAGAGCGTCGCTGGTCGGCTTGCGGCTGGCAGCAACCGGCGGATTTCCTCCCGGACGACCTCCCGTATGATTTCGCGGATGTCCGTTCCAGGAACGTTTTCGCCGCTAAGCAGAGCGGTTGCAGTGACGCTTGGATGCCGCTGGTAGTGGGAAGCGCGCGCTTGGAGGGCGCGCTCGATGTTTGTTGCCTCGGTGACGAAGGCGTCGACGGTTGCCGGCGGGTTGCGGACGAGGCCTCCGAAAATGTCGTCTCTCACCCCGCGCATGAGAATTTGTAGCTTTTTCTCTTCGGTAGCCCGAGGGTCGGCGCGGGCACTCAGGCGCAGAACGTCCTCTATGAAGCCGGTGACGCTCTCGTTGAGGCCCTGGGTTCTGGTTCGCAGTAGGTCCTCGGCTCTCTCTCGGCGGTGGGGGCTGGTGAACGTAGCCTTGAGATTGGTCTTGAAAATGTGTCACGACGTCAAAGAGGACTCATGATTCTCGTACCAGTGCTTGGCGGTACCCTCAAGCGAAAAATAGACGTTGTGCAGGCGCTGCTCGTCGGTCCAGCAATTGTAGCGGGCAACGCGTTCATACTGGTCAATCCAGTCTTCGACGTCTTCGTGAAGTTCACCGTGGAACGGAGCAGCCGTCCGTGGTGCGACGGGCATGTAGATGACGGCAGAAGCGGCCGGGGTCTGCGACTGCTGGTCGTTCATTGTCGGCCTCGTTGGCTGCTTGGTCCTGGGAGGCAGAAGTCCAAATTCCGGGTGTAGGCCTTGAGTGCGACGACTGAACCGGATCTCGGTAGTGCCTTCGTTGGTTCTTCGTGGGCTTGGCGTCGGACTTACACTGCGGGCCCTCGGGGGGGTACGCGGCAGGGGCATGCGGTACCCCGCACCTCCACCAAATGTCACGGGTGGTGACCAAAAGAACAATAAATAAACAGGAAGAAAGAAACGTTTAATGTGGCGAACTTGTGCCAAAAATGAAAGGGTACAGAAAATAATAACAGAGCGTCGCGGGCGTCGAAGTCGGCGTAGAGCAGAGTCGAACGCTGGGGCGAGACTGACTCCAGCTTGCCACGCGGAGCCGCTTTTGTACACGCGTGGGCTTCTGGAGCATTCGGCGTAGAAGGTTCGGTGCCTAGAACATTCTAACCTGGAATCAGCAAGACGGTTCTCGAATTTACCAGAACGTCACAATAAGTGTCAACAAAAATGTGTAGCCGCGGCCAGGAATCGAACCCTGGCTTTTCGCGTGGGAGACAAGCGCGATAACCGTTCGGCCACGCGCGCGCTGCCTACTTGGCAAGCTGCGCGCGCTGCAATATATCCAATTGTGTAGATGTTGCCGAGCGATAAAGAAAGAAGACTTGAGTGCATTTTTTGTTTTGTTTCCAGGTATTTCGTTAAAATGATACGAGTCACAAATACAAGTAGACATGTTACGGCTCGCAGTACCCATCCTCGACATGTTGGTGCAAATTTGTCCCAATCGAAAAGCCCCCAGTTACCTGGCACGTCGTTCCAGCAGGCGTCATTGTCTTCGTATTCAGTGCCTCGCACCATCGCCTCAAACACTGCGGCCGGAGGCAGTGACAGCACTGGCCAGTCTCTTGCCCTCTGTCGTAGGGATTTGGCACCTGTGTCGCCATGTGCTCAGCCGCTGCTCCCACAAGAATGCATGAGAGGCTCATCGGCCGGCTTGTTCGTGGCCCACCTCCTCCGACAGAAACCAGAAGAATTTGAAGCTCAGATTGGAGAGAGTGTGGACAATGTGTGGGATGAACAATACAAAGTGCACATTGCATTTTCAAAATGCTCCTTTCAAGATAAAAAAAAAAGTGAAAGCCGTTTACAACTCCCTGTAACGCCGAATCAGAGCGCAGCTCTTGAGGAGGAGGGAAGGGTACTGGGGAAGTCACGTGACCTCGGGGGGGGGGGGGGCGAGCACGTGACCTGGGGGGGGGGGGGGGTCACGTGACGATGACGTCATCAGTGATGATGACAATGACGATGCGGATGCCGATGACGTCATCAGTGATGACGATGACGATGCGGATGCCGATGACGTCATTAGTGGCGTCACTGCCCTTAGCGAAAACTAAGACGTTTGAAATATACCACATTCTAATTTGAGTGTATTTGAATTACAGCTCATAATTGTAAGTACACAAAAAATAGACCAAAAATACACTCTTCTTCTTTTTTTACTTAGTACTAAAATATATTTCTGAAAATAGTTTTAAAATGCCTTTATTTAAACTACATTTGAAGTTCCCTTCATGCGTTCTGAAATATGTAAATACTAAATTAGTAGGCACAGAATACCTTTCAATTAGATTTCTTAAAATATTAGTTTATTTCATGCTAAATATACTCCAACCCTAAAAAAAGGCAGCGATTAAAAATATGTGCAGAATGCTCTTAAAATACCTGGAAATCGTAAATACTGTTGTGTTATACCCAAAGTACCTCTTGACTGCAATAATTTGGTAGTTTGACTTAAACTACCAAAGTATTGAAATGCTCGCCTATCAGAAATTCACTTTAAGCAGATGTGGAGTACATTGAACTGCCTAAATACAACATTTGATTAGTTTGTCAATTGAGTTGTGCAGCATCGCACTGATAAATCAGAGAAGTTTATGTTATTGTTTCCTTTTTTCTATCAAGAACACACCTGATGAGTTTCTTGCACACCAATCACAAACGGGGTTCGGGAACTACAACCACAACACTTGCTGATGCTGGAAAGCTTCAGCAAGAGCTGTGAGCAGATATGTTTGGCGTCGAATTGTGTTAGCGCAATGTTAGTTCACTGAATGTGTATACTCGCCATTGTATGTGATGTGAGTAGTGACTTTAATATAGTGACGTTAATGACCATATTAAATGGTCAACTAGTAAAGAAAAGCAAAATTACTATTTTAAAGTGCAGAAACTAGCTTGACTCGCTTCATCCTGAGCGGTGCTATGCAGAGAAGCAATAACATTTCTTCTAGAAGCCGTTTTTGTGGTTATTGTTTTAGCGACTGCGCCAAATTATTATTAGTTGTACCAATGCTTTTTAGTAAGATATATCGTCCATGAACTTCAAAACGCTGTTTCCCATTTGACAGACTCCCTAGGAGAAGATAGAATACTTAGAACCTTAATAAGTGCAGAGCTAGTCACCGGCCACATGATTACCTTGAATATGTAGGCTATATAAGGCTCTAGAGCAGTCAACGGGGCTGTGATTCAGGTGTTCAGTTCGTCATGGTGTTTGTGTTCGTTTCTGATGTGTAGTTGTGGGAGGTATTTAGTAGAGCCTTGAATTACCACAGAAATACGTTTGCTAACAAAATCCAAAAAAACAAACAAAATTGCGTAGCCGCTTTTTAGGACACATATGACATCTTGAGCGGGAAGGAATTATATTTTTGGTATATCTAAACTCTTTTCTGATTAATAGTTATGATATATTTTGAATACATTGCGTGCGTATTTCGAATGCGGACAAAATAATACAGAATGAATACAAAATGAATATTCATATTCAATGTATTTCAAATTCGTTTCAAGTACGGCCTCTTTTTGCTGAGGGTGATGACGCCATCAGTGATGATGACTATGATATGCGGATACCGATGACGTCATCATCAGTGATGATGACGATGACGATGCGGATGCCGATGACGTCATCAGTGACGTCACGCGTCCCATAATGCACCGCGCGGTTACGCCGACGGTGACGGCGACGCCGACGCCGCTTAAGCCGGAAACGGGCGCCTAAGAGCTGCGCTTTAGAACAATTATTAGGGGGACTACGAGCGAACTCAACGAAGAGCATCTGGCACAACCCAATGAAGGATTACGTTGAACCACCTGGGAGCCTCCTTATGGGCAATTGAATGCTGGGCACTTTGTTCCAGTAGGCCTCCGTCAAATTGCGGGTACCTCATTTGTTTCAGTGATAATTGTAAAAATGAAATGTCAATATTGCCAAATATTCTACAAACAATATGTAAAAAAAGTAGGCCCACTTTGGATCGAACCTGGATCCGCTGCGTATGAAGCGGACACCTTACCACTATGCTACGCTACCGCTTTGAACTCGTTTTGACAATTCGTTTTATACGAGACCCAGCAAGGTGCACGACGTCGTGCACATAGCATTGTTCTGGCTTAAAAGGACTTCTCTCCGATGTTTACTTTTTACACGACGGGAACGCTTTACCAAATATGCAAATGGTCGAGGACTTCTCTCTGATGTTTACTTTTTACACATTGCGAACGGTTTACCAAATATCCAAATGGTCGACTTCCCCGTGGCGTGGATGTCCCTTGTCTCGTCGGACTTCGTTTTTTTTTTTTTTTTTCGTATCTGGATTTTTTGTTCTCTTAACGCTTCTTGAGTTGCTTAGCACTTCGTAGGCGGACGTTTGGCTGGCTGTTATACTTGGTGCTGAGTTTCTCTTATGCTTTAAGTTTAGCCTCCTTCGAGTAGTTATTTGTCTTCTTGCTTTTCAGAACTCGCGCATGTTTTGTTACAGGCACTTGTAGGAGCACCTTCTCTTCCGCAGTATAAATAAAACGAACCCCTGCGCGCTCTTCGGTATCGGCCATTTCCGAGTCGTTGCCGTTGGGGTCCTCCATCATTCGTCGTGCGAGGCGGCGAGGCGACGAAGCAGGGCTGCACGGAAGACGGCGGGCGGCAATAACACGAATAACGAGATCGGCGCCACAACTACAGGACGACAGAACCATAGAGTTATTATAATGTACGCTGGAGGTTCAAGTGGCGCTAGTGTGCTGCTGCAAATTGAAGCAGACAGCAACCATGTCGTAAATTAACTTCCGGTAATGCATTTCTATAGGAAAAAGCGAGTGCATTTTCTCGCTGCGCTCGATTATGAGAGCAAATATCACGAATATTTTGTACGTACTGGCACATTGGAACATTTCTCAGTCACGCAGATAAAATAATTGGTCAGTTCCGGCGTTTTTTATTTGAAATTCGTGGCATGAAAAACGGTGCTAAAAACGCTTCGTACATGTATTTATGTGCACTGTCGGACACTGTTAGCGCGAACACAGCATCGGTGCTTTCCACCATGGGGAATATACGTGTCAAACGAACGAAGGACATGTGGAAAACCAAGAGAGATGGCAAGAACTACGCAGTAACACTGGATAAGTAACTCCTTGTGCATGCAGGCGATCAAAATAAATTGAAGCCACGTAATATAGTCCGATTTGCAATAAATAAGTACTGCTTTATTCTTTCTGCTCATGAATATGTGCAAAGATGCATGTTCTGGGTTCAAATCATCACCCGCACGCTCCAAATCTTTGCAAATAGGGAGAAGTCAGAGAACAGGTGCCCGATAAAAACTGCCCGACATAGAAAATAATAAAAAGTCACACCTTTCGTAGTCCACGTACTTTATTTCTTACATTCGAATGCTTTTTAACCGATCGTAAAGATGCACGACGGAGTCCTTTTCATAGAGTGACAGCACGGGCATATTAGCAATATATAAGCGCCACCGCAATGCTAGCGAACCTTGAACACACTTTACATTCTATTCGATCGCTAGTTTCCTTAGAATCGTCGCTCGTTTCTATATACCTGCCATGAAACAGAGGTTTGGGCCTGAAATATAGCGAAGCTTAACATCGTTCAGTGGTAAAGAAAAATGCTGTAATTAAAGCAATTACACTTTTACAATATTAATAAATGTACATACTATCCAGTACAACCGAAATAATAAAAGTTATTCATGTTATTTTCCGGCGAAGAGACAAATTTCACGCGCGTTTTCCCATAGGAATGCACAGGAGCACCGCAAAAGTAGCTTTTTGCTGTCTGCTTCAAATTGCCTCCGGGAAGTCGCATAGACACTAGCGCCAGTTGAACCTCTAGCGTACATTATAATAACTCTATGGACAGAACTAGAGTGTACTAGAAAGTACGCGTGGGACGAGCTACAGGCTCCGCTCATGCTTTCAATTGCACCTCAAAATGTGGAAAGTGATCAGGTGAAACCAAGCCACTTCGATCGCAGCGCCACCTTCGCTGCATGCGATCGAGCGACGACACGTGTCGTCGCTCGATCGCACGCAGGTCAAGGTAATATGGGCAGTATAGCCCCTTAGGGGCTATATTGGATTGTTTGTGATTTTGACGTCGGAGGTAACGTCAAAGCACCCCGACACGACGACGCCACGACGTCATCATCGACTACGACGTTACCCGACGCCAAGGTGCAGTCGTAAGGCCGTCGTAACATCCCGGTGCGTCGAGGACGACGCCGTTTCGCGACATCAAGTCGCCGTTGTGACGCGGCCGTGACGTCGCGCTGAGGACGGCGCCATTACGCGACATCAAGTCGCCGTTGCAACGCGGTCATGACGTCGCGCGCCGCGTCGAAGACGACGTGGACGTGGTCGTCGATGCCGACGTTGACGTCGACGCCCCACACAACGTCAAACATCGATATGACGTTGCGTTAACGTCGTCCTGGCGTCATCGTTAACGTCAACGTCACAACGAAGTCTTGACGTCGTGTAACGTCGTCGACGATGACGTCAAAATTGACGTCCTGAAGTTGTTGGGACGTCTTCGTGACGTCGAGTTGCGTCATGTCGACAACGATCCGTCGATGAAATGACGCCAAGCGTCCCTATGACGTCGCATCGACAAGGACGCCGTCATCTTGACGTCCCGTGACGTTGTCGTCGTCGTCATCAACGTCAACGTTGACATCGTTGTCGTTGTCAACGCAGTATGACGTCAGAACGCACTCTTGATGTCGTGTAACACACGTGGTCAACGTCGATGACGACGTTGACCTAAAGGCGTCGTCCTTATGTCGCATGGCGTTGTGACAACAAGTCAGGTCGCGGTGACTTTATGTACGTGACGACTGACGTCTAGGTTGTATAAAAATAAAGTCCGGCGTTCTATCGTTTCTATGACCTTGACCAGTGTGCCGGTTGAGCTTGGGTTTGAAAAAAAACGGCCAATGCAAACCACTTCGCTCGTAGCGCCCGAGAGGGCGCTACGAGCGAAGTGGCTTGGATTAGCCGGTTTTTTCCACATGCGGAGGTACCTAAATGGCACTCGGGTGGCCCCACTCGTACTTTCTAGTACACTCTAACAGAACGCAGCCAGCTAATGCGCTTGTTGCCAGACAAGGTAACGACTTTGTCCGTTTTGCACATCGAAACTTTACGCTTTAATAAACCTTCGTAGTTCACTATTTCGGTGTTTCTATGGTACACTTTTTTAGATAACACGAACGAATATATTTATTTTTCACGTAAAAACGGTGTTTTGAATAAAACGTTTGGCTTTACTCTCGCTCCCAGACGTCCTCAAGCGTGTTGGAGAGGACAACGGAATCTCGAGTTGTTCGAGTGAGTGCCGATTCGCGTCTGTGAATACCAATGGCACTTCGAGTAAAGTCGCGCGTCCATACTCCACTCAAGTCGAGTCGAGCTTGGAGTCGATTTGGGCAATGTTTATGTATACGGCGGTTAGTCTCACTCGAAGAAGATCTGCACGTCGTCCCAGAAGAGGGCGTCGTCGACGCACTCGATAAAGACGTGGTCATGAGTTTCGGGCTAACCGCAGAGGTGGCAGTTGACGGACCATGGGACGAAGAAACCTGCTTGCTTTCTGCCTCACGTTAAGCACCTGTGTACAAAAGCGTAAGAAGTCCTTCGATGCTGTTGGGAGTGAAAGTCTCCTGACGCGGCGCAGCACGTCACCTTTGTTTGGGCCACACGAGGAATCGCGGTAAAGGGGAGGAGGCAAAATCGCTGCCACGGTGTCCCAGTAGACCGCATTTCTACTCCCTGTGCTCAGGCAACCCCATGAAAACAGGCCATCCAAGGTAGAAATAGATGACGCAATCTCCTTGTAGAAAGTTCTAACCCGGGTATTCCCTAAAAGGGCGGTCGCTGTGACCTGCCACTTTGAAAGGGGACCGCTTCCCAAATGGTGAAAAGCAGTTCTGATGACCGAGTCGCTCTGGTCTCAAAAAAAAAAAAAAAAAGAGGAAACGCTTAACGGTCAATTTGAGGGCGACGTTTACCATGCCCAGACCGCCCTGCTTCACGCTCCAGTGCAGGTTTGTACGCTTGCATGGCTTGGGGACGACCGGGGGTTTATATGTTTGGCTATCGGCGTTCCACTCTAAAGGGCGAAGCTTAAGCCTCCTCCTGTAATTTCTTTTTAGTTACTATTATCCCTGCAAGTTCACCTTTGGAGCTGCGGCGCGTGAGGACCACGTGATCGTTTTACTCTGCGCGATATTTTACGGCATTAGGAGGTTGGCGTCTCTTTCTGCCAAAATCTAAAGTTAACGCAAAAAAAAAGATGAAAGTCGTTTTCAACTCCCTGTAACGCCGAATTAGAGCGCAGCTCTTCAGGAGGAAGAGGGGAAGGTACGGAGAGGAGGTTATGCCCCTCCTCCTCTCCTGCTCGCCTCCATTTGGTGGAAAAATTTTCTGCTAAACTTAGTGGGGAAATTTTTTCGCTAAATTTAGCGGAAAAATTTTTCCGCTAAATCTAGCGAGAAACTTTTTTCCGCTAGATTTAGCGGGAAACTTTTTCCGCTAGATTTAGCGGGGAAACTTTCCACTAGATTTAGTGGGGAAATTTTTCCGCTAGATTTAGCGGGGACATTTTCTCGCTAGAATTAGCGGGGAACTTTTTGCGCTAAATTAAGCGGGAAAATTTTTCCGCTAGATTTAGCGGGAAAATTTTTCCACTAGATTTAGCGGGGAATTTTTCCCGCTAGATATAGCGGGGAAATTTTTCCGCTAAATTTAGCGGGGAAATTTTTGCGCTAAATTTAGCGGGAAAATTTACCCATAATGCACCGCGCGGTTACGGCGACGGCGACGGCGACGCCGACGCCGCTCAAGCCGGAAACGGGCGCCTTAGAGCTGCGCTCTAAAAACAACAAAAAAAAAAACGCTTCAGTATTGCTTAAGTTACCGGTGTGTCACTCTGATGGGTGTAGAAAAAAACAACATACCTTTTGGTTTCCAACTGGCACGTTGATGGGACCTGGCTGTCCATATATAGCTTTGGACGCGGTCTACCTTATATGGAGAAACGAAATGTCGAGACGGTATACGAGGCTTCAATATATTTTGTTCCAAAATTGGAAAAAAATAACCCGAATGTCCTGACGAGCATCAAAACGGAAAGCGCACACCAGTTGTGTAAACCGGCCTCTAAAGCCGCGCGGTCAACAACGCTAATAAATCATACAAAAACAGACTGCAGACACTTTTTCAGGCATATGTTTCTTCCTCGTACGACGGATCCTGTCACATTGGGCATGCAAAAACAAAATTGGCTTTAAACATGTTTGGAAGCATGTTCAACAAAGGACACATGCTTCCAACATGCTTAAGAAGTGTCCGCAGATAATTCTTTTATCATCCAACCAACCAACACCTGTGTAATCAGCCAACACCTGTGTAATCTGGGAGAGCCAACCGGTGCAATCTACGGAAAAGGCTGGGCGAAGCTCGAGGCTGTAAATATGATTTGACCTAAACACACACCTTCTGCGCTGCAACACCGAGCAAGGTGATACGTCAAACTTGATGTCAAAGCGCAGACTGGCGCGTACGGTATGCTCGTTCGACGTTTGAATAACATATCTGAAACCTGTACGTGTGCAAGTAAATTCACTTATTTTGATTTGGTCGATCTTTTCTTCCTTATCTGTGTAATGGGATGTGTGTTAAGAAGTTATAGGCTAGGGGTGGTGAGATGAATGCATTCGAAAAGCCATAGAAAGGAATTATTTTAAGTGACGAAGCCGCAATAAAAAGGAGGCGTTGCACTTTTCTGAATTTTGTTTTCTTCTCAGTTGGTGGGAACAGCAAACATAATTCCGCCACCGCGCACGTTGCATTCTGGGCACCTGGGGGCCGGGGGCGGGGCGCGTGTTGATTTTGCTTCCCACTGATTCCCACATTGCATGCCGTGGCATTATACGCATCGATGAAGCGTTTTGAATTTTGGAAGTAGTCTATTGTTCAGTATGTTTCTTGATTGTGAGCCCAACTTCGTAAAGCAAGGACCTTGTTCAAAGCAAACAACACGCGAGCTACCATTTTTGTCTATGCGTCTTTCTCTTTGATCTTACCGGGGGGGGCTGTGACCAGGGAGCCACAAGCCGCGCCTGGGGCCCCAAAGAGTCGCATGTGGCACGCGAGCACGCTGTTTGGCCACCGTTGTAAGGTATAGACTTTTGTATGTGATGCGAACTGAGACCAGACGACGAGGACAACGCACGCTCTTCTGGAGCCGAGTTGCGCGAGCGGCGTTGTTCGGGATCCGCCATCATTGTGTAAAGACGTTTATTGTCCTGGATCTTCAGTTCTTATGCCCGCGTCCCACTAGAGCGACAAACAGAAACAAAAGACAACGACAAGCCTCAAACCAGAGTCTTTCGCGATTTGAGAGGCGTTGTAGAATAAAGGAGGCTATGCTCAAACACGAGCATCATGCACGCGAGGATATCTTTGGCAGGCTTGCAGTCGCTCGTGCTTACTTCACGAGCACCGAACGACTAAACGCCTGCCAAAGGTACCATCGCGAGCATGCTGCATGGGTTTGAGGCTTGTCGCTGTCTTTTGTCTCTGTCTTTCGCTCTAGTGGGACACGGGCATTAGTAGAACATGTCGCCACACCGGCGATTCGGTAGTACTTTACAACAGTATGGAAGCCGGGATTTATTGAATTTCCATCTCATTTCCTGAGATTTGTAAGGACTCGCTAAATCCGCATTGTGGGGATCCAGCTGCTTCGTCCTTCCTTATTGAAGATGGTTATCAACTCCTACAGCGGGAAGGAGGATTCTTGACCACTCCGTTCAAGGACGGTACTTTGGAAGAGCTTATTGACTTCCAACTATTCTCCGGCTCCTTTTGTTAGGAGCACGAGTTGGGCATGCTAGAACAACACTATAATACAGGTGTCTCCCTACTTTCCGGCCAAGTGGCCGGATTGGGAATCTGTCGGAGTCTGAAGAGCCGGATAATATTTCAACATAAATTAGAAAAAATACATAAATAAACCTAAATAAGTATTTAAATGCAAAAAATGTAAACTACGCAGCAAAAACTGAAACGGGTAAAGCGGGTGAATTCATAAACTTTATTTTAAAAAATATGTCGCAACTTAAGACATTAAAAATAATTATGACACAGAAATATCATCCGGCTTAAATCAAATCTCATAGGAATTTCGGTATATTCACAGAGGTCAGAAGATAATGACAATATGCAATAATCGTGACACGGGAGTCTAAGCTGATGTACACGAGAAAGGAAAGAAATTTTAACATAGTTACACAGACATGAAACGAGGTACTACGAAAACTGATGCTGGTAATAGGAATATACAATAAAACATTAAAGGATGATTCATTGGTAGATTCTTAAGGAAAACGGTAGCATGACCCTTCGAGAACGCTACACACGTCCCCCTTTGGGATACGCTAACGCTTACCCTTTCACTTTTCTGTTTTGGCTTTCTCGTTTGGCTTTCATTTTGGCGTCCCTTATTTTGTTGCTGCCTCTTTTTGGCTTCGTTACGAGGTCAGTGTTAGCGTTTCCCAGAGGGGGACGTGTGTGGCGTTTCCCAAGGGTCATGCTAACGCATTCCCGAAAGTTCCACCAATGAATCTTCCTTTACTTTTTTTCTTTGACGCCTATTTGGATTAGCGTTAGTACGTACTTGGTTCTCACATTTTTTGTAGCACAAACCAAGGCCAACTCGCCCCGCACACCTTCAAGTTCAGGCTCGCCCCAGCATCCGCGCGCATTGGCTTCCGCCCCATTAACGTCGCCTCGCTCTTGCCGTTCTCCTGTCTCCTCCTCTCTACGCCACGCGCTTCCCTATCCACTGTTTTGACCACAGACAGACGCCGTCAGGTTTTTCCTCTCATAGTGCGTACTAAGGCTAACGCATTATTAAAAGGTGCAACCCCACCGTGCATGACGTTTTGGTACTTTTATGACGGCTTATAACTTTCTTTCTATGTAACCTACGATTATGAAGTTAATGACAAATTAAAAAGCTGGTTTTCAGCGATTCTTTAATGTCTCGATATTACGATTATTTTTAGTTGTTAATTAATTATTTAGCTTTTAATAGACCACAGTCTCTTATATTGAGAAAATATTTTCTCGAGTTATAACGTCCCATCGTCCACGATATTTTACGTGAGCGTTCGGTTGGATGTAATAAATTAAAAAGTAAGCAACGAACTGTACAGATAATGTATAAGTATTAAAAAAAATAAAGTTTAAAAATGTATTATTTTATGGCGCTATAAAAACGGAATCACGTTAAATAATGAAAATAACGAGAGATTACATTATGAAGCATCCTTCGAGATTACATTTTCCAGAACTTCCATATTGATATTTTACACATTAAGAATGTTATAAGATATCAAACTTTTCCCATTCAGTTACAGCAAACTGTAGTTTCTTAATATAAAGTACAGATGGCGACAGGTGTTCAAGAACTGCTTGATGTGCATTTTCCGTCGTGTGCCGCTTGAAACGCCACGTGAATGACAGAAAAATCGCCAGATGTCAGGGTGTCAGATGCCTGGATGCCCGCAGTGAGCGAGCCAGAGATGTCAGAACAACAAGTGCGAGGCTGCGGGTGCACCACAGCTACTTTTGCGCGCGTTTTACTGTGCGTCGGTACACACAATCCAAATCATGTCCAAATGAAATGGGCGCCATGAAATGCATTCTGCCATTTCATATTCCGCCACGTATGCGAAAACATTTTAATGTTTTTTTCACTTGCAAAAATCATTTTCGCAATCAAACTATGCTTGTCGGAAATGGTTTGACTATATTTAGTTTCAAAAACCGTCTTGGTGGCTCTTAGGTGGCAATGATAATAAAACAAAACACAAAACATTAAATAGTCTCAGTGTCTCTGAGCCAACGCGCTGGCCCATGAATCCATATATCTCGGGTTTAAATATCGGCCGAGCTGCCCGCAATCCGACGGAGGCCAATCTGAGATTTCGGTTGCACGTCAAATGATCTCCAGTTAGTCAAAATAAACCCGCAATTCATTCTTTTTTTTTTTATTGGGGCGTGTTAAGTGATTTTTGTTTGTTTGGCTTGTGAAACCCTGAGATCTGAATATTTGCTTTTCTTTACCTTAGTTTGGAGCGCAGCCAACGCTACGAGCTGATGAAGCGTCTGAAGAAGCGCCAAGAGCGCGAGGTCAAGCTGTTCGTTCTCTTTCTGTGCCTATGCGATAGGGGACCAGACATGGAAGTTATCCGTTACAAGTAACAGGATTACTTGTAATCCGTTACATTTTTGTAATTTAGTAATTAATCCATTAATTTCTGAAAATGTAATTCTAAATTAATTTCATTACTTTCTGAGTAACGAATTACTCAAAATTACTCATTACGTTTCTACCATCCGGCGAAAAGAAAATACATGGTGGAAGAAGGGTGATGCAACTATATCTGCGCTTTTAACTCGGTGACACAAGATGCGGGTTCCTGGTGAAGGGAGTGCTAGCCAGGGAGAGAAAACAAATTCATGAAAAACGCGACACTGCTGTGTTCCTAGCAGTAGAGTGTGTGTGTGTGTGAGGTTGGGGGGCGGGGGGGGGGGGAACTCCGAGTGCGCCCACTTGCGGCTAGGGAGAGGGGAGGTACAGAAGCCGTGCTTTGACACAAAGACGCAGTTCGGTGTTTTATTGCCCATCGCCTGCGACCACTTCCGGACAATCCAACGAGCGGGTCTTGACCTTCGCTGCACGATTCAAGAGCAGAAGGGACGCATTCAAGGAACCGTTAAACCGGGGGACCATACATAGCACGTGTGCGTGAGTATGTGAGCGTGCGCGTGTAGGCCATTGGGACGAGGGAGGAACGGACTCAAAGAAGCTTGTTCGGGCGAATGCGGTGGCCAAGCCATGACACCTTCACATAGAAGTGGCCCCAATTCTTCTTTTCTTTTTTTTTTTTTTTCTTGGAGGATGAAAAGCGATGGATGTAACGAGAGAGGACCAAATGCGGCGGACCGAACCGAGAAGGATGCTTTGAGAAAGGACCCTGTGAGAAGTTCGAAACGAGAACGGGTTCAAAAGATAACCAGCTGTCTGTGTTTTGTTTTTGTGTTTGATCGTTTATTAATGTTTCCGCCTAAGCACTCCCGCCCCGCAAACACACAAAGAACAGCGTGGAGCCTGTCCCCTGTTCACGCCTGAACGTTGTAAAAGCTCAATATTGCAGTCCAACCAGCCTATGCGCTTTGTGCCACGTGACTTCCCACTAGCGGGGTCGTGTAAGTAGAAGATGCGTTGGCGATCTGACACCGGCTGCTTATTGCAACAGAAAAACCGTCAGTTTAAAAAGGAGATCGGCCAGAAGCCCCCGTCACTTTCGACGGCAAACACTGAGCAGACAGGGTAGACTTTTAAACCGCATTCTCAAAAATGAGAATGTTGGAAGAAGTTCCAGTTGGGGTCGGTGGCGGTTATCGTTAACGGACTGTGCGTGCGGGAAGTTAGGCCGAAACTTTGGGGAAAGGAAAGCAGCGAATAAGCAGTGGCTGACATGGACACTCGAGTTGAGGCGGGAGCGGGCTGCCAGGCACTTGCCTAATGGTTCTCACCTTTCTGTTCAGCCTTGCACGCCGTCAAGGATGTCCTTCTTATGTGGAAATATTAATAATAGTTCTTACTATTTTCAAATGTGTGAGAGGCGTGGACGAGTGCTGATTACTGATAATGATACTTTTTTACAATTTCTTCACGGCATACTCAATTCCGATATGGCTTTGAGCATTAATATTTAAATTAGGTGAACAAGAAAACAAGAAGCCATTTGGTCGGATAACAGCATTCATCCAGCAGAAGTCTTCCAAACGTATCCAAAAGGAAGTAGAGCATTTTGTTCTCACTACTAAACCGCTTAAATTAGCCAAAATAGCCCTTTAGCTTCACGAAGCAGCCAGTGCGAGCACGTGGAAGGAGTGTCTTGCAGTTCACCGATACTGAACTAGAATTATTTTGAGCGATGTGTGTGGCCTCTACCAGCATTACAAAGTGTATTGCCCAAATGCATTCGCTGTATGTCCATGTGATGCAACTCTGTCTCGGTCGATTATGCAGGACCCATTCATCTCAAACACCAGTTTAAGTCACTTATTATTTTATATATTCGATCTCTTAATGTTATTAACCTAAGCCTATGTGACAAATTCTACTGAGTGCATTTGATCCGGGTTTTATTATAGATGAGGCAATAAATCCCGCCCCGAAAACACGCAGTAAACATTGAATGTGTTTAGTAAGTTTCTTTGGAGTAACGCAAAAGTAATCGAGTAAAGTAACGAAGTAATTAATCGATTACTTTTTACACCAAGTAATTTGTAACAGTAATCAGTTACATTTAAAGTCAAGTAATTGTAATTGTAATTAATTACTTTTTTTGAGTAACGGGACCAAGTCTGGGCTAAACTAGAGCCACTAAATAAGCTACGCTTCATACACATCTTGGTGCTTAAAATGATGGTTGTCGGTTATCTGAAGCTTTATCTAAAATCACAGAAAACGCTTTTCTGTCCTCCACAAATGTTTAAACAGTTCGTGACAAAGCAAAGCAATATTACGTGAGCTTCCTGACACCGAAACTAATGCTGAGGAAGTCGCACTTTTGAATCATGACGATCGGCAGTTGCGTTTGATATGTTCCTAACCACCAAGCTCGTGGCGCCCACAACAATATTGGGGAAAAAAGTGCCGAACTCTAAAGCCTGGTTCAGACAGTTGCGTTTGACTGCGTTTCACTGCGTTGCGGCTGCAAGAAACCAGGACATCTCTGCTGCTTATATCGCGTGCCAAGATGATTCCTTGAATTAGATTTCACGCTTTATACGAAGCACAGATGCGCCGGTGACTCGCTTTCGGTTCTCGACGAAACGCAGTAAACTGGCTATACTTCGTTTCACTTTATCTGCGAGCGAAGTCAAAGCTAGAAGCGCGAGACCAGCGCTTTTTGCATTTCTCCCGAGCTCGCGCGCTCGAGCAAAGCCTGAACGCACGGAGCTTCCGTGCTCGCGCTTCCAGTTTTGCCTTCGCTCGCACATAAGGTGAAACGAAGTATAAACCAAGTGCGGTGGGGGATCGTTGGCCGAGTGTGTTGTAGCACCGCGGATCAGAGCACGTGCAGAAGTGCTCGAGCGAGGGCTCCGTTCAAAGCACGGAGCTCACGCTGCAGAACCTGTAGGGACTAGGGTGCCTTCATGTGCGCTTTGATTGGGGTGATAACAACTGGCCATTTTGTTTCGAACGCTTATTTTTATTTTTTGTTCTGAAGCACGTGAAGAAGCGCTGTCCCTGCACGCGCTCGTGGCGCTGACTGTGCTACTGCGACGTTTTGTTTCCGGCGATTTCTTTTTATTTTCCCAGAGAGCGCGTGATGTCGGCATTGGGTACTACAAACGATGGCATCACCCTAAACAGAAGGCCATTGAGGCACTCTAGTAGGGACTAACCGCTCATTCACACTGGAAGCGGATCCGCGTTCGCAAAGCGGTAACGAGCGCGGTTGTATAAAGATCCAGTACAATTGCACGCGCACTTGATGTCATCGAGTGCGCGTGCAATTGTACTGGATCTTTAAACAACCGCGTTCGCAACCGCTTTGCGAACGCGGATCCGCTTCCAGTGTGAATGAGCGGTCAATCCCCTCGATGTGTTTGCGTTGGTCTTTCAAATAACCTCAAAGGTGCCAGTGCACAAGGCCCGCATCTCGAGCGGCCCTTGGAGGCAAATGCCCGCGCAGCACTAAAATGACTGGCCCTTGAAAGCGAATGGCGGCGGAGCACCCGCTCTTGGCACGTGTCTTGCGCGTTTCCACAACAATGGTTGGCGGTACTTGTAAAAAACGCCTTTATCAAGGGGCTTCAGCAGGGACCCTGGGTTCAGTCACCCATCTGCATCTTACCGTCGTGCGATCGTGTACCACATATACTGCGTAATGCACGTTAAAGACCCCGAGCTAACAGTTGTACTGCACTTTTTATAACCTTCAACGGGTAACAATGTCGCCCTACTAAACTGCCGCTCTAAAAAAATAACGACTAATTTTGAATGCGCCGTTACAATGCATTTTAAATGTGTGTTTGCGTGTTCGCGTTCTTTGTTTTTTTTTCTACATTTTTGATTATGCGGCTCTTACTTAGGATGAAACAGACTATAGTTGTCGGACTTCTTGTCCGACAACTATAGACTGTTTTTCAGTATCGTGGTTTTTGTTCAAAATAAACACCTGATCGCCCAAAAAATAGTTTTTTTTTTTTATTGTTGAGGTAGTTAATTCCTCAAGCTATAGTTTTGGAAACCCAAGTCTATTACGTCATCACGTTTTCCTGGAAATCCACGAAGAGCCAAAGACATGCACGACAAAAGGGCCGACAATTGCAAGCATGTCACCCGACTGGTGCCCCATGCGTGCGAGCACCTGCAGTGTGCGCGTGAACAAAGCTTTGGCAAGCTCGCAATTTCACGCACTTGCCTGCAAGAGCACAGACATGGGGGCCTCCAGATGCCCTGCTTGCAATCGTCGGCCATAGCTGTGTGCGCGACTGCTTAGCGCGTGCTGACGGCGAGCTTCCACAGTTCGTTTGCAACGTACATTCCACACCATCAAGAGTGCCGGTCTTAGCAATCTATTAATGGGGGCTCGTTCTGAGCATGCGCTCTAAACAGCACCCACAAATATGGCGTTCAGTGAATACTCCCTATTGCCGCCCGCAGAGCCGAGAAAGCAATGCTCGGTCACGGACTTCTAGAAGATTCGCGTTCATTCTTGCACCAGACGTAGCTTTCGCCCTGCTTTCTTGTTCTCGAAAGGGCCAGTTCATCCTCGCCCCGAGCGCGCAACGCTCGAACCTTCTTTGCCGAACTTTCGAGATGGTGACGCACTGTAGATAAGCAGCTGCCAGTGACCTTGTGGAGTCAGTCTCACTGTCGCTCTCTGTTACGCTGCCAAATCGCCGCCTGCTTTTTTGCTGCCTCGACGCTCTTTCTTTGCTTTTTTGTTTGGCACAAGTTCGCCAAATAAACCCCTTTATTTTTCAGTTCACTGTTCGTCCTCTCGTCACCTTCATTCGCGTCAATATAAATCTGATCCCATTGAAATATGTGTAATTGGCCTGTAAAATCTCCGATAAAGGCACAAGGCAATTTTATATTTTTCAACGCTTCGGTGGTTTTGTTGTTCATGTGTCTCGCCATTTGGCTCAGGACGATTTTCGCGTTTTGTTCTGCCCTCATTTGCTGAAGACGTGAGCTCGGATCGTAGGCAACTGGCCCCCTTGCACGAGAACTGGCGCAGCCATGCGCGTTCTAAAGAAAGCTCGTGGGGAGAATAACAAGCAAGGTACCAGGGATGTCAAATTCAAGATATAGAAAAATACCCCACTGTATCGAAGCGCCGCCACACATGATTTCTCGCATTGATGTACAGGCCTGGAAGGCGATCCCACCGCGCATCTGTTTGTTAGGAATCACACTAACCAAGGGTGGGGTTGCACCTTAATATGGCGACGACTTCTTCTTTGTCGTCTTCTTCTTCCTCTTCTTCCTCTGTTTCTTCTTTTTCTTTTAGTTTTTATTTTCTTTTCCCTCTTTTTTCTTCTTTTTTCTTTTACTTCTTTTTTTTCCTCCTTCTTTCTTTATCTTTTTTTCTTTTTATTCTTCTTTCTCTTCTTCTCCTTCTTATTTGCTCCAAAAGTGAGGCGGTATGGGTCAAAAGTGTACGTTGACCGCGTAGCTTATGTTTGCGAAGATTATTCAGTTTATATTCTGAGCGATGTTTGGACCTCTGGACGGTACAGAGAAAAGAAACAACAAAACGAGTACGAGCAAATCGATATTTTTATGAAATTTGGATACCGCTCGTCAAGACGGAGTATCGGATAGGAAAAGGCAGGAAGTAGATATAAAAAAGGCCAAGATCTGCGAACGATTCCTACACATAACCGATTTCAGAAAGCACACACATATGTAATGTTTTTATTCCGATGCACTAACAATCACTTTCCATCACGGGCAAGTCGCTGGTCTGGCCGATCTTGCACCCGTGTTCCGTCACGGACATGAAAAAGCTCTTAATGCTTTCGTGTCCGTGATATGTATACCCTCGATGACGACGTGACGCTAATGACGTCATTTTATTCGCGCGACGCAATTAGCGTGACGGTCGTCACGTGACACCATGACGTCAGAGGACACTATGACGTCATGGTGTAACGTGGAGTGGCCTGACGTCAGTTGACCACGCGCTTTCCCGATGGTCCCCAAGGTTATTAGATTGGCTCAGTTCCGGAACTGCTCACAGACGCTGATTGCACCGGCAGTTTCTCCCCTCGGATCGCGCTAACTCGGCTATTGGAATAGAGTCCGACCTTTGACCCGCTGATTGAACACGAGCTCCGGCCGAACAATCACGCTACACTCGTGGCCAATCTCAGCCCTCGATCGATCTGACTGTGATGACGGTGCGGAGGGCTTCTGCTTATCTAGGTGGTGTTGGCTCAGCCCACCCGGAAGCCCAAGCGAGCGAAATCATTTGGGTTCAGACCTGCAGGTATCGGGTGGCCTCATTCGTCTCACTTTCGCGTATAAAAAGCTCTCCCCTTGACCGCTTCCGCACTCACTCTCAGCTTTACCGTCGCCACGACGAACTTCCAACGTATCAACTTCGCATTCGTTTCTTTTTTCTTCTTTTTTTTTTCTTGCCTCAATTTTTTTTTTTTTCTTCTTAGGTTCAGCAGAAAACCGTTGGAGGAGAAGACAGGAGGAAACGCACACGAACTTATGGAACCAGTTCAGGCGGGCATCTCAACGCTGATATAACGTAAAGTTAGCGCTATACGTACCATCGGCGCGAACTCACCGCTCCCAAAATACATAAGCCCGAGAAACACAGGGGGATACACTACAATAGCCCGCACAAAACGCTGCCTGCAGGCATTGTCTCAGGCGTGCTTCTTCCACCTTCTTTCTTCGAAGCATGTTTTCTTCATACTATGCTTGGAACCTCTTTGCAGACAGTCGTTGTGTGATTAATGTGACATTCGTTGGTCGTAGACACACTGTATACAGATATATTCGAAGCCTACATATATATATAATATATATATATATATATATATATATATATATATATATATATATATATATATATATGGGTGATTTCATCTCAACTCAGGCACGAATTTCGGGTGGAATTTTTAATTAAAAAAAAATATATGTATATATATATGTTTAGGGGCAATTCTTATAATAAAAGAAGACGCAAACGGCAATTTCGTCGATATTTTGTTCTCAAGTTATGAACCGTTGAAGCGGCCAAGGTGGAAACTGACGTTTTTCCAGCTTATCGGGGGTGCCCTATTTCACTCCGACCCTTTTCCCTAGTTTTTACGCTACATCAATATAACTTTTTGGAAACACTCTAGACATATGTTTTTTATGTTAATTAAGCGTCTAGGCCATAACATTCTTAATCTTTTTTTTATTTGTCAAACCGCCTCTCTCCGACGATATTTGATGAAGTTCAGCAAGCTGTGCTGTGTGACCTAATCAACATCTTTTTATGATCTTTATATCACCGTAAAGCTCCAATTAAGCTCTTTGATTTAGCATAATTTCAATATTGTACAATAAATGTATAATGCCCTACATGTGCCTGAAAAACGGATATTTCGAAAAACTAGCAAGTTTGGAGTCGATTTTCTAGAAAAACCCACTTTTTATTTCTTTTATTTTTTATTCACAGTTAGTTAATATAGTAGATCGTCTATCAGGAACTACCAAAAGAAATTGTATTATACCGGGACTTCACACAGGCGCTCTGCTGAGCAGAATTTTGGTTTATGTAAGGTTTTCTATTTATCGTTAGCACTTATCTGAATATCTAACCATAAACATTAATGAAATTTGGAGTAGTGGACTTTAAAAAACTTTACTTCGACGTCCGTATTCACAAGTGCGGGCACAGCGCTTACTTAGAGAATTCCTCTGGGACCTTATGCTTTCGGCTTTGAGTTTGAAGTACCGAACTTGATATGTAATTGTCATATTTTCTTATGTCAAACAGATATGCAGTGCATATACATTTGTACGATATAGTATCTGACGCTTAGGAAGTACCGTTTATTTTGTGCGCTTACTGACTCTTTCGTAAAATAAGGAGCATTTCCTAGCGTGTAAAGCCCGGTTCATACAGTTGCGTTTGACTGCGTTTGACTGCGTTGCGGCAGCGAGACACCAGGACATCCCTGCTGCTTATATCGCGTGCCAAGAAGATTCCTTGAATTGGATTCCACGCTTCATACGAAGCACAGATGTGCCGGTGACTCGCTTTCGGTTCTCGCCGCAACGCAGTCAAACGCACTCAAACGCAAGTGTCTGAACCGGCCTTTAGGCTTTAAACGTGTTAAGGCCGGTTCAGACACTTGCGTTTGAGTGCGTTTGACTGCGTTGCGTCGAGTGCAGAAAGCCAGTTACCGGTACATCTGTGCTTCGTATGAAGCGTGGAATCCAATTCAAGGAATCATCTTGGCACGGGATATAAGCAGCAGGGATGTACTGGTTTCTCGCAGCCGCAACGCAGTCAAACGCAGTCAAACGCAACTGTCTGAACCAGGCTTTAGTCATGTGTTTAGGTTTCATTTCTATTTTAAGTGATTCATGACGGGTTAAGGCCTGTTCACACATGCAGCGGAGCGCTACAAGCATAGCGCTGACCTCGCGCTAAGCGCGTGCTGACGGAAGCATTCACCAGCTTTGTATCGCACCGTCAAAACTGTTGCTCAGGGCAGACAATAAGTAGCTGACGGCACGTGAGAAGCGCTACATCAGCGCTTCGCAGCATGTGAGAACCGGCCTTTACTCAGACTTCTTCCTCTTGACTTAAGTTTGTCCAGGAGTCTAGATGTTACGTATCTTCTCCATCAATACATAGGGCGAAGCTCACACACCTTGCAAATCACGCCAGTGCCAAGTAAATAAATATTGTTAGGATAAATATTGTTGCTTCATTGACTTTGTTTTACAAATTGACTTGAAACTTGCAAGGTTTTCTAAAAAAAGACTTGCAAGTTTGAAGTCGAGTTTCTAAAAAATCCACCTTTTATTTTTTTCAATTTTTATTTACAGTTAGGTAATATAGTAGTCTGTCAAGACCTACCAACAGAAATTGTAATATATTGTTTGTATGGCCGCTATTAGGACTCGAATCTCGTGCTGTGAGAGTTTTGAACAGGACTTCGCATATACGCTCAGCTGAGTTAAATTTTGACCTATGTAAGGTTTTCTATTTAATGTTAGTACTTACCTCAATATCTGAGCGTAAAAGCCAGTGAAGCAACAATATTTATCCTAACAATATTTATTTACTTGGCACTGGCGTGATTTGCAAGGTGTGTGAGTTTTGCCCTATGTATTGATAGAGAAGATACGTAACATCTAGACTCCTGGACAAACTTAAGTTAAGAGGAAAAAGTCTAAGTAACCCGGCATGAATCATTGAAAATAGAAATGAAACCTAAACACATGACTAACACGTTTGAAGCCTTACACGCTACGAAATGCTCGTTATTTTACGAAAGAGTCCGTCCGCGCACAAAACAAACCGTACTTTCTAAGCGTCAGATACTATATCGTACATATGTATATGCACTGCATATCTGTTTTACATAAGAAAATATGACAATTACATATCGAGTTCGGTATTTCAAGCTCAAAGCCGAAAGCAAGGCCCCAGAGGAATTCTCTAACGATCTGCATTCCCCCGTATTGGGAGGAAGTAAGCACTGTGCCCACACTTGTGAATACGGACTTCGAAGTAAATTTTTTTAAGTAAACTACTTCAAATTTTATTTATTTTTATGGTTGGCTATTGAGGTAACTGCTAACGATAAATAGAAAACCATACATAGGCCAAACTTCTGCTCAGCAGAGCGCCTGCGCAAAGTTCCGTTCAAAACGCGCATAGCACGAGATTCGAGTCTTAATAGCGGCCATACAAACAACATATTACAATATCTGTTGGTAGTTCCTGACAGATTACTATACTAACTAACTGTGACTAAAACATAAAAGAAATAAAAAAGTTTTTTTTTTTTTAGAAAATCGACTTCAAACTTGCTAGTTTTTCGAAATACTCGTTTTTCAGGCACATGTAACGCATTATATATTTATCTCAAAATATTCAATTATACTAAAAAAAAAGAGCTTAATTGGACCTGATGATAAGTAGCTGACGGCACGTGAGGAGCGCTACATCAGCGCTTCGCTGCATGTGAGAACCGACCTTTACGGTGATATAAAGATCATAAAAATATGTTGATTAGGTCACACAGCACAGCTTGTTGAAGTTCGTCAAATATCGTTGCAGTGAGGCGGTTTGACAAATAAAAAAAAAAAGATTAATAATGTTATGACCTAGACGCTTAATTAGCATAAAAAGCATACGTCTAGAGTGCTCCCAAAAAGTTATATTGATGTAGCGTAAAAAGTAGGGAAAAGGGACGGAGTGAAATAGATCACCCCCGATAAGCAGGAAAAACGTCAGTTTCCACCTTGGCCGCTTCAACGGTCCTTAACTTCAGAACAAAAAATCGACGAAATTGCCGTTTGCGTCTTCTTTTATTATAAGAATTGCCCCTAAACATATAGATATATATATATTAAATTAAAAATTCGACCCGAAATTCGTGCCTGAGTTGAGATGAAATCACCCATATATATATATATATATAAAGCTAACGCGCTTCGAAAGTGGTTCAGAAATGTCCGCAGAGAATTCTCTCATACATCTCCGCAGAAAAACTCCGCGGGTCTTTTGTACTACGTATGAGCAGTGTCACCGCGGCTTAGCGATGTAAACAATGCTTACCGTTGTGGTACGCGTTTTTGTTTTTGTTTTTTTTTCTCGTAGAACGCACGCTGTCACTGAAGGAAGTCGCCTTCCTGGCTTTCTAATATTCCTAGGCCGATCACGCGGGGCTGGTCTAAAGAACGCGGTAAGGGAGTGACACTGCATGAATTAAGGCCCGTTCACACTCTTGCAACCGAGTACGACCGAGAGAGACGAGATCTGTTAAAACTTCTTAAAATTTCTTAGGACGAGAGAACACACTGACACGCTGGCGCCATCTATGCGGTGACCCTGGAACTGCATTTCACAAGAGCGAAGGTTTCGCGGGATTTCCGTGGTCAAATGTGCGTGATACCTATGAAAAAGGTTTGTTTATAACGTGGACAAAAGTTTTTCGAGCCAAGAAAAAAAGGATAATGCGCGAGAGAAATAGAAAATATGCCGGACCGCCAAGTTTACACTGCTACCCAATAGATGGCGCCAGTGTGTCCTCTGGTTTTCTCTGGTTGTAAGAAGTTTTAAAGAACCAAGTTTTAAGAGGTCGCAAGAGTGTGAACGGGCCTTTACGGTAAATCTAGCAACCGGACTGTAAACTACTCTTCTGACAGCTTACAAGAAAGAAAGAAAGACCTCTTGATCATGAATCGCTAGTCGACCTCGTGTACGCTTAAAGAGAACTAAACTTTCCTGGAAAGATATAGGCTTCGAGCAATATTATCCTCTTGAGCTAAACGGGGATTCTGCGCGCATCGAAGGCCCAAGGTCAACAAACAGAACGTGAACTCCATGTCGAACGACAGTTAAAAGTCACGATAAACATCTCTAAAAAAAAACAACCTCTAATAACGAATTACTCAACCAAACAAAGCAAGGGAACCGAAACGCGCGCTCTTCCACGGGAGGAGGGGCCAACTTGTCGATCGGAGTCACGTGGTTTATGGGGCGCGTTTGCATACCACCAGCTATGAGAAAGAACCAAAAGAGCTCATCGTCTGCAAGCGTCTTCGCTTGCTTTCCTCCTCGCAACCCAACAACTCAACGCATGCCCACTCGCGACCAATTGGCGCCGGTGGCGTCCGCCATTGAATCACAAATGATATCCATGGTTTCAGTTAAGTCCTCTCTTTAACCTATAGAGTCTTCACGGCGCGGCTCTGTTTTTCAATCGACCCAATAATAAGGACTGTCAACGAGCCCGTTTTGTGACTATTACTACTCTTTTCTTCTTTCTGGTTATTTTTAATAATAATAATAATAATAATAATAATGTTTATTTCTTTATAAAACAAAGGATGGAGGGAGATCGAGGAATGACATACATTCATTCTGAAATCCCAATTTCGGTTCACAGAATTTGTTCGAACCTCTCAGTTCGTTTTAATTCAAGATCTACATAGATATTCTATAGGCACGCTGAATGATATACAACCATTCTTTTTTTTTCTATCCCCACCACTTTTCATTCTTTTTTGTATTATTTATTTGAAGACTTTACTAGGGAATACATCTTACTCCGTGAAAATGCAATGGCGTTGGCGCCGACAGCTTTTGTGTAGTTGGAACAGTCAACTCGCCCGCAAACTCAGTGTTTTCCCCTTTTAAATATACCCTTTTTTAGAGTTCCTGTATAGGCTCCCTACGGGAGCCAGAGTTGCGCGTTCATGCATGGCATGTGAATTCAGCTCCTCACGTGACTGAATTCGGCGAATAGCAGCGCCGCGGGGCGCGTGCAACGTCTACTTTGCTGCACGACACTTGATACGGCTCCTCACGTGATCGGATCTCGGCGAATAGCGGCGAGGGCGGCACGCGGCACGTGGAATCAAACGCGCAACTCTGGCTCCCGTAGGGAGCCCATACACGAACTCAACTCTGTGACGTCACGGCGCGGTGGTGGCGCGTCGGTCGCATTTCCGGTCTGGGGCTGTGGGCAGAAGTCCCCATGCGCAAGACGTGTATTTCTGCGTTGTTTTGAAATGAATCAGACAAAAACCTGCCTTCTCGTCATAACGCAGCGACTGGGGCCGTATTAAAAGTGTCGAGAAAGGTTTGAAGGTCAGTTTTCACGTGCTCGGTTCGTCTGAGAATCTGGATATTTGCCGTGAAAAGGGAAAAGCAGACGCCGTCGGACAACGATTGCTTGGGCGGGAAGCACTTCGGGTTGAATTCACGGATACTTGTGGTCATCAGCTTTATTTGTTTTGTTCCAACATGAACGCCAGAAAACCGTCAAGTTGTGCGGACCACCTGCGGACTACGTTAAGTGCGTCTTCAAGTTCAAACGGCCGCCTGATCGTTCGAACTGTCGTCTGCTCTTTCAAACGTTTCTGCTTGTCGTCTGCTCTTTTAGACGACGCCGGCCCGTATACCAAGTGTTGGCCCGGTACTTGCGATAAGAAGTAAGTGCAGGCCTCGAAAGACTTACGTTTGAAGGTTGGTAAGCATGCTCGATGCAAACAGTATATACAAGGATATGTTGATCATAGTTACCAGTGACCATCACCGACTTGTTATGCCTAATTCAGTTGGTCCGATTCTGCTTGCAATTTTCAGTATCGACGACGTCCATCTCAGCTACGGTTCGCGCTTTTGCAGCCCGAGTGGCGTCGCGACTGAAAATTGCGAGCGAAATCTCATCATGCGAATCAGGCTTTAGCGTACATACTGCGGCGTCCACGCGGAATGAATCGCCGCATGTCACATTATTTACGCGAAGTTTTGCGGTGTAACGAGCCTCGGTAATTTCGCTGAGGCCGCTCAAGATAGTCAGACATCGCCAGGAAGACGTAGAATCAACAATTCGAACGCGAAAAAGGGCAGGGGGACTCACATCGACGCCGATAACATCGCATTTCAATGGTTTGTTTATGGGCGACGGCGAGCCTCTTGCCCACACCCCCATCGCGCATGCGCGGCGCCGGTGGCGTCCGCTAGGGGCGCTCCGGTTTGTTTGTAAACATGAGTTGGTGTATACAGGAACTCTACCCTTTTTTAAACGTGCGCGCCACCTGGTAACTGCTACGTCAGGTATCCTAGTCCGCCATTGTTCGGGCACGTACTCTGGGCATCTATTGGACACGAAGGTGACGTCAGCGTTCGGCGAGGACTCGGACCCAATCACGCGCTCCGTGAGCAAGCTATTGTGAACGCCAATGTTGCTTGATAGACTTTTGAGAAGGGTCGCGAGCAGCCTTCGAGGCATCGGAGAAAGCCGTCTCGGCTGTCTTGGCGAATCCGGTGTCTCGGTACGTCGGCGTCAGCTCCTTCCCTTGGCGTAGCAGGAAAGCGCGCGCGCGCGATGCGCACGCGTTCTTTCTCTCTCGGACGGTTTTGTCCACACCTATAAAGTAATATTTGGTGCTGCAGGTGCGCTATTTAATGCATATGAGCGGAGTAAAACGTATACTTCTAGTAAAGTACAGAGAGTTGCCGAGAAAAATAGAACCGTAGTATACTTTGGCCCGGATAAATAAACTGTGCATCTATGTAAGCTCAAACTCCGTGAGAGTGTGAAGCTAGCGTTTGGGATACCACTCAAAAGTTCGAGAACATTGACGTTGCCCCGGTTAAAATATAAATGAGAAAAACGATATTTATCTACGATCCGATGTCCAGCTAAGCCTAATATCGTCAAAACAAGAAATATTTTCAACGCTCGTGGTTCTTGCTGACAAGTTTGTTTCACTGAAATAGGGTCTACAGGCGCCCTCAACAATATTTTTCTTTTGACGAGATTAGGCTTATGTGGACGTCGGCTCACTAGGAAAGTTTGTTTTTTCCAATTATCCTTTGATTCATGTAACGTCATGTTCTCAAACGTTCGCCTTCTATCCCAACAGATAGCGTCACATTCTCACGGAGTATGACCGTCCTGCGAGGCATAGTTTATTAACCCGGGACTGAAAGCACGGCTCTCTTTTCTCGGAAACTCACTGCATATGCGACTTAACATTCTTTCTTTTTTTTTTTTTATTCTCAAGTCCTGTTTCCCACACTTTTGTTTTTCTATTTATATAGACCGAATTACGTCGATGAGGAAGGACAATAGCCTCCTATAAACTGACAAAGCGTGGCAGATCGCCACGAGAAGCGGTCGCCGAAATGGAACAGGTGGAGCGGCAGACAACGGATGAGAGAAGAGCATGTGACTGGCGCCCCGCTGCGGTGAGACGCCGAAACACTCTACTCCCGAGCGAACAAGTGTGTTTCGTGTCCTCGCCGCTACAAAAGCTCTGCGCTAACGTCAAGGTTCCCCGAGAAATGGCTCTTTGACGCTCTGTCATAGCCTCCTCTATACTCACAAAGCCTGGCAGTTCGATGACGGAGCCATAGAGTGCCCGCGGTCGCAGATTTGGAGCACGAGGATCTGGTAGCACAGAGCATTTCTCGGGGAGTCTGGTATTCAGCGCACAGCTTTTCCAGCGGCGAGAACCCGAAACATGGTTTTCAAACCCGACGCGAAAAGGAGCAGTAGCCCGATGAACGCGAGAAGCACGAGCGGACATTCTATCGCCCGGAACAAGTGTGTTTCGGCGTCTCGCCGCAACGGGACGCCCGTTACATGAATCTTGTCTGCCGCTCTACTTTTTCACTTTCGGCGGCCGCGTCACGTGGCGATCTGCCAGGCTTTGTCAGTATAGAGTGGTCTACGTCTCTATGCTACCAGATCCTCGCGCTCCAAATCTCCGACCGGGCACGCTATGGCTTCGTCGTCGAACTGCCAGGCTTTGTGAGTATAGAGTAGGCTATGAAAGGACGCGTGTGGGAACCTGCTGTCAGCCTTTCATCGGAAGACAGCAGTACAATCCGAACAAAAGATACGCAATCGACGGAGCGACATCCTCTCACTCTACTCGCACCATTGAACGCTCGTTAGGGGAAGCTTTTCCGCAGCGTACGGTGCGCTTCGAGAGTATATAGTGACAGTGTCGAGTGACCGGCCCTTTCAGTAAATAAACTTCGTGCCAATTAGTTTCAATTCATCCTTGCAAGCGGTGCTAATTGCCGCGTCTTCGCAGTGTTGACAGTGCGGCGCAGGCATTTCGAAAGTCTCTTAAAGGCACACTAAAATAACATTTTTATCAGTCGCACACTACTGTGGGAATCGTCAAATAACTGTAATATTGACCTAATGCTGACTGGGATGTTTTTTTTTTTTTTTTTCTATTTTCGGGGGTGGCATTCGAAACGCGCGTACCGCATCGTCGACTTGGGAATATGCGCCGAATACGCAGGAAGACTGAAGCAAATAGGCGCAACTTTTATTTACGGAAAGGCCCAGCCACATTTGCACCGTCACCACTCTTGAATCGCACCACCCTTTTCGCGAGAGTTTCCATTGACAAACGTCGAGTGACGCGACGACGGCGAGAGGCTCTCCTGTCGCTCGGTCGTTCGCATTTCTTTTGTTCGGGCCTGGATGTGCAGGCCGGGTGTCACAAAAAAAAGTTTACACGGGAATTTTTACCGCAAAAATAAACTAGGCATCGCCGAACGCTCATTCTCCGCCCGAAGGTAGCGCTAGAGGTCACAACCAGGTGCCAAAGTTTCAGCCCGATCCGATACCTTATTCAAAAGTTATGAGTGATTTCCTGAAAATTTCAATGGGAAAATGGCGGCCGGCGGAGTTTTCGAATACATGGGGCTCTATGGCGCCAGAAACCGAAAACGGGCAAACATGGGCTCCATTTTCCCATTGAACTTTTCAGAAAATCACTTATAACTTTTTAATAAGGTATCGGATCGAGCTGAAACTTTGGCATCTAGTTGTGACCTCTAGCGCTACCTTTGGGGGAAGAATGAGCGTTCGGCAATGCCTAGGATATTTGCGAATGTTTTTTTGTGACACCCTGTACATCGTGTGCTCGAAACCTGCGACGGGCGATTCCGTTGCAAGTGTGTGAACGTCGTCGATGATTATTATAAACTGCTCGTGAAAAAAAAAAAAAGAGATGTTTACAATGCTCTGCAATGCCGAATTAGAGCGCAGCTCTTGAGGAGAAGGAGGGGAGGATAGGGGGGGGAGAGTATGCCCCTCCTCCTTCTCCGTACCTTCTCCTCCTCCTCCTCTCCTCCTTCTTTCCCCTCCTCCTCCTCATTTCTCCTCCTCTCCTTCTCCTCCCCCGTACCCTTCCCTCCTCCTCCTTTGTACCATCCCCTCCCCCCTCCTGCGTACCCTCCCATGCACCTGCTCGGTACCCTCCCCTCCTCCTCCTTCATACCCTTCCCTCCTTCCACAGATTACCCGCTAAATTTAACCGAAAACTGACGCCAGGTGACTTCAACACCAATTCAATTCCCCGCCACGAAAAAATGACGTCACGTGGCTTCAACACCAATTCTATTCACCGCTAAATTTAGCGGGGGACTGAATTAGTGTTGAGGTCACGGGACGCCAATTTTCCCGCTAAGTTTAGCGCAATTACGCCGACGCCGACGCCGCGAAACCCGGAAACCATCGCCTAAAAGCTGCGCTCTAAAAAAAAAAAAAAATGCCGTAATTGACGAATTCTTTTTTTCTACGTGACTGAAAAATTTTTCCAGCCATCTAGTACGTACGAATTATTCGTGATATTTTCTCTTGCTCGCTTTTTCTCATAGAAATGCATTACCGGAAATCAATTTCAGACCGGTTGCCATTCGCTTCAACTAGAGACCGCACACTAGTGCCAGTTGGACCTCTGGGGTGCATTATAATAAATCTGGATTGTAGGAACATGTCTTATACAGACTCCGTTATTATTAACACCCGGCTACTTAGACAAAATATTTAGGGACAAACTGGGTAAATTCATGTATTTCTTTTTTGCTATTCTCACTTCATATGCGATATTTTGGGGAATGTCCATATTAATAGAGACTTGCGCGGATAACTCTGAGATCATCCGCATTGGGTCCGCATTCGCAGACTTCCTCTCCGCATCCGAATGTTCTTAAATATGTATATCCGCATATATCCGCTTCCGCACACTTTGTATCCGCATACGAACCTCATCCGCAACATTCGGGCCGCATTCGATCCCGAATCCGCTCGTTCATTTTACATCATAAACTGAAGCATGAATAAAAATTAAACGACACTTAATGGGACAGTGACAGGGTATTTCTGCTCGCCAAGGGTTTTATTGGCACATGACATAAGAGAGCCCAACTACAAAAAAAAAAAAAAAACAATTCGCGGCTCGAAATTCGTGTTCTATCCGCCCGAAAACCGCCGATCGAGAACTGGCTGGTTTGAGTCGCGCTCACTCTCTTCACCGTGGTCACGTGCCGATTTCTGTGGTTTAGACACAACCACCAAATTTAATCAAAGTTGTGGGTCATCGAAGGCACACACACAATATTAAGAAGAAGAGAAGAAATATGATGCGTACTTTTCTGGCTTCTTAAAAACAGCAAATACGTTGATAAAAAACAAAATTGCAGAGCAATGTGACTTCCGCCAAACCTCTCCTCCTTTATATTTCTTCTTCTTCCCCAGTCCAGTTTCAGTTTCGGTTTCGAGCAGTTGCGTTTTTTGACTTTATTAAAAATATACGTGACGCTGTAGCAAAATATTGATTGGGTAGTCTTCTTACACCATAAAAAATCGCATGGCAAAAAAAAATGAAAATAAATTTTGGGGGGTGTCAGCGTCCCTTTTAGACTGCCTACGTGTAGGAACGAGGAAGCATTCCCACAAGCAGCGCGCCACGTCTTTCGTTATCACACGGCGGTCAGGCGGTAACATCAGGCTCCCCCACTACGCGGGGGGCAGCACTCCCACCGGCTCCGTGGCTTCCGTGACGATGCATCTGCGTTGCTCTGCTTTGCTTTGTGTTTTATTTCTGAGGCGCGTCCGCTCTGACCATCAGCGCCCCGCCGGCTTCCGTGGCGAGGCATCTGCGTTACTGTGCTTTTGGCCAGTGGGACTTTACTAGCCGTTTCGCTCAGCCAATGGCATATTAAGTGCCGTTTTTCGCTGCTACAGACGGTCTTTACATGCCGTATTTCGCTGTTACAGACAACGGCGGCTTCGCTCCACTGGGAGAGTAAATGTTTTCGCAATAAAAAGAAAAAAAAATCGTCAGAATGGTCTGCTTACCTTTGTACGAAAAACCCTTCGTGTCAGAATACGGTGCAAGTCATTTTATAGTTTTTTTTGTTTTATTGTATTCATAAATTAAACGATCATCCTTCCAGGGACACTTCGCATCGCTGGAAAGATGATCGCAGTTATGAGATCGTCTTGGGAGTCCATGACACTGACGCTGTCCACGATGTATTTTCAAAGGGAAGGACATTTTAATATTTATTTTCCTTTTTGCTTTGTAAAACCCACTTTAAGCAGACGCACATTTTATAAACATGAAAAGTAAAAATGTCTAATAACATTGTGTCATTTTATTTAGGTCAAGTAGTAAAAAAATGGGAGAGAATAGGCGCTCACTCAACGAAGCAAAGTTTACTGTATATGTGGTAAGGCACGAGGAAAGCAACACTGGGAAAATATCACAGTATTCGATATGGCAACACCTTATATCGGTTTCAGTTTTAAACCCTAACCCTTAACTGCATGCTCGGAACCGCATACTTAAAAACAACTCAGTGCCAATTGTCGAGAAAACTAAAACTGACACACATGCAATGTCTCACTTGTCGAGGTTGCTGTGTAGAAAAAAGAGAATACCATCAACTTGGAGGGATTCCTCCAAGTTAAGGAATCCCTTCAAGGCCTTTCTGGAGGCTCGTCAACGCCCGCGTCAGCGGTTCGGCACCCCGGTAAGACAAGACAAGGTCAGCAATGGCGGCTGCAACCTGGCGTGTGCATAGCGTCTATACTCTAGGCACCGCTAGCCGTATTCATTATGCGAGATCGGATTCAAGAGCGTACCATATACGGCTGAGCGGGAATGAGCCCTGGCAGAGCAGAACTGTATTGACTGTGAGGAAAGTACAGTCCTTGTTGGGGCTAATTACTTTGCTCACCAGTAGCGCTACACGAAAATCTCTTAAAGGGCAAGTCCGGGCAGTATTTTCGAATTTGGGATTACGACTGTTTTCAGCTCAGTCAGTGTCCCTGAATTACAAGGTATAATTTTATTTTTTCTCGATATCGTGTGTAGTTTTATAAATATCACGGCTCAAAGTTTGGTTTTGGGCGTCTGCGGCAAAACCGAAACTATCTGCTAGAGAGGGATGGCAACACCTAGCATCAGCTGTACGGCCGCGACCGTGACGTCACGGTGGTGCTACGGTACGCGTCACCCGATGTTGCTTGACTAAAAGCTAACCCGCTTGCCACCTGCTAAGTAGAATCTGGTCGCATCTTTAAAATCGGTTTTCGTGGAGTACGCGGCTTCACTTTGACGTAATATTTCGGCTATGACCATATTTCGTGCCACGTAAGAGAAGACAGTCATTTATTTTGGTTTCGTTTTCGACCGGAGTTGATTTTGAATTTTACAGCGAACTCGACTTTTCTGAGGCAATACTGGTTGCAATCTCTGCCACCTGCCTTTTTGTTTTTGTGCTTTGTTAGATGAACCATGGCCTCCGATATCACTGGCGCACACGGCTCTCATCAGGGCGTTCTATTCACCGGGAGAGACTGAAAATATTCGTGGTGAGAAGCTCGCTAGAGGCACTTCTGTTTTCCTCACTCTGAGTAGTGCTCGTGCTACCCACGTGGTTATGCTTTAGTTTTCTTAGTGCATAGAAGCTTGGCATTGCATGTGCTTGCACCAGCAGAGGAAGTATCCTCACTCTAGGTTGTGAAAAATATCCACCAGGCGGCGATACCCAAACTTCTCGCCTTCAAAAGTAGCGCAAGGTGCGTTGATGCACGAGGCACGTGCAACGTGCAGCCCTTGGGAAGATCATGGCGGCACAGCGCAGCACTGAGCTTGAGCTATACTCCGCTTCATACTTAGCGTGCAACGCTGTCAAAGCTACTGGCGCGAGCGCGCGACTTCATCTGTGGTTTTGTTTGCGCGAGAACGCGTGCAATTGATCAACGAGATCAAGCCCCATGCTCGCGCCAAAAGCTTTGACAGCGTTGCACACTAAGTATGAAACAGAGTATAGGTTTCAGATGCCATGAATTTACCATGCAGAAGTGGCGTGCGGCACGTGCCTCGAGGATTTCTACAACAATGAATGGCGCCACTTTTCCCACGATAGAGAGGCTTTATTCTCGCCTAGAATGCCTACATGCCTGTCTGTCTCAGGATGAAGACATCCATTGTTGCGCTGAACGTCCCAGCGCGTGACGCTCTCGCGCACTCGGTGCGCGACTTGGGTGGTAAAATGGCGTCTATGTATTAGTCAAAGCTACGCGCTCGAGCTGAGTAACACCGGATTGCGTCCCCTTCAAAATGCATAAAAATATGATTGGGCGGGAAAATGGCTGAGATGTCACCACTCAAGCAAAAGGGCGCGTGTGTATGAAGGCACTCTATTCTCGCTGTGAATAGGTGGCCTAAAGCCAATCGATGTGTTTGCGTTTGTCTTGCGAGTAGCGCCAAATGCGCCAGTCCACGAGGACCGTGTCTCGAGCGGCCCGTGGAAGCAAATGGCGGAACAGCACTGAAATGAGCGGCCCTGGTCTAGCCCTGGGGAGCGAATGGCAGCGGAGCGCCCGCTCGTGTCTTAAGTGTTTTCACAGCAATGGTTGGCGATACTTGTGAAAAACGCCTTTATTGCGCATTGCAGTGGCCATTCGCGTTTTGTTTTCAGTCCCGCTTACTTGCATTAGGTAGCTTGGGGCTGCTTTTACAGCAGGGAGTAGTCTGTTTGCTCTGTAGGCAGTGAAAATGCGTTCGTTTGCAGGGAATCATACTCGTTTCTTTTCCTCACAACACATAATACCCTCTTCTAATGACACTTCATTTCTAGCCAATGTATAGTTTTAGAATGTCACATTCTGTGGTGTCTCGTGTTCCGCCGTTGTGCAGTGTTTCAGACCTTTTAACAAGGAGCACGTGACTTTCGAAAGGCCAGCGCTTTAGACTCGAGTTTAGACGCCATGCCGCGTGCATGAATATTACTTTTGGGGTGGTAAAAACTTCGGATGCGATGAATGAACTGAAATGCGCCAGTTCAATCGCCTAAATTGTTGTATGCAGCAATGTAAACATTTCTTGGTCGTTGGATTATACACAAGCGACAGAGGTGTCCTGATAACCACCTTCTTACTTACAAGACAAAATAACACTCCTTGCCCCCCTCCCCGCCCCAGTCCACAAACCATCTGACGAATAACTGTTATTTTTCTAAGCCACGGACCTGATAACCTGCAAACACGCTTAAAAACATAAAGAGAGAAAAAAAAAGGAAAAGCTTCTCTAATAGCTTATAGTAAACCCAGGGATTCTGGGCTCGGTCCCAGCTTCTGCCCGTTCCGATCTGCATGAGCACTGTGCCAGCGTGAGGTTGTGTACTTATTACCACTGCCTGACGCACGTTAGAAACCCCATGCTATCGGTCGTACACTGCACTGGCTAAACATTTTCACCAACAGCGGAAATATCAGGCGCTTCTTGGTGCAGTAAATTAGTACTCAAGACGAGTACGCGCATATTGACTTTTCTAATCAGTGCCGACGCGATTAAAATGGTCGGCAGTACTATATTAATAATCTCGTATACTCCGACAGACAAGACTAAACACTTCATCCTCGCATGCGACAAACGTGCTACTGCCGAAACGAAAGCATTTCTTGGATTTATTTTGCACACTAATCGGCACTTGGAAGATTACCGACTGTTTACACGAAGGAAGCTCTGGATTGTGATTAATGGGATCTTACAGTGTCCCGAATACGTACGTGATGCTCGGCGTTGCACCGGCATTAGTTCTGTGCCTTTTCTTCTACCAGATCGTCGTTAATAATAGACTCCAGCGTGTACACACCTTTCGAGGAAATCCCGAGCAGATATTCTTTATATAGATAATACGTTATAAAGTTGCAAGTCGGGATCCGCGTTTTCGGTGTTTACTTCTTTCAAATTTGGAGTGTTTTTTTTTTGTTTTTGTTCTTTTGGTGGGGGTGTGTACCTTTTTTCATAGGTTTGGTGTTTATTGTGTAAATTGATTATAGCTTAACCAATTTACACAAAACAATTTGATAAAAGTAACATGTAACACCAAAGCACTCCTCTCCGGCGACGTTTTTCCGCTAAATTTTGCGGGGAATTCGTTCCGCTAAATTTAGTGGGGAATGCTTTCCGCTAAATTCCGCGGGGAATTCTTCCCGCTAAATTTAGTGGGGAAATTTTTCCGCTAAATATAGCGGGAATTTTTTTTTTTTTTGCTAAAGTTAACGGGGAAACGTTTTTGCTAGATTTAGCGGGAAATTTTTCTCCCTAAATTTAGCGGGAATTTGTTTCCGCTAAATTTAGCGGGGGATTTTTTCTGCTGAATACAGCGGGGAATTTATTCCGCCAAATTTAGCCGAAAAATCTTCTGCTAAATTTAGTGGGGAACTTTTTCCGCTAAATTTAGCGGGAAAGTTTTTCCTCTGAATTTAGCGTGAAAATTTTTTCACTAAATTTAGCGGAACATTTTTTCCGTTAAATTTAGCGAGAAATATTTCCACTAAATTTAGCGGGGAATTTTTTCGCTAAATTTAGCGGGGAAATTTGCCCATAATGCAACGCGCGGTGACCCTCGTGACGTCACACGTGACGTCACATGTGACGTTATCATGGGAAACGTCCCATAATGCACCGCGCGGTTACGCCGACGCCGCTCAAGCCGGGAACGGCCGCGAGCAGAGCTGGTTTTAAAATACACCGAAAACACGTAACCCTATTTACAACCTAACTTTTATAACACACTATGTTACTTTTACCTTTTTCGTGCACGCCTTTTTGAGGAAGTGCCGCGCAGAAATTCGTTATAATAATAATAGACTTTATTCAGACAAATGTCTAGGAAGAATGAGCAAAAACAAATTTGAATCGCCGGACGAAGCTCCACCCCCCTGTACAGTCCAGCAGCAGAACATAGAGTGAAAACATATCTATCAATCATAGCTCCATTACACTTAGAAACAGTGGATGAAAAAAAAAAAAAAATTGGTCTGGTAAACAAAAACGGAATACGTTATAACCTGACTTGTATAACGCAAGAGGTTGGAGCTACCTTTTCCCGCGAAGGGAAGAAAGTGTTTTAAATGAACCACGCAAACTAAAACACCAGTCGGCTGTTTCTTTTCTCGCATTTCGAGAAACTCAGAGATTATGGCATCCACGCTTTTGGGCGAAGGAATTAACCGTCGTTACTAAAACCACCGACTATTTCGCGAAAGCCACTGCCGATTGGAAGGCATTCAGAGTATGCATCCATCCATCCATCCATCCATGCGTTCGTGGGTTGGCAGTGCTCCAATGGCGTGGTGCGCCCTGTCACGTTATTTGAACTCGGCGATTTTCGTTGAGTTAAAAGATTATACCGACTTATTCGTCGTTGCACAACTCACGCCGACAGGCGTCGCAGTGCTCCATCGTCTCATCTGGTGGAGTGCCTGGATTTGAGAGTGTTTCCAGCTGCTAGTACTTTATGGGCCGCGTCTGCAATACGAGCTGCCAAGAGGATGTCAGAGCGTCGGCCATCTCTACTAGCGTCTCCAGCCATTTGCTCAGTTTCTCCCAGAGTGCAAAATAAAAATCAAGATGATCTAAATGTTTATTTAGATCACAATTTAAATCGTGACTGATAGGGCACCGGTTTTAAATATACAATGAATCAAAGATCAAAGCTTTCCCGCAGAAATAGACCGATCTCACCATCCAGTTTGACTACGCCACCGCTGCCGCAATGCATCGAGGGAACTTTAGTCTTTCTGCACGTGCGACAACCTCGCTGGAGCTGTGCGGGTGCAGGGCACGAACAGTCTCGTGCACTGCCGATTGCCTCCTGTGAACTAAAGTTATGGCGGCCTCACGCATGCGCAGAACGCTTGGTGAGATCGGTCTATTATCCTCGATATGTTATTTTATATAAACGCTTGTCTGTCGTTTGATGTTCTTTTTTACGCGCCTTTGTTTTGTATTTAAATCAGATAAAATCATCAAGCAATAAATGTTTATAGCAAGCTCAACACGAACAAAAAGCGGTGCAAGGAAATCAAAGCGTTAAGCTTTCTTTCTGGCGTTCAGTTCCTTAGCAAGTTACGTAATCATCTTCCGCAAGCAAATCAGAACGCTAAAAATACAAAAACTTGATAAACCTAAGGCCATATTGAGAGTAAAGCAGAACACGAAAGAAAAATCGAATAACGCATTTTAATGCACTAAAAGAAAATCAAGCTGCTATAGGCCATATGCGAAATCCTTGATAGCTATCATCATCATGACATTAGGAGCCGCCATATTGGGGGGTTTATAACATTTTCCAGTTGTGGACGAGGCGCATCCGCATTTAACTCGGTTTTCATGATATTAGGGCAGTTTATTTGTACACTCAATGGGTTGCTGGTTAGTTTCGGATCAAAGAAGAAAAGAAAGACGGCCGCCAAATTCAGGAAAAGGAATTGTCAGCAACGAGGTCGCAAGACTCGTCACTCAAGCGGTGAACTGGGCCATCCAGGTCAATGAACGGTATTTCTCGAAGACGTCCTGTGATGGTTCGTACTGGACTTGCAGCAGGTGATTATATTTTAGTTCTACGACTTACACTTTGCCGGGACTATTGTTTTTCGGGCGAAATCGTCGGTACGAGAACCCCCCAATATGGAGGAAATCTGATCATTGATCATAAATACACTAGATGGCGCTTCTTTTTGCATATGGTCTATTGCTCTAGTATGTTGGGGTGTGCATCAATAGATATTGTTATGTACTTAAATTGTGCTTTAGAACTTTAAATTTACAAAAAAAAGCTTTATTTCGCATCGTTTCTTTTTTTTTTTTTGACGGATGGATAATTTGATTTTCAATGTTTAAGAATGAACGTAGAGATAAATAATTGCTTTTTTCGACCTATGGTGACATAAAACTACAAAATCTAATTTACAAAAGTTAAAAAAGCGCATATATATATTGTGAGGACAAGATGAGCAATTCCGGGGAGAGATTTATTGAGCGACCGCTCTCGGGAAAATCCAAGCACGGACGCCCCTGCTCGACGCGGTCAGAGAAAGAGAAAGTGAATATAGAATAAATGGGAACGGCAGAGATGATGATCATAATGAAGATGAAGTGGGTGCTGTCCTTGAGCTCCATAGAGAAAGAAGAAGACGCCGTTCTGAACGGACGTTGTTTTCAGCTCGCCCCGAAAATCGAAATCGGCTATGGTAGATAACGCTGCAGCCACGTTTGCTGCAGCTCTACGCAATACCTGGTCCCAACCTTCGGCTGAACCAGGTTCCGCAACGCCTGCCACCACTACCACTCCACCATGGTTCCAGCTGGACCCAGGGGGGCTATGTTGCGCTTTTTGGACTCCCAGGAGACTAGGGAGAGGGAAGTGACGTCAACAACGCAGCAAATGCAGATTGGATGATGATTTTGTTTTCTTCTGTCAACATCCAATCTGCGTTTCTCTAGTCGTTGACGTCACTTCCCTCTTCCAAGTCTCCTGGGAGTCCAAAAAGCGCAACATAGCACCCCAGCCCTGGTGACGTTCACTGTCACACCAACACCTCCAAGCCGGCCAGCTCTTGGCCCGCAACAGGGTATGTTGAACTCATGGAAAACTGTGGTAGGCCACTACCTTGACCAAACATCCGATGCAGACATGCATGCCTGCCTCCAAAGAGCTATTTCGGAACTCCGTTCTAAACGGGCTTCGAAGGGCATCACGGCAAGGTCACAGCAAAGCAACGCTAAGCTGAATCGTCAGCCTCACTGCAAGCAGGGTAATATCTTGAAGGGAACTCCACCAACAGAAAAAAAAACGCAAAGCTCAGGTGCAGCGGGAAGTCTTAGAGCACCTGAAACCGTAAACATGAAAACGACGGAGCAACCGACGACGACGACTACCACGCAGACCTCTGTCGGCGTCCCTTCGTCGGAAGACGCAACGGCAGGCTCATCGTCGCATGCATTCTCAACTGACGTTGAGAAAACAGCAGCAAATCAAGATGCTGGAGGTCTATGGACGACAGTACTTTCCCGAAAGGCGACCAAGAGAGCTCGCCTGAGTGCGCATCCAGTCCCAAAGACCGGACAGAACTCGCCAGGCCCTAAAGCTCGTGAGCGCTACGTCGTCACTCTGCGTCCGCGCAGCAAAATCGACGTTACAGCCCTTCCCAAGAGAGGACTAATGGAGGCCATTACGTGCCCGCTCGGTGTCAAGCCAGAGATAGTCTCCATCAAGACCACCAAGGAAAGCAACACCATCACAGTCCTGACGGAGTACGAGACCACAAAACGGGCACTACTGGCCATCAAGGAAATCCAAATCACCGATCAACAACCCCTAGCCGTCCAGGCGTACGAAGCCATCGGGGATTGTCAAATCCGCGGGGTTATCTACATGATAGATAAAGAAGAAGACAACGCTTCTCTCCTAGCCGGACTGCAATCCAACGGGCCAGCGGTACTGGCAGCTCGACCAATGAGCAGCGGAAGCAGAACCGGACTCATCACCTTCCAGGGACCTCATCTCCCCCGAACCGTTTGGTACAGACGAAACGTTTTGCAAGTATATCCCTACAGGCCACGAGCTGTGACATGCAGTAACTGTCACAAGATCGGCCACAAGCAGGACATTTGTCCCGAGCCTCAGGTTTGCTCCACGTGCGGCAAGCCCCACGAAGAGACCATGGACGACCAGGGCCAAGTGACCTGCCCTTCCCCCATTCCTTTCTGCCAGATGTGCCGAAAGAATGGGCACCTGGCCACTGACAAGTACTGTTCGAAGAGAATCGACATTGTTCGCAGGATCCGGGAGACGGCGCGAAAGCGCGCCGCTCCCCTAAAGAATCCGGGCAGCTCAAAACCCACTAAACTGGTCTTTCAGGCGAAACAGAAGGGCGGTCGGCGATCCACTCCACCCAACCCTCCTGCACCAACACCTACCCCTCCCGCACCAACGGCTACGGTCGATCAAGTACTCCCCACCATGCAGGGGCTATTCCAGGTTTTCATGGCCATCGCTGCCCAAATGAGCAATGCGATGCAGAGGAATCCTAACCCCCAAGCATGGCAGTAACCATTATTCAATGGAACTGCCGGGGACTGCGGCTTCGCGCTGCAGAACTTAACGTCAAACACAGCAATAGACCGCAGGAACGCCCAGATGCTTACCTCCTGCAAGAGGTCAACTGCACCACTATAAAGCTGAATGGCTACAAGTCCGACGCAGACCCCTCAGTACCTTCCGTACGTGCGGACCGAGTAGGACAAGCCATGATATACCTACATAGAGACTGGCCGCAACACCAGGTCAACCTCCAACAATGGTGCACAAAACACCAGGAAGTGGTGGCTGTCTGAACAACCCGACAAAACACTCCTGTCATCCTGGTGTCTGTATACTACCGGGCTGGGGCTTCCCTCAAGGAACCCAGGGACCATGGATGGATTACACATCTCGACGTTCTTTACCCGGGAGAGCAGAAGATCGTCGGAGGCGACTTCAACCTTCAACACACAGCGTGGGGCTACGCCCGGGACACCTCTGCCGGTCGAGATCTGATGGATGAAATGGTCCACCACCGATACACCCTCATGAATATCCCAGGAGAGAAGACACGCCTAAGCTCGAGCATAAGGCAGGATCATACCACCCCTGACCTCACTTGGACTAACAACCCGCACACGACGAGCCACACCTGGAAGCCGGAGGCAGACACTCGTGGGAGCGATCACCTACCCATCAGGATAGGCCTGGCACTGACCGGTCCGGCGGCTTTGGAACCTGGGAAGCGGCTCGTAAGAGTGGTAAACTGGGACATCTACCGGAACCGACTCAAAAACAGCAAGACATCCACTCTCTGCGACGCCATCAAGGAAGCCATCGCGGCTGCGACCACCAAAAAACTGGTAAAGCTCCATGACCCCACCCCGGATCTTCATCTGTTGAACCTCTGGGCCCGACGGCTGAGAGCGCTACAACGCTACAGGAGAGGCCCGAAAAATGCGAGAGCTCTGAGGGAGGTAACCCGAGCCACTATAGAAGCTCGCAAGTATGCAGAGCAGCTTACCCGGCAAAGGTGGCTGGACTTTAGTGCCTCACTCTCAGAAAAGACGTCAATTCGCAAGCTATGGGCCGTTAGTAGAGCTATGCTGGGCCGGAAGAGGGATCTCGCGGCGACACTCACGCTCGCACTCACAACAAACAAGGCTGTGGAAACATTGGCCCAAGAAGCTGGAGACACGCTCTTCCGACAACCAACAGCGACCAACACCGTATACCGACGGCGGAAGACCCATATGAACGTGTCATCATCAACGAAACAGACGCCATGAATCTACCTTTTACCATGGGGGAAATGGAGGCAAGCACTGCATCGCGGGAAAGCTAACAGCGCTCCAGGACCCGACGGAATCACCACCACCATGCTCCGAAACCTCCCCGACGCCGCAAAGACCACGCTCCTCGAGAACATCAACGAGGTGTGGCACTCCGGCAACATTCCAGATCAATGGAAACTTTCCACGGTTATCCCGATTCCCAAGCCTGGCAAAGAGCAGAACAACCTAGCCAACTTCCGTCCCATCTCACTCACCTCATGCGTCTGCAAGCTAGGAGAAAGAATGCTACTTGGCCGCCTTTCCTGGCATTTGGAAAAGACAGGAGCTTTTCATCCGGCCCAGACAGGTTTTCGGAAAGGCATGGGGACGCAGGAAAGTCTCCTCCTACTCTCCCGAGATCTCATTCCGAAGCCCATTCCACAAAAATTCAACATCAGAACAGTCGTCACGATCTACGTGAAGAAAGCGTTCGACAGCGTCCCACATTGGACAGTCATCCAAGAAGCGCAAGCACTCGGCGTAGGAGGCCACGCCCTTAACTTCATCAAGTCATTTCTTCAGGACCGCACCTTTGCGGTCCGGATTGGCAAACACCTTGGAGCGCCCAAGCCAAACAAAGTGGGAGTCCCACAGGGCTCTGTTCTGTCCCCACTCCTCTTTAACTTGGCAATGGCGCGCCTCCCTAATCGACTCCAACAGATTCCCAATCTCCGCTTCACTATATACGCTGACGACATCTCACTCTGGACAGTACGGGGTGACATTCAACAACAACAACGGACCCTTCAGCGTGGTCTCGACGTCGTGGCAAGTCACCTTCAAAGCGTAGGTTTAACCGCCTCACCGGAGAAGACGAGCTACGTTGTCGTAGCCCCCAAAAAGGAAAGAGATGCAGACGTGAGCTCTCGTCTACACTTGACCCTCGACGGCCGCCCGATCAATTCGGTGAATTCGGTACGAATTCTAGGGCTTTATTTCCACGAAGACGGCACCGCCAATACCTGGCTGACAACGGTCACCCAGCAATGCCAGGCGGCCCTCAACGTCATAAGAAGGCTTTGTGGCACCAGAGGTGGTCTTGACGAAGAGGTGGCTCGCCGAATGGTGAAAGCCCTCATCGTATCCAGGATCTGCTATGGTGCCCTCCACTACAGACTCACCGAGACACAGTGGAAGAAACTGGAACAACGCTGCGCGCGTTATCACCGGCCTTCCCCGTTACACCCCGCTGAGCATACTCAAGGCACACGCAAGGCTCAACACAGTTCAGGAAACCGTGGAAGAGCGCGCCCGTGCTCACGTAGAGCGACTTCAGCATTCAGCCCCCGGACGTCTGATCCTGGAAATGATAGGCTCGGACAACCGAGCCCTTCCCTCACTTCCGGAGATCGATCCTCCATGGAGTGACGAGACTGACGACGCCTGCATCGTGGACGATCGTCCGGTACCCAGGGGAGCGGGACCCAGCCGTCCTGACAAGCAAGCATGCCAAGTGCGTCAACATTGCAAGCTCGTCCAAGAATGGACGGACACCAGTGAAAGACTCGCAGTGTATACTGACGCTGCCTTCGTCTCCTCCCCCACGCCGGCTTGCTCCGTCGCGGTCGTAATTCCCCGCCTAGAACTTTCTATGGCGGAGACATTGCCCGGCGGCACATCGGTTAAGGGTGGAGAACTTGGAGCCCTCCAACTTGCGCTACGCGTCATCATAGAAGAGGGGGTCCGGCCTAAACACCTCCACATTTTTACAGACTCTGTGGCAGCCCTCACGGAATGCCGCAACCGTCAATCACCGAACAAGGAGGGTTAAGGCGATCCGGCGGATGGCCTCTCAACTACTTGTTGACGGCACAACCATCAAAGTGTCCTGGATACCCGCCCACGCGGACATACAGGGCAATGAACAAGCTCACTCTAAGGCTCGCGCGCAGCTAGATATCCCCCGCGAGCCGAAGAGTGTGCAACATCACTTACAAGATCACAAGTACTCGCTTGCACCGGAGCTCGGTGTAGACTGCGATGAACCAGACTACGATCCCGAGGAGGCGAAGGAACTAGCCAAACAAACCTCGAGACAGACCCTGAGGGCGGCCTTGACACCCTGTGTAGATCCGCTCCCGAGCGGGCTGGGCAGGGGAAACACGGTGCTGCTCCGGAGGATCGTAACAAACACAGCATGCACACCGGCGCGCATGGCACGTTGGTCTACGCGACCCACAGCCTCCCACTGCAATTTCTGTAACGACCCCGTCACTCCTGTCGACCAGTATCACCTACTTTGGGCTTGCCCAGAGTTGGAAGAGATCAGACGGAAGCACACACCACCAGATGTCACCAGCCTAGAGGAATGGACTCATCCTGAGGGTCCTCCCGACAAACGTCGAGCTGTCATGAGCTCTCTTTTGGATTTTATCCACAAGGCGGGGCTGACAGCATATCTATCTATAAGTCCCCAAAACCCCCTTCCCCGGCCTTGATCCAAGCTCGTAAGCTACCGGTCCGATCCCCTCCCTTCCTTCCATAAGGCCAATAAACGCTTTCTGAATCTTGAGCTCCCTAAAGGCCCCTACGCACATTAACGTTTGAGAGCGTTTGAGTGCGTTTGACTGCGTTGCGACTGCGAGAAACCAGGACATCCCTGCTTCTTATGTCGCGTGCCAAGCTATTCCTCTATTTGGATTCTACGCTTCATATGAAGCACAGAAGTGCCGATGACTCGCTTTCGTTTCGCGACGCAACGCAGTCAAACGCACTCAAACGCTGTCAAACGCGAATGTGCGTAGGGGCCTTCACACGTTCCCCCCTGGCGGTTGAGGTATGGCCTCCTGGCCATTAGGTTTTAGAGGTAGGGTGCGTCAGCCGGGAGTGAATGGTTTGAGCCGTCCAACATAAACAACTTCGTGGGCGCGACGTCTGCGATCCGAGTGAAGCTGTCTTGGCTCGACGAGATAGTTTACCGGGGATGTCTGGGCGAGCACTCTGTAGGGGCCAATGTAGAGTGGGAGAAATTTTTCGCAACGGCCTGGTTGGCGTGTAGGCAACGAGACAATGACGAGGTCTCCTGGATGAAAGACGGTAGTTTTGTGTCTGCAATCGTAAGATTGTTTATGGTGCCATTGATGTTCACTGGTTCGAAGTTGTGCAAGTTGACGTGTGTCTTCAGTACGTCGTAACTGGTCATTCAAGGCATTGCTGTGATGTGCTATGGGCGGAGGAGGGAATATAGTGAGTAGACGTAGGCTCTCTTCCATATGTAAGGTGAAAAGGGAGTAGCCAGTCGTACTCTGCGTAGAGGTATTGTACGCGTATGTAACATGGTATTATAACATCCCAGTTCATGTGTTCAGGAGAAACATACATAGAAATCATTGCTGCAAGGGTACGGTGAAAACGTTCTGTAAGTCCGTTTGTCTGTGGATGGTAAGATGAAGTGGTTTTGTGGGCAACATTGTATGCCGAGAGCACTTCTTCCAGCACATGAGAAAGAAAGGCTCGGCCCTTGTCGCTAAGCAGAACACGAGGTGACCCATGGCGAAGGAGCAGGTTTTGAATGAAAAAACTGGCTACTTCCGTTGCGTTGCCGGTGGGGATAGCAGCCGTTTCTGCGAAACGAGTGAGGTGGTCCACAGCGGTGACCACCCAACGGTTTCCATGAGCGGTAATAGGCAATGGTCCAAATAAGTCGATGCCTACTATGTCGAAGGGTCGTGAAGGGCAAGGTACGGGTTGTAATTTTCCAGAAGGCCGTGTGGTGCGATGTTTGTGCTGTTGACATAAAATGCACGATTTTATGTACTTGGTAATAGAAGAGTAAAGACTAGGCCAAAAGAAACGTTGCCGAATACGGGAATATGTTTTGAATAATCCAAAGTGTCCTGCGGTTGGATCATCATGCAGCGAGTGTAGTATCGCGGGACGTAATGAGTGTGGTATCACGAGCACCCAGCGATCACCATCGGGACTGTAATTCTGACGGTACAATATGTTGTTGTGAAGCCGGAAGTGACGTTGCTGGCGTCTGGAACGGTTGTTGGTGTGCTCTGACGTTCCGTTCATTTTATCAATAAGTTTTCAAATTTCCGGATCTCTGCGCTGTTCGTGCTGTATTGTGGTTACGTCAAGGTTAAAATCCGCGGGTGCGTTTGGCTCGATGTTAAGAAGACCAAGAGGAGTTTTAATAACGGGGCAGCGAGATAGAGCGTCTTCATCGCTGTGTGTGCGGCCAGACTTGTTGGTTACGGAAAAGTCATATTCCTGAAGACGTAGGGTCCACCGACCAAGCCGACCGGATAAGTTCTTAACCGTAGCAAGCCAGCATAACGCATTATGATCTGTGACGACGTTAAAATGTCGGCCGTAGAGATAAGGCCGAAATTTGCCAATCGCCCACACGACAGCGAGGCATTCTTTTTCCGTGATGGTGTAGTTGGATTCAGCTTTGCTTAGAGAGCGACTTGCATAGGCGATAACGTGTTCGATGGCACCTGGCCCTCGTTGTTGGAGAACTGCCCCAATGCCGATGTCACTAGCGTCGGTATGCAGTATGGTTTCGGCGTCGTTGTTGAAATGTTGAAGAACCGGGTCCGATGTTAGAGCTTTCTTGAGGGTTTTAAAAGCGTCTTCACAAGCGGGTGTCCAAGAAAATGTGGTGTTGCTTTTCAGGAGATTATTAAGTGGACTAGCAATGCTAGCAAAACCGCGGATAAATCTTCGGAAGTACGAGGAGAGTACCATGAAGCTGCGCAGTTCTTTCTGTTTTGTTGGCCGTGGGAAATCTGACACGGCTGTGATCTTATCCGGGTCGGGACGTATACCGTCTTTGGAAACAAGGTGGCCTAATATCTTTATAGTTTTTGCGGCGAATGTGCACTTTTTGTGTTTAACTGTAGGCCAGCGTTGGCGAGGCAAGAAAGTACTTGTGCGAGGCGCTGTAGATGATGATCAAAAGTATCAGAAAATATTATTATATCGTCTAGGTAGCATAAACACGTTTTCCATTTAAGGCCTCGAAGAATTGTGTCGATCATACGCTCAAAGGTGGCAGGCGCGTTGCACAAGCCGAAAGGCATTACATTAAATTCAAATAAACCATCGGGAGTAATAAATGCGGTCTTTTCCTTGTCATTTTCGTGCATGGTGACTTGCCAGTACCCTGATCGCAAATCTAAGGAAGAGAAATATTCAGCACCTTGAAGAGAATCGAGAGCATCATCTATTCTAGGCAGTGGATATACATCCTTACGGGTAATGCTATTAAGGCCGCGGTAATCAACGCAGAAGCGAATTCCTCCGTCCTTCTTTTTAACGAGAATCACGGGTGATGCATATGAACTAGAAGAAGGCCGAATAATTCCCTTGTCTAACATGTCATTGACATGTGTTTGAACTATAGATCGTTCAGATGGAGAGACGCGGTAGGGATGACGTCTAACAACGGTAGGACTTTCAAGTTGAATGCGATGTTGTGTGACATTTGTGCTACTGAGCTTAGGTGATACGGAATCGAAGCTTTCTTGGAATGTCCGAAGTAAAGATAGCAGCTCCTTTTTCTTTGTGGCATCAAGGTCGGAGCTTATGGTGTCTAATAGGGTGCTGTTACTCTTGCCTATTAGAGAAGGAAACTTCGTTTGAGTGACAGTAAGAGCCGAGAGTAATAGGTCACTCTGTGGAGCAGCGGTGACTAGTTTGGTACCCTGGGGTATCAAGAGTGACTCTTCGGATGTATTATCTACTTCAATCAGTGCTGTACCATTCAGAAAACGTATGATAGACGGAGCAAGTACTAAGCCTTTCGAAAGAAATGAGTTGGAAGGATTTACAATAACATCAGCAGTAATTGGCTGTGTTGATAATAATGCCACTATTTGGCTTGTGTGCGGGTGGATAATAGAATCATTCTGAACTTCAAAACTGATAGATTTGTGGTTGTCTGGTTCCGGAAGTTCGAGTTCACTTAGAAATATTTCTGTGTTTTCACAGTCGATCACAGCCGAAGTTTTGGAAAGAAAGTCGCAACCGAGAATCATCTTATGCGAGCAACTAGGCAGTACAATAAACTTGATATGATAGAGAGTGTCCTGGATAAAAACTCGAGCTGTACAATAAGCTGATGGCTGTATTAATTCCGCACTGGCCCCGCGTAAGGGTGTTCCCGAGAAAGGAGTTCGGACCTTATGTAATGATCTACAAATATCTTCTCGAATGGCTGAAATTGCCGATCCGGTATCCACCAATGCCAAAATATCCAACCCTTCAACGCAAACTTTGATTAAATTGAATGGGACTACAGGGGCAGTTGAATGAGGTTGAAATTGCGCAGCTCTCCTTCCAAGAACTGCGGTTTTAGTTTTCCGTTGTGTACTTGGGATAGGTCTGCTTAGAAGATATCATTGGTGAACGCCGTCGGGGAGAAGGGGAACGGTTGGTAAATCTCATCTGTCGGCTTTGTCGGGGATTATCAGAGAAGGAACTCGTGATGGTAACGTGATGATTCAAACCTCTCGTCACTTCGGCGTTTTCGGCAGTATCGAACAATATGTCCTCTATTGCCGCAGTAGTAGCACACGGGTGTAGAATTGGTCGGTCTCCAAGGTGGGTACGTCATGGCGTTTGTGGGTGCGTGAGTGAGTGGAGCCATTGTAGGTGAAGGGAGACATTGTGGCTGAGGCAGCACCTGCGAAGTGGTCGGTAGTCGTGTTGCCATCTCAACGTATGTTGGTTGCTTTGGTTCCACACGTGGGCGTGCGGTGGAAGCAGCATAAGCTAGTTCTTCCTGGACGAGTGCGCGAAGGTCGGTTGAGAGGTCGCCATGGTCTTTCGTGGCAGGTGTTTCGGGGTTCAGTTTTTTCATTTCCTCGCGAACAATTTCTCTGATCATTTGTCGTAGTTCTGATGTTGTCGGTGGGTTTTTGTCAACCTGAGGTCGATGAGGTAATCGTACAGTGCGCATCTCATCCAGGTGTTGACGTACGGATGTAATGTCTGACACTGACGTTGGGTTCTGGACTAGGAAGACATTAAAGGCAGTGTCCGCGATGCCCTTGAGGATGTGCCGTACGCGGTCTGACTCTCGCATGTCAGCGTGCGCTCTTCGGCAAAGCGTCAGGACGTCCTCGATGTAAGAGGTGTACGTCTCTTCATTTTGTTGTTGGCGATGTTGGAGCTTCTTCTTTGCGTTTTCTTTGCGACTTGTTGGAGTGCCGAAAATTTCGCGAATCTTGGGGGTAAAAGATGTCCAGTTAGGGATCTCGTCTTCGTGATTCTAAAACCACGATTTGGCGACGTCTACGAGATAGAAGGCGACGTTTTCCAACTTGATGTTGTCATCCCATCGGTTGTAATTGCTTACTCGTTCGAAGCTGTCAATCCAGTCTTCAATGTCCTCGTCGCGAAGACCGGCGAAGGCTTTGGGGTCACGTTCCCGACTTCGGACAGTCCACGCAGCTGCTGGTGAAACTGGCATCGACACGTTGTCAGTCATCGTGCTAGAAGACGTGGTAGGCATATGCGTTGACGTCGAGGTCGTGGTAATTGTAGCAAGCGTCCGGTGTCGCAGATCCAGATTGTAGCGATATGCCAAAGGTCAGGGGTGTCAGAATGAAGCACCTCCACCACGTTGTGAGGACAAGATGAGCAATTACGGGGAGAGATTTATTGAGCGACCGCTCTCGGGAAAATCTAAGCACGGACGCCCCTGCTCGAGGCAGTCAGAAAAAGAGAAAGTGAATATAGAATAATTGGGAACGGCAGTGATGATGATCATAATGAAGATGAAGTGGGTGTTGTCCTTGAGCTTCCTCACAATATATATATATATATATATATATATATATATAGATATTTTTTTTTTACCCTGGTTTCTTCAGTTTCCTATTTTCCTCGCCTCGCGACAACGCAGGCTGGCGTCCTCGCACCCCATCCACTCGGGTAGAATCCGCCATTCATTTCACACGCTCTTGTTTCGAGTAGTTCCCTCTCTTACATTTTAGGCTCTCTCGCTTGCAGCGCACCTATGAGTCACATTCGGCCTAGACGGAAACAGAATGCGATTCGGTTTGTGACGGATCACAATAATAAAGCCGGAAAAGCTTCCCGAGTGGAGACTAAATTGAAAACAGTCGGCCGTCAATTTCAAAATTCGAACACCGGAATTTTACGTGTTTCGAGACGATAAAGTGCTTCCGACTGGTGCCGATTTCAGCGTTCGCCATGTGCACATCTTTCAAAAACACGTGCAAAAAAAAAAACACGAAAAAACGCCTGCTTTGCGCTGTTTGGGGGCGTAACCGTAGCGACAGTCATCGCAGACACTGTTACGTGGGGGCGCGCCATTCGCGACCGCACCCCTGTCACGGCGTGAGTAACGGTACGGCTACGCCACTTGGCGGCGCGACGCAGACTGCTAATACGTCGTATACAAAAAGAAAAAAAAATATTCAGACAGTAGAGAGTTTTATGGAACCGTTTTTGCCCATCCGATTCGGTACGACCCTATTGAAAATCGCTCTGATGGGACTTCAGGATTTTTTTAAAGGGTGTGAAGGGGACTTCAGAAATTTCTGAGATGTTTGAAGGGGGCACCAATATTTCCTGGTGGGTTCGCTAGCCCCGTCAGAGGCTCTCCTGAAATGTCTGAAGTGCCCTTTACAATGCCTTGAAATGTCTGAAAGCCTGTCAAGAACTTTTCTAATGGGGTCGGGAAAACCTTCAGGCTTCTTGAGATGTCTGTGGGCAACGGCTTAGGTGGAGAAAACACATTTCGCAGAATTAAAACATAGCTGCTTATTGTACGGGACGGGAAAAAAATAAATACTGTAAACGACTTAATTTTCGCGGGCTCAAATTTGCGCGAATCGGGCCAAAGCTGAAAATTTAAAATTATTCGCGGGTTCTCATTTTCGCGAATCGAGTGTAGCTTCCGTGGCGTTCTCATATTGCCCGAATTGTTCACGGGACGTATTTTTCGCGAAATGTAGGCGAATCGCGAAATTCTCGAAAATTAGGTCCTCGCGAAAATTTAGTCGTTTACAGTATTTGGAGAATGCCGATGGTATGTGTGTACAGTCCTATTTTAATTACTGCCCTTCTATCAAATAGGAGTGGGCTCCTGGACCCGTCTGTCACTGCCCGGCTGTTCGGTCGCCAAGGAGGCCACTGAGGGCGACCGCCCTATGTGGAGAATTGACGAGCCGCGGGCCGAGTGGAGTTGGCCGAGCGGCGTTTTGAGGCGAACGCAATCCTGTCCGCTCGAGGCGAAATCCGTGCAACCATAAAAAAAAAAAAAAAAAAAAAAAAAAAAAAAACAAGCCGAGAGCAGTGCGTTTTCCTGGAATAGGGACGCGCGCGGGAGCGACTCGTTCCGGGAACCGGTTCCTCCGCGGGTGACGGTCCCCAAAAAACAACCCCCACTGCATCTCTCTCCGCCCGGCGATGGTGAGAGGGTGCAGAGCTGCCAGGCCAGCGGTCGGCTGGAGAGAGTGGTGTGTGCAAGCGGGGGAGGACAGCGGCGGTTCCGGTTAGCCCACGAGCCGCCGCGGAATAAGGACAGAACGAGCGGGACAGAACGAGCGGACCGATTTCCTCCAGGAAGGTGAGCATGCATGGCTTTGAGGGCTCGCCCCTTGGTCTGTTTTGATCCGTGCAGTTTCTTCCTTGGTTACGCAGGTGAACCACAGTTCGGCGTTGGCCGCCTTCAGCACCGCTCGAGCGCCATCGTGTTCAGCGCATTCAAGGAGATGGTGGCCGGTGTCGGCTTACTCGCTGCAAAGTCTGGCAGTCGGGGTCAGCCTCCCACCGGATGTTGTGCCTGCGAACCGGGATTATGGCACTGTGGGTCCTGAGACGGTAGATGACGGCCGCTGTCCGGACTTGTTCCTTGCGCCGACTTCCGACTTCAGAAGCATCCAGCGAGCGAAAAATACGCCGAAGACGCCGGCGCGACGTCATCATGGACGAAACCGTGACAGTGCTCAGGATTTCGCAACGGCGGCGGGTGCTGCTTGCGAGTTCGTGGTTTTCGCTAAACGTGCTTACTGAGACTGTGTATGTGTCCGTGAGGTGCACCTGCTCGGTTTTATTAGCTGAACTACCGTACATCAGGAATATACCCAGCGGCATTGTGAGTACTTTGAAAGATATTTTTCTTTGTCATAAAGAAGTCAGTTGTCCCTATTTGATATGATCTTTTTCGTCTAGAGCTCCTTGCGCCGGGTTTGAACAAACGTTGCTTTTTATCGCCTTTTTGAGTTATAATATGCATGTAAAACTAAATGTCTGCAAAAAATTTTCAATAATGTTTTGAACTGCATTTTTGTCTATGGTTCACAGTCTTTTGGGCGTCTAAAGGGTTGATGGGCTAAAGGGTCTGACGGGTTGAAGGGCTGTGGGGCTGAAGGGTTTTTCAATGGGGTATCCCTGAAGGGTTTTTCTGTAGGGTATTTTTGAAGGGTTTTGAAGGCCTGTGAGGTCCCATAATCCTTCAAGGCTGACGGGCCCTTTAGAAATATTTTCAATAGGGGACCGGCCGGCCGGCACGGGCTGCGCATGCGCTACCCTCAATAGACTCCTATATTCGCAGTTCGTACCGGAAGGACCATCGTACTGTATCGAATGTGCAAAGACGGTTCCCTAAAGCTCTCTCTAGTGTCATAGGCTGGTTTTTTCCTTGCACGACGGTTCTGAAACGTCGGTCGTACAAAAAGTGTTGGCAGACATGTTCACAGCTTACCTATTTCCGAAGCAAACATGCTTTCGAACATGCTTATAAGGCGTGCCCGTATATACCTTTGGCGTCATTTCGGAAGGGGTGAGAGGATTAAAAGAGAGAAGAAAGAACAGAAAAATAAAAAAAAAAACTACAAAGTTTGAACACTACCACCGCGCTATTCACTAACAATGAAGGTCATCTTCTATAAGCAGAAGTCCAGGCGTGTTGTTTTTAGGAATCTAACTAGCGCTTTTGTGGCCGTGGCTTCTTTGTGTGGATTGTCCAAGCACCAAGCACCCTAGCCACTGAGGAGGGTCGGTTGTCTAGGCATGCTAGCGTGTTTTTGAGTTGTGTCCTTTCTGCGTCGTAGGTAACACAATCACATAAGATGTGAGGAATTGTTTCAATGGAGTCACAACTTTGGGCACTTAGGTGTTGTGACCTGTCCAAGCCGATGAAGGTACTTGTGTGTGTATGCTAAACCGAGTCTCAGTCTATGTATCACGGTCACTCTCCACCGTGGCATATCACTTGGAGTGTGGAACAAATGATCCGGATCCAAAGCTTAGAGAGGTCCATACTGATGATAGGTCGCAGTATGCCGCAATCTTCTTTCGGTGAAGGCGTAGTGATTAATGAGAAACCGTATGTCGTTTTGACAGTACGGCACCATGACGTTTGGGGTTAAGAAATGGGCTGATTTCGCACCAGCATCAGCTGCCTCGTTCCCAGGTATGTGACAGTGACTTGGGATCCTATGAAATTTGATAGTGTGTCCCAGGTCGAAGCATCTTTTAAGATTCAGTAGAACGTCAATAAGGATTTGATCGTTTTGATTATGTCTCATAAATGTGGATATCACTTGTAGTGCCGGTTTACAGTCCGAAAATATCCGTGAAGATCATTTCAAGAGCTTGATTAATTGCCACTAATTCAGAGGCCGTAGATGACGCCATGTGGCTAAGCTTAAATGCCTTCGTTGTTGGTGACTTGGGATAACCACACATGCTGTTGAGCTATTCAAACTTACTGACCCATCAGAGTAAACATGAGTTGTTGACGCATGATCACAAAGTATATTCGATAATACAATTTGCAAAATTATGGAGATTGGGGTGTTTGCTTTCTTCCTGATTCCCTTAATGTCCACTGTGACATCAGGCACGGGAAGCCTCCATGGGGGTACTATTAAAATCTTTGCCAATGCAAGATCATCTGGAAAGTGGGCTCTCATTTGGGACAGAGCTTTAGAGTAGCTTGAGTGTTGACGTTCAAGGTCAATATTGGAGAGAGGGTGATTAGCATGTTTTGTAATGTGATTTAAGTGGACTCTTACTGTTTCCAGCATAAGCAAAACTTCTACCGGTGTAGCGTGAGCTTCTGCAATTGTGCCAGCGGTCGAAGTACAAGTCGGAGGTCCCAGACATGCACGAAGAGCGCGCTCTTGTATGCTTCTGATTGTGTTGACATTTGTTTGACGTAGGCCATGTATTGCGGGCAGACTGTATCGCAGAAAGCCTACAAAAAGAGCTCGATATAGATGGAGGAGAGCCGGTACTGTTGCGCCCCACGTAGTGCCACTAATAAAACGAGAGAGATCAACAAAGCCTGTGAGCTTCTTCTTTAAATAGGCGACATGCGTCGTCCATGTCAATCCCCTGTCAATGTATACTCCAAGGAACATATGTCTAGTTACGTATGGAATTGTCTGGTTACAGATACGTAGGGGATATGCAGAGATTTCAAGGCCTCGAAGGTAAAGATATTTTTGAAGTCTTCTCAACGCAACCTGTATTCTTGCTTTTGCTCGCACCCGAGTAGAACCAGAGGCCCATATACAGATATCATCTGCATATAATGACGCGTTAACGTTTGATGGCAACACTTGGTCCAGTCGAATGAGTGTAAGGTTAAATAGTGTAGGGCTCAAAACGCCTCCTTGAGGAACCCCTCGGTAGACGTAGTGATCGGTTGTATCACCCTCTTGCGTCGTCATGAAAATTGAGCGTCTTGTGAGGTAACTCTTTATCCATACATAGAGACGGCCCCCCTACACCAACCTCTAAAAGTGCTTGGAGGGCAGCCTCATGTGTGACACGATCGAACGCTCCCTTCCCGTCGAGAAAAGCCGCAACTGTGACTTTGCGCTTTGCTCTTTCTTCTTCTACGTAAGTAACAAGGTCGATAACAGAGTCTATTGAGCTCCGACCTCTACGGAAACCATGCATTATTTTCGGATGCGTATTTCTTTGCTCGAGATACCATTGTAAGCGCCTATTGATCATTTTGTTCATCAGTTTTCCTACGCAACTTGCAAGTGCGACAGGACGATACAACGAGAGAAGAAGTGGCGACTTTCCAGGTTTTAGCAAAGGAACAATTCTTGCTCTTTTCCCTGAGTCAGGTACCTCTCCATCTGTCCTTGATTAGTTAAACAAGTTTAGCAGCCAGTTTTTAACATCGGCGGCCATATGGGTTAAAAAGGCATATTTGATGCCATCCGAACCAGGGCACGAGTTGGGTTTTGCGCTGCGTCAAGTTCCCTTAAGGAAAGCAGATCGTCAAGACAATTATCAAACTTAGCAGGCGCGCCACCTTTATATAGCCGAGTGACCTTATACTTGCGCGTGCTGTGAGAAAAAACGCAGAATTCATTCGCTATAGTTTTCTGAGGGCACTTCATTGACTATGAAAGTGCCCGAAGTGGGTGATATTGTTGGGGAGGTGTTTTAAGTCCCCTCGATATTTTTCATATTATACTGAGTGGTTTTCGAGGATCAATGTTTGCACAAAATCCTCGGGATCGGCGTTGGCCAATTTTATCTAAATTACGACTTACTTTTTTTTTTTTTTTAGTCGTCTTGCCGCTCGAAGATCCTCTTTAAGTTTAGATCGTCTAGCGCGCCGTTCTGCCTGCCGTCGTATTGCACGGAGATGTACATACTCGACATCGATTACTGTTCGATGAGCTGGAAGTTTGTAACTGTGCGTTGCTGATTTTCCAGAAGGCTTGATTGCACTCTCAAATTCGTGGAGGCTATTCATTGTTTTATTTTTCATTGCCTCTTCGAATTCCAACCAATTCACTCGCTGGATTATGTTGCCTTTTTGTTTCTTGAGAAAATCGTGAATTATTGTGTAGGTTGGGATATGATCACTCCCGCGCGTTTCTACATCTGTGAACCAGGCAACAGATGATGCCAAGCTCGATAACACAAATGTGAAATCAAGGCAACTGCTGCCACTTGTCCCATGTAGGTATGTGGAACTTCCATCATTCAGGATAAATAAGTTATGGACGTCAGCTATATCAGCAAGGCATCTCCCACGAGGAGTCGTTCGAACACTACCCCATAGATGGTGATGCGCATTAAAATCGCCAGTTATAATGTGAGGTGGGAGTACCGTATTTAGAATGATTTCTAGGCGTTGTCTCTCGAATTTCGATTTAGGCGGTATATACGATGCAATTATTGTGAACGAGAGCTTATCGTCAGAGCTTGAAGCACACGCGTACTCATTGTCCTCGTGAGGTGGAATGACATGTGGCACGTACGTGAGGTCTCGACGGATGAATAGTGTGACTCGGCTTTCCGCAGCAGTACGCAATGAATAAAATATTTCGTAACCTGACAGTTATAGATTCTGGGGTAACTTTGATTCACATATCACTATGATGGGATATTTATACTTGTGTGCCAACTGACGGAAATCTGATAATCGTGATCTTAACCCCCTTGCATTCCATTGAAATGTTGTTGCTGCCTTATATATATCTTCCATTACGTGGGACCTTGTTTTCTATTCATTTAAAGCCAATTTTACGATATTAAATGTTCCAAAGCAAGAAAAGCCTTGACTTCAGGGAGATCGTTGGCATCTGGTGACGTTTGCAGGATGGCTTTAAGAGCTACAAAAAACATTGGGATCAGAAGTTTGGTTATATCACCTTGTTGATGCGATTCAAATCGTGGCAGATGTGAAGCTTGAGGAGCCTTTGGTTGCCTGTAGTTTTTAGATGGCTTAATATTGCACGACGTACGTCGTGCTGTCGAGCCTGGTGTTGGTAGAGACGGTCCTTGTTTTGGTTCGTTCGGGGCGTTTTCTTGAGTCTCCTCGATGATACGCGGCTTGCGCATTTTAGTTGGACGTTTCAGAACGCTGGAGTATGTAGTCATCTGTGCCTTGTCTTGTTGAGATCGAGGCGGCTCAGGTACTCGAACAACTTCAGGGTTTGGTGACGGTGCACGGCGCGTTGCATGTCTACCGTTCAGCATATTTAAACGAAATGCTTCTGAAGCTGATTGTTTCCGTGAACACCCTGAGAATGTCGCTGGATGATTTCCGCCACAATTAGCGCATTTGGTTTCGCTCCTGTTGGTGCAGTCCTTGTAACGATGTGGCCCAGCACATACCTTGCAGCGTTGAGGACCCCTGCAGTACTTCGCAACATGGCCGTATTTTTGGCATTTGAAGCACTGCACAGGTGATCCGAAGTATTACTCGACTGGATGGCTGGTGAATCCAATTAACACTCGTTGTGGCATTGGCCGATCTGTGCGAAAGACGAGTAAGACACTTCCGCCGATTATTTGCAATTTGCCGTTGAACGGATGTTACGCCGTTGTCAAGTAGGTACTCCAGCAGTGCAGAGTTGGAGTATTCAAGAGGAAGGTTCTTGATTTTCCCCAGATTCTTTGAATACGTCTCTGGCACGTGGGCGGTGACTTCAACGCTGCCTATGGAGTGCAGAGCCAGTAACTTGTTTGCCGAACAAAGTGATGCCACGTGTACCCAGAGGCTACCGTCCTTGTTAATTCTGTGCGATACTATATTATCGTGTGTTACCGCAAGAATGTCGTTTGTCATTGAGTTGGGGTTTACTTTCCAAAATGACTTGGTTCCTGTAGGTTTCGAGATCACTGGGATGCCAGATGGTCTGTTCTTTCGGTAAGTTACGACAGTCAAAGGTGATGAGTCTTCGTCGTCGCCGTCCTCGAGCGAGTGTGATGATGACTCGTCATTCTTTGCAGGTGTCCTTTCTGCGCGTACTTGTTGGTGAGCTGGGATCATGATGTTGGCCTTGTTAGGGTGGTCGTTTGCAGTCGAGTGGCCCATTGTATTGTTGTTCCTTGGCTGGTGCCAAGATTGTGAACGGGACCTCGATTGCCGTGGTGACCGGGACCTGTCAGCCGGTGGCCGCATTTTGCAGCTCACGGCGGAGCGCCGTTTATCATTCTCGGCGAGCGTGGCGTCGGAATGCAGTATCGCCAATAGCGACGGTTTCAGATGTGACGGGTCAAATAAGAAATAATATGATCGCTTACTAGAGGAGCGAGCAAATCGGGCTTCCTATTCCAGGCACTTCTTCCTCCTCTTGGCAATGTCACGGAATCGGGTCGTAGAAATAGCTGGCGAAAAGCATGGGCGATCGCGAGTGTCGCTGACGTCGCGGCGTCCCAAGTCCCGGCTGCCGTAGCTTTCGTGGACTGCCACACTGGAGAAAGACGTGCAGCAGAACAGGCGTCTGCCACATCCACCACCGCTGTTGGGACACCGCAGGATCGCGACCGGCGGCAGCATGACGTCTCCAACAAAAAATCTTGGGACAACTTTTTTTATTTTTTGACGCTGTAAACACAAAAGTTGGTAAGGCGTTTCAGGCACCATGCTATTATAAAATTCTCTCATATTTGAAGATCGAAACGGTCGCACAAGCGTCCACGAGGAGAACAAATCTATCATGGAAACTATTTTTGTCATGTCTCGAATTTCGAGCGAATTTCGGCTGCTTTTAAAGGGGCGATGCAACAATTTTCGTACTTTGTGCAACTACCGCTTAGAACGGATTCCTAACGTTAATGACCTATGAAACACGCGTTCGTTTTTCACCCTACGCAATAGAAGTCCCAGTAAAAAATTAAAGAAAAACGAGCAGCGTTCACCCCCTCAACTCGCAGCCAGAACAAGCGGCCACGTGATCTGGAGCCGATTATATGCCGCCAATGTTGATCATAGCCACGCGCTGGGGTCGGCAAAGCTCAGGACACGCGCTGAGTTCCAGACATTGTGATGGCTGGGCTATTGCCGTCGTTGCAGCTATTGGACACGGGCCGCTACCCGAATGCTTCTCGGGCTAGTAATTATCACGAGCCCAAATCGAGTGCCCACGCAATGCTCGGGTCCACTCCATGAACAGCATTCAAATATCGTCATATGGGTGTACTGCGATCCTCACTTTACGTCATAAAATTTTGCAAAGGAGAGATTAAATGAAAATGATCGCTTTTATCTCTGAAATTACACCGCAACAAATGAGTTTCTTGGCCAGTGGCGTTGCGTGCGACTAACCTTGAGTCCCACTAGTGCCAGTAAGCTCGTGTAAAGTGAAAAACATTCCAATCGAATATCGTTGCACCGCCCCTTTTGAAGCAGTTGTGTTCCAGTCTTTTTTTTTTTTTTTTTTACTTTTTTTGGAAAGCGGCTTGTTGTTTTGCTCTGTTCCTTTTATGTGCGTTTCGAGCGTCGCTTGTTTTCCAGTCTGTAATTCCATCCTGCTCAATTAGTGTACTGAATTGCGTTAGGAGACGGTGTGCTTACATTACGTTGAGAAAACCTGGATACTTTCTTCTCTTCTCCTTTCACGCTCTATAGTGATTCATACAATTACCATCTTCGTTTCATAGAAAACAAAACAAAACTGCTTTTTGTTTTGGCGTTGTGATGTTCCCAAGTTCCTTTTTCTGAACAGAATGTTAGGGCGGAAACGAGCTATGGATGATTATACACGATGAACTATAACCCTGAGACTGGAGAGAAAGACGACGATGAAGGAGAGTATACCCCCGAAAAAAATGCCCAGCGTTGTTTTCACCGCAAAAAATCAAACTACGCATCGCCTAACGCGCAGTCTCTACTCAAAAGTACAGCCAGTGGTCCGGACCATGCTGTCAAAGTGTCAGATCTTGGCGTTATCTAATTCAAAGTATAGTACCGATTTTGAGATATTTTCTGTAGGGAAGTGTCACAGGAGTAGACCCACGAATCCACGGAGATGAGTTGCGTGAGCAACAAGGAACGGACCCCAATTTGCCATTGAGAGTTTTAATACAAAAATAGCCTATAACCTTTGTATAAGATGCTGTACAGTTTTTAAACTTTGAGCATCTCGTCCTGACCGGTACCGCCACATTTAGGCAGAGACTGAAGCCGGATTCACGTGGTGCGGTTTTGCTCGTGATATCGCATCTGCGGCTCCCGACACGACATGCAGCTTTACCTTGTTCATAAAAAAAAAAAATAAACATTACTTTTTTTTAATTTGTCCAGTATAGATCCTTTTCAAAAGTCCATCAAGACACATTGGCTGTCGCCATTGCTTGGGCATGAAACTCGGCGATTGGATCCGAGTCATCGCCGAACGCTGACGTCATCACTCTTGTCCAATACGAGCTAAAGCCGAGCGCTGACGCAAGCCTCGTGTCCAATACATGCCCAGAGCATGTGATGATGCAATATGGCGGACAGGCGTTGTCGCGGAGTTTTGAACAGGGTCTATTGTCGCCAAGGTCGCTTTTCCAACGCCGTCCAACTAAGCGAACGGTAGTCGTTGAACGTGAAAAATACCATAAAAGGTTTACCCTGTTCTTGTACGAACCCTTTATTTATTTCGAAATCTGTCTAGCCTTGTCGCCAATATCGCCTTTCCCAACACAGTGGTACGTAACGAACCGTAGTCGTTGAACCTAAAAAGAAACATAAAAGCTCTACCGTGTTCTTTTGTAAAACCCGTCGCAATATGAGCCTTACCGAAAATAACCCCGCGCAATCTGTTCGCTGAAAGGAACCGCGTGAAACTGACCCGTTTATTTAAAGTTTTCCTTGCATCATTTTTTTTTATCGCGGGAGCGTCGGCATTTTTGCATATAACGCAAACACTACCGGCAAACAAAAAAAAATTGCTTTATTGGTTGATTGACAGCGATAAATTTAAAGAAAACAAAAAAACGTACAACAATGTCTATCTCGAAACCTTGGCAGTCTTTTTTTTTAAATTTTGTCTGTAGAGCGTTTTTTCGGTATCAAGGTTTTTCTTTTTGTGTGTGTAATACATATAACTATTATTACTATTATAAATATTGGCTTTTATTCGTATTCGACCAAACGTTTTTTTTTTTTTTTGAGTGAAGGGAGTATATGTTGTTTTTTTTACAAAACAGCATGCATAAACGCAATACAAGATCCTCCGTCTGTACCCGGAACGGGCCAAGGGGATTGAGATTTTTACGATCTTTATATTGAATTGTTCTGGCCTATTTTTGGTGTCGATTTCGCTTCCTCTGCTCTGTCAATAGATTACACAATACGCGTGGGCACGCCTGGCTCCAAAAGCTATTTCTGGTTTTTTTTTTTTTTTTTTTTTTTTTTTTCGGAAACTAAAGCACACGACGGCTGTCACCGTGTTCCCTATGGTTTTAACAGGCTCTTGTGCACTAACCACTGCGTTCATAAAGAAAAACAAAAAAAACACATTTCAAGCCTTTCCTTTTCTCCCCCTCCCACCCCATGAAATAAATAAATAGATAAATAAAATTCCAGGGATTCGTTTTGCTGCAAAAGTAAACGACGCACCGCCGAGCTCACAACCACCATCCAAATGTGGCGCTAGTGGTCCAGGCCATATGCGAAAGTTTCAGAAGTAACGGTTTTTTTTTTATTCAAAAGTTATAAGCGATATAACTTATAAGCTCTCAACCGGCAACGGCGGCAAAAAAAAAAAATATATATATATATATATTTATATCGAAAACGCATTCTACAGGTAAAATAATAAAAAAAAAAACATTTAAGTTTCCGACATAGACACTGTGGCACGTTTTTTTAGTTATCGCTGTCAATCACCCAATAAAGGAATTTTTTTGTTGTTGTTGTTTGAAGGTACCGTTTGCATTATATATGCGAAAATGCCGACGCCCCCCCCCCCCCCCCCTCCCCCCCGCCCCCGAAAAAAACGAGGCAAAAACAGCCTTTGTGTGTCACCGCGGGCTTTTCGAATTCACAAGAATGCCCTTTGGTCTGTGCGGAGCGCCAATGACGTTCCAACGCTTGATTGACCGAGTACTGGGAGAAGCCAAATGGAAACATGCAATGGCCTATCTCGACGACATTGTCGTGTACTCCAACACCTTCGAAGATCATCTACGAGATCTGAAGGATGTGTTCGACAGGCTAAAGGCCGCGGGTATCACATTAAACCCAGAAAAGGCCCAAATAGCCGAAACCCGCATCAACTTGCTTGGGTTCACGCTCGACTGCGGGCGCATCGCGCCAAACCCCGAGAAGCTAAAGGCTATCCGGGAGTTTCCGGCGCCGACGGACGTAAACTCGCTCCGTCGCTACCTGGGAATGGTAAAGTTTTACCGCCAATTCATCCCAAACTGCGCATCACTCCAAGCGCCACTAACGCGGCTACTGAGAAAGACCGTGAGATGGAGTTGGGGTCCCGAGCAGGAGGCAGCATTCCGCTGCACCTCCAAAGCGCTCGCGGACACAGCTGAACTAAAGCTGCCCGACTTGAACAAGAATTCGTGATCCAAACGGACGCGAGCAAACTGGGCTTGGGAGCGGTCCTGCTCCAAGAGCACGAGGGAGTGCTTGGTCCGGTAGCTTTTGCTAGCCGCTCGCTGACACCCGCTGAGGTGAACTACAGCACATGTGAACAAGAGTGCTTGGCCATTGTTTTTGCCTTGAAGCGCTTCGACATTTATGTCGACGGGACCACGTTCACGATCGAAACAGATCACCAGAGCCTAATATGGCTGTCCAGACTTCGCGAACCCGCAGGACAGTTAGCGAGATGGGCCTTGCTACTGCAGAAATACGACTATGTCGTGCGGTACAGGAAAAGCAGCACAAACGTGGTGGCCGACGCACTGTCGCGAGCCCCCGTAGACTGCGCAAATCTTTCCGCGAGGACCCAGGCCGAGCCACGGCAAACTCCAAGCCAGGCGAAGCCGAAAATCAGTCCAAATGGAGGCAGCACCACTGACCTCCTCGGACGAAAACGTGAACCACATAGACGCAGTGAGCGCAGTGGGGATCGTGTTCAGCAAAGAAGAGCTACTGAAAGCTCAGCAGAATGATCCGTTTTGTCGAAAGGTGATCGACGGACTCTCGAGTGAGTCGGACTCTGTGGAGTCGGGCGGCGCGTCCGCCGGGCGTACGACTGCTGGTATTGCAGTAAACGCCGAGTGTCGGGATGATCTGGTACTGGTACTGACACGCTGGATCAATCTCTGCTGAACGCCGACGGGCTCCTGCTGAAGTATATCCCATCTGAGAAGGACACAGACAATGTGTTCAAGGTGGTAGTGCCAAAAAGTCTGAGGTGCGCAGTTAATGCGTTACTATCACGACTCGCACTTGGCCGGACATGCGAGCGGCTCCAAGACTTACACAAAGTTATGCCACATCGCAACCTGGCCGGGCATGAACGGGACGTATTCCGCTACGCCCGCACGTGCCACACTTGCCGAAGCTTCAAACCAAGAGGCGGCAAAACCTCCGGGCCTAATGCAGCCGATCCACAGCCAAGAACCATGGTCTTTGGCGGCTTGCGACGTGGTCGGGCCCTTTACCAAGGAGCCCCAAAGGACACCAGTATCTGTTGGTTGTCACTGACCACTTCAGCAAATGGGTAGAACTTTTCCCACTACGAAAGCTGACGGCCCGAGCAATCACTGAAAAGCTTATGGAGGTGTTCACCCGATTCGGGTTCGCTGAAGCTCTTCTAACAGATAGAGCAAGCTACTTCGCCAGGAAGGTATTTGTGGACGGCTTGCAAAGCGCTGGGCATCAAGCACAGAACACCACACCATACCACCCACAGGCGAACATCACGGAGCGATGTAACAGAAACATCAAACCCATGCTGGCAGCATTCGCCGAAAGCACCGCGACTGGGACGCATACATTCCCGAGATTGGGTTCGCTCTCCGTTCCACTGTCAATCGTTCGACAGGTTTCACCCCCGCCTTCCTCACATTTGGAAGAGAATTGCCGAATCCAATGGACCGCGTCCTGGGCGCAAACGCTGGGGTGAGCGACGCACAGTCGAAACAGACTGAACACGCGCGCATGCTACAAACCCGGATGACGAAAGCTTTCTCGGAGGCCCGTCGCAATCTCGGGGTAGCGCGAGCTAAACAAAAAGCTCAGTACGACCGCTCTCCGCCGGGATCTCCGCTACAAAGTAGGCGATCTCGTGCTCAGACGAAAACATGTTCTGAGCGATGCCAGCAAAGGCTTTTCCTGCTTCGCTGGCAACCAAAGTGGTTGGGCCCGTAACGAGTGCACCACGTATTATCACCACTCGTGTACAAGCTGACTGAGAAAGACTCGAGAAAAGTCAGCGGGCCTTGTGCATGTCTGCGATCTCAAACCCTACAATGAAAGGGAAGAGGAGGGGGACGAACAAACGCAGCCCCCGCGGCAATATGCACGCAAAACGCGAGATAACGCCGACGACGAACAACAGGCGTCTCGCTACAATCTGCGAACTCGAAAAACTAATATCCGAAGTTTTCGTAGAGGCAGCCCCAGTCAGGGTTGCCAGGTTGGGCTATTAATAGCCAAATTGGGCTACTTTGCCATGCATTTGGCGTCAAAATTTGGCGGTTGGCTATGTGGCTATTTTGGGCTATTTTAGATCCTAACGCGGACAACTTTTTTTTTTTTTTGCTTAATTTAGAGTAGATGTACAAAACACTTCAGCGTGGACACAAAGCGACAGTCCACCCATTCTGGATTCCCCCTTTTAGGGATTTTCTGCGTGAAGATTCGTGGGCGTGAGCTACCGCGACCTAGATTCAGCTCCGACGACATCGCTTTTGTATTAATTGTGGCTTATTTTATGCTCCCAAGTTCTTTCTGCTTCCTGCTGGCGTCTTTTTTTCTCGGTTTTCCCACCAACCTTCTACAGGAGGCACCTCATCCGAGGAAAAATGATACTAAAGGCAACTCAAAACATGATGTCGCCTGATAATGCGTGCTGTACCGGATATAACTAAGGAGGTTTTTCCGCGAAACGTGGAAGTCTCTAAAGCACAATGAGCCATAACAAAAGACAACAGATTTTGGACAATGTATATTCCGAACAAGGCCAAGATCGATGCGCAGGAGCAGCCCTGTTTCCGTTGCTATCCGAGCTTGCCATCGCGCTCCCGAAACTGCCCATGTCGAATGCCACCGAGGAGAGAGTATTCAGTCACGTATCCCTCACAAAGTCAGGCCTAAGAAAGACATGTCCCTTCCAACTCTTCAAAACGTCCTCTATGTAAAGTTTGCTTTCCTTGGGAAGAACGAGTGCTGTAAGGACATCAACTCTACTGAAGAAGTTTTTGCCCGTTTTAAGACGGAAATCATGATTGAGGCGAGTAAGCCGGGCACGCGCGAGTGCTTCATAACTATGTGACTGTAAAAACGCGTGTGGAAACATTTTTTTTTTTGTATTGTTGTGCTTGAAATAAAGCGTTCGATACATTTCAAGATGTCGTAGTTCTTGCAAGCTGCTCCTAAACCCAAGATATACAGACGCAGTGCCTTCGAATTCAGTTCGCACATTCCAGCGCACGATATTTTGGGTTCTGCAGAATATGACTACTAAATTTGGGCTACATAAATCTTTTGCATATGGCTACTTTTGGGCTACACCTTCTGGAATTTGGCGGTACGAGCTAGAAACTACCTGGCAACCCTGGCCCCAGTAAGTGGCGAAATGTCACATTAAGAAAGTGCAAATCATAATGCACCTGCTGCCTTCGCGAACGCGCCAGACACCATTGTTTGCTGGCAAGCGGTGACCTAGATAGAAGGTTCACCTCAGGCGTTCGCTCTCGGATCAACCGTAGGGGAATCCCCCGAACTACGGCATCCGAGGGGAAAGGGTAGGCGTAACGGCCATTGGTCAGTTATTGCCACCTACGCCTCACGTGTCCAACACGTCACCGCAAGAACGCGGTGCGAGCGTCGTCACAAGCGGTCGGAGACCAAGTGGTCATTCGACCGCAGTACGTCCCCGCATCCACGAAGAGGATCCGCAGCCAGTACGGCGGCTTCGCGTCGTTCGGGAGCTGCTGTCTCCTGGCTACGGCAGTTCAGCGGCGTCCATGGACCACTGCTCGGGCTGCGCGTGACTCCTCAGGCAGCCCCCGCTACCCCGGCCGGCCGCGGGCCAAACCAGCGACCCGTCGTCTTCGTGCGACGCCGGGACCAACACCGGTCACGGACTGCCCGCTCATCTTCTACGGGACCCGCACGGCGGTCGGACAGCTCACCGACCAGGATCAGCCGTTCCCGTTTCCCGTGACAAGTCCCAAGGGCCCCGCGATCCACATCGACCGAAGACCTACGCCATGTGAGCGAGCGACTGCGTCGTTGGACACGTCACAAGGACCGTTGACTTATTTGTTACCCCAAGCATGTGGGAGCCGGCACCGCCGCGTTGTTTTGTTTTGTTTTATTTTCGAGAGTCGGTTGGTTAATTTTTTATTTTTCTTAAACCTACCTCAGTCTTAAGGAGGGGGGAGTGTGGGAACCACGTGTTCCCCGCATCCCTATCTAGGCCTAGCTCAGGCAGGCCGTGGGACGTCGCCAAGTGGGGGCGCATCCCGGATGCGAGGGCGAAGCCGTATTCCCTGGTGGGCGGCTTTCCCTCGTCCTTCTCGGGTGATTTGCCGGAGGCACACCCCTCGGGATCATGACTTGGACGCGTCCGCCCCTCCGGGGAGCCACCTACATCCGACCCACCCTGGGCGCGTCCATTCCCGCAGGCTATATAAGACGGCCCTAATCCAACGGGCGGGACTCTCGCTGGGGGAGGCTCTGCTCGACGGAGCCTTCCTATCTTTACCTGATCCTCCCCCTCCGTGATACTGTCAATTGCGGCAGCGCGGACTCCGACTGGTGATCCTGTCAAAAGAGACAGCGCCGTCAGCTCTCCACCATTGTTGGCCTACTCAGGGCAACGTGTGACCCTGAGTCCAATAAACACGTCTTTATCCGGACCCAAGGAACCTTCTGTGCATACATGTACGTAACGCGTTACAAGTACGAGTTACTGGTACCTAGTACTATTTTCGGTAACGAGTAACGTATTTAGTTACTTTTTTAGAAAAGGAACGAGTAACGATATTTAGTTACTTTGAAGGCCAAGTAACGAGTAACGGTACCTCGTTACTTTTGAGGAGTAACGTGTACAACACCGCTTAAACGGCCTTGCTTTTATTCTAACCTGAGTATGCGTCTATTGTGACAAAGGCAGATGGCAACCCAAAAACAACTAACCAGTATGACAGTACAGCAACGTATATCGCTGAACACGTCAGTCGAACGGTTCGACTGACGTGTCCAGCGATAAACGTTGCTGTACTGAACTCTACAGCTGGGAATGTCCTTCACCCAGCGAGCACAATCAGGTTCGTTGGTTGAACCTTCTAGGAACGGGTACGGACCGAATGTAAACCCGGAGGTTGCAAACACGGGGAGGCACATAACCCTTACCCCTGTCCTCAATGAAGGCGCAGTTCTCAAAGCTTCACCAGCTCTTCCTGAAGCACAACTGCCGTTCCTTCGAGCGCGTCGGTAGAACGACTCTTCAGCGTCGCCGGAGATGTATATTTTCAAGGAAGCGGGGAAAATAACTGATGAAAAACTACAAGCAGCTGCTGCTGAAGGGCAATGACTACTAAAAAGAAACAATAAACCATGAAACAAAAACAGTTGTGTATTGGTCGTCAAAGTAACGTGGAAAGTAACTCGTTACTTTTGAGGTAACTCACGCGTTCCTTTTCAGAATCGGTAACGAGTAACGTATTTAGTTACTTTTTGAGCGAGTAACGAGTAACGGTATTTAGTTACTTTTTTTTGGGTAACGTGTACATGTCTGCTTCTGTGTTTCTAAGTGGTACCCCGTAAAAGGGGAAACCCACAAGCTTACTTTCTTAGAGACGTATAGTTAGGAAAACCATGAAGCACCTGGTTTACGCATCGAAGACCAATACGCGCATGAATCTGCAATGACTTGCTTTTATTGTTCTTATTACCTGCGCCGCATAGAATAATCGCACTGGGCACGTTAAAAAAAACGCGTGGTGCTCTTTTTTTTTTTTTTTTTTGGGGGGGATAAAAACGTCATGTTTTCACAATAATGTAAAAAACGCTTGCCGTACAGAACGAGCCAGAGCATTGGCGGCGACTGCGGCGAAACCAACGGCACCTAGTGGCTAGAACAGAAACTCTGGCGGAAGGTTCGCTCGACAGCCTTCACGAGAGAACGAGATATTTACAGCGCCTGGTGGTCAAAAGCCGAAGCCGTAAAAGCTTCGAAAACGCGCAATAAAATCGCCACTAACCGGTCTATATAATTTTGCTTTGCCTCTTTCCTGTGGATTTTCGAGGTCTTAACACTTACTGGTTTTAGAAATACCGTAACTGACTCCCGAATCATTATTTCTCCAGGTCACGTGGTCCGCGCCAAACTAAAAGGGTAGTGACGAGAGGATGCTCTTTAAATCACGCCGGAGCAGGGCTTCCTTTCATGACATCCAAGACAGAATGCGAAATATTGGGAAGAAGGAATATTTTAAGCTACAAATAGAAAAAAAAAGTCGATAAGCGCATTCTTTTGACACTTCGCTCGGTCCATTTCTGTTTTACCGTTCCTCGTTCCTAAAAAAAAATGGTATCAAATATAGATGCCACGTGCCCGTCAGACAGAAGAATTATTATAAGCTTTTTATTTTTCCAATGTGGTTGCTGCGTATTTTTTATTTTTTCAAAGGTTGTATTCTTAATCCCATCTTGTCGCTGCGCCATATGAATAAGTAAAACTGGCCGGATCCCTTTGAAGATGCCGTGGAAGCTCAGCGTGCATAATAATGGTCGCTCGCACGGATCAAGCTTCTCCCTGCAACGCGCTCCGGGAGCGCTTCGTTTTGCATCGCATTGTTCCCCTTAACGTTGACGGGTCCCTTCAATCACAAAGGAATCCTTGATGAGACGCTGGATGCAAGAATCTCGTCCAGCAAACACACCCCAAAGAAAAACTAACAATTCAAACACGAAGCGACAAAATAAATAAAAAGACATGATTTTTTTTTTTGTTTTACAACATTAAAATTAGCAGACATTTTTGCACTTTAATATGAAAGGGTTCAAGCCAAGCTTGACTGTTTTCTCGCCATCTTTGCCCTGTCGGCCACCGGCAGCCCTTCGACATTTATTTATCTACATTCTCGGGACGCTCTCTGTTTCCGCACTTTCATTATGCACTGTCAGGTGTGAATATCACACAGTTCTATATCCCTACTATATCAACTAAATTAACTGCTTTACG